>JAPFBL010000029.1:1467500-1612500 GCA_026182355.1 Hermatobates lingyangjiaoensis
GTATGTTAGTGGATGGAACTTCGGTACTTCATTATAATAACGACAAAGATAGATTAACTATCTTGGAAGCCCTTTATATCAAAGATGTCAACCCCAACCTCAACATTCAAAATTATGACCTCAATGTGATCCCAAGTAGCATTACTTTCGATAATAGCTTTAAATTTGTTAGAGAGTTAGAGCCCAGTAGGGTTGACAGCAATTGAGGGGCAAACCTGTATGTTGTTGCAACCCTGCTGGAACCTGCTCTTTGTTTTCCTCTCACCCGCTGTATCGTTTGTTTCATATCTGTTAAAATTGTTATGTTTAATTTTAAAGATTACTTTTCAGTTAATTATATTAACATTCATTAATTAAATAGTCGTGTAACCTGAAGATGACCAATGTGTGGTCGAAAGCTTGTTTCCACCCAGTGTTTTTGTGTTTCATTAAAGTTGTTTGATATTGGTTTTCTCAATGTCTCTGGCCCAGCGTATATGGAAGTTGCCTCAGCATCACCGAATGATAGTAAGAAAAATCGAGGCCATCAGCAAAAAGGTCGTCAATGCAGAAGCTGCTGCATACTTTAATTCCATTTGTCTTCAAGAAGATTTGCTGCCCACTTATACTAATATATATATATATATATATATATATATATATATATATAGTATATGTATATGATATATGTATATATATATTCACTGTTTCGTTATTGAGGGCTAGGTCAAATAAAAGAAAATAAACTCCTTTCTAGGCCGACGTTTCGATGTATTTGTACATCATCTTCAGGGCTAAAATTAGAGTAAGACTATAATACATTTATCAAAACTTACATACATTATAATTACATATAAGTAATAATTACAGACATTATAATACAAATATTATAGTCTTACTCTAATTTTAGCCCTAAAGATGATGTACAAATACATCGAAACGTCGGCCTAGAAAGGAGTTTTTTTTCTTTTATTTGACCTAGCCCTCAATAACGAAACAGTGAATAGAATAGAAGAGGTCAATAACAATTTTTGAGTTTATATATATATATATATATATATATATATATATATCAATGATCAAACCACAATAAGAAAATGGGAAAACAAGACTAAGATCCCTCAACCGCAACAAGCGGTCCCCGTCAGAGTCAAAAACCCAACTGATATATATTATATATATATATATATAATAATATCCCTTGAAATACACCTCATATATCAGTATACATATTACATAGAGAATTGTAAAGCCCTGTCATTAAAGTGCCTCCTTGACGATAACTACTAACAAAACTACTAAGTATCTGACTCCACATCATTCTGGTGCTCCTAGAAAAGAAGTTAAGTTCGAAACTATTGTCGTGCAGAGGCGGGCAGAAGCAGTTGGTCCGGACGGGCACCACTTGGAGGAGGGCAAAGAAACAAAAATGTGTTTCTCTATTTTACGTGAATCCCCAGTATATTCCTCAACATTTTAGTCCGTTCTCGTCATTTTTTCCTTGTTCAAGTGCATGTACAAACTCGTATATAATGTGACAGAAGTTGTCATTGGAGGAAAAAATGTTAATGATCTTTATTTAACGGCATTTATGTCAAAGAAATTGTTTGTTCTTTAATATGTGTGTTTATTGAGGGAAATATTTTTCTTTCTCCTAATATTTTACAGTGCATTGAACCTTATTGTACTTAAGTATAAGAGGGAATTTAAACAAGATTTGCCAAGGGGACACCAGACTTTTGCACGTCACTACTAGAGAATTCACAATGAGTCATTGACATGGGAAATAATCATTAAAGGAACAAATGGTGTATCTTAGACACTGTTGCCAACAACCAGGTGCCAATTTGGGCTCAAATAGCACAAAAATGGGCTAATAAAGGGTTAAAATTTTCCAAAAAAAAAAAGTCTAAGTGACAATATAAAGAAAAAACATCATAAACAATATTTTAATATTTTATTTTTAAACAAGATTAAACAATCTTTCCTTTAATGAACTAGACCAAAGATTTCCGAAAATTCGTTATCTAATGCAGCAACTAAATTCAAATCTTCAGAAGCACCTTCGGTCTTTCTGGTTTCATAGATTTTATTGGTCCCAATTTTCTTAATTACTTCAAAGGAACATCAAAAAGCAGTATTTTCTATAACGTTTTAGTCTATGTTCTATTGTCAGTGTAATAATTATTGTTGATACATTAATCTTGTTTCGAAGTTTGTTTTTAATGGTGTTTACTTGGCTGAATGCTCTCTTACAAACAGTAAACTGCTACAAAAGCAAGCCAGAAAACACTATTGTAGAGGAAAGTGTCTTTTTTTTTCTTTTTTTTTTTTATTAATCACGGCTTTTTATAATGACAATTTGAGAAAAATAAAGATGAGTAAAACAGAACAAGTTACCTTCTCTCTTAGTCTGTCAGATCAAACGGTTGGACGTTCTTTGAATGAGTTTTCAATGCACTTGCTTTGAACCAGATATTTGCAATGAAGTTTGGTAATTATGAGTAGATGCTATACATAGAGCAACAAATGTGTATAAAATGCTAAAAATAAGCTAGACCGGGCTAAAAAACGAGTTACATTAGCACAAAAAGGGCTAAAAACTCACCAAAGCAAAATTCAAAATTTCGAGGGCTAAAGATATTGAAAAGGGCTAAATCGGACACACTGATTCTAGAGCTGAGATCAGTGTTAATGGCCAAACCTTGGAAGCACACTATAACAATATGGACGTCATACTTACCGATAGGACTTCTGATAATTCCAACAAAATGACCGATCAAGTAATGTTACTTCCACACAGTTTATTTAAAAAAAAAAGTATTTTGCCACATTTAGATTTTTCTGGTTGCTAAGTTTGAAGTTTTCTATCAGTCTACAATTGTAATTAAGTGTCTAAATAAAGAAAAAATAGTTTTTGATAGATTAGTTTGTTGATAAACATTGTATTGTGGCATGAAACTATAAAAACTTAAAAGCATGAAACAAATCCAAGTAGGTTCATAATAACATAATGTAAGTCCATAACCGTTTTAAATTTATGAAATTTATTGTATTTGATTCATGCTGATTTTATTTGATGATGTATGAAAATCAAAAACTGATTTCGCGCCGTGAAATGTACATTAAGAATTTATCATGAGAGTGCTTTGAAACATGTCCCTTCTATAACTACTCTAGAATGTATCATCCAACGGATGAGAAATAGTCACGATATTTGAAATCTGTCATTTAGCTGATCATGCTCTAACAGGGGTGTTTATCAACCAAATGGCAACAAAAATATTTGCTGTCAAAAATGTATATATTTGAGTCGCTGTCTAGCCACCTAATAGACTAATTCTTCTCCTGGTGACGGAGATTGTTGAAATATACAAGGGAATATATATATATATATTTCTAAATATATTGAAAATCTAAAGGTAAATTGATGCAAGCAGAATCAGATTATTTGATGAATGTACTAAGAGCTTTTATTACTATTATTGTAGTTAGCAAGATTATGAATATAATGTAGAATAGTAATATTCAAAAAAAACAATAATGCCAATATTTCTGACTGTAATCATCCAGAGGAATGAACTAATTTGAAAACAATTTCTTTTAGAGAGATGACAATTGTAGTATTTAAGCTGTAACATGTTATACTTTGAAATATAAAAGGATAATACCTATTCCATCTCAGGAGCAAACGAAAATCCGGATTATCCTACGTTCCTGTAAAGAATTTAGTACTAGCTACTACAGACTTATAAAGCCGTGAATAAAGATAATCAAACTAAAACGTTTATTTTGCAACTGAGAATAATATTGGAAAACCGGTTATATATTTATTTTGAAACAAAGTTTCACATCAATTATCTGGATTTGCTTACAATCAATTTTCCTTTCAGTAAACACATTATTAAACTCATTAGTAAATAAATTACCAATTTATGGATCCTAACTTAATTTGTATTAATTATTTTGTTTTTAAGTCTATGCCCGAAAGAATATCCTAGCACCTTAGGGATTCTAGCTTTCAGTTACGGGTAAGTGCATTGTTTGTAAGTCTTTCTGCAGATAATATCCTAGTATCTCTAGAAATTTAGTTTGTAAGTCGTTCTTAAAGAATTATCTGACCCTAGTCATAAAGTTGATTAATTCATATCAATCCGTGCAGTACTATGTAATGAGGTATTATCATTTCTCTCATCTCTGCCTAAACCAATCATAAAATCTAATTCACGTACTATTAATCCAAATTTTCAACTATATCATGGTGCCCGCCTCAACGTGATCCACTTTGGATCATTTTGGTGTGTTGGTATACCACGAATGGCTAAAGGGTAACACGTCAATACATCGACCTGAAACAAATTCGTGGTCTACCCGAAAGAGAAAGAAACAAAAAAAAATAAAAACTAAAGTATTACTTTGGCAATTACGGTGTAAATGTAAGGAAAGATTTGAATTTTGAAATAATTTCTGACTAAAGCAGCGCCTCTTCCCATTACAGGGGAATTTTAGAATTTTAAAATCTCTAATTTGAGAATCTCTACTGTGCAATAAAGGGTAATAGTTGATTTATCATAGATCTTTTTTTTCTGATGTCGTATGTTTTGATTATGCTTTTTCTAAAAATGTAAACCCTGAAAAATGATTACACAGTTGAAATTGCATCACTAGATATATCCATTTAAGAAACTTCAAAAATTATTTTTAAAACCTTAACTTAACCAAACCTTATGTATTTAAACACGTATAAGTTAAATTAGTGAAAATCATTTAACCTTTTATTGCCTTCATTATATTCTGACATTAAATCTAAATCGAGGAATTACTTTTCCTTTAAAAATAGATGAAGTTTATTTGAACCAAATATTTGATTGTTCAATTTGGCCAAGTAGAATGATACATGGTCTGAATAAAAAGATTTCACATAAATACGTGAAATAACAATCAATGATCAAACCACACTAAGAAATGGGAAAAACAAGACTAAGATCTTTCAACCGTAACAAGCGGTCTTCGTCAGAGTCAAAAACCCACCTGGTCTGAATAGTTTATAAATCTATTTCTGATAACTTATTAACTAAAATTTATTTTAATAACTTATTAACTAAAATCTATTTCTGATTTCTTATAAACTTTCTAAAATCTAGAGTGATCTAAATTCAACTTGACTATAACTCACTTTAATATTAAAACGTTACTATTCATAACCAGTTTATTTTAACAAGGTTGGAAACTTTTTTCTGATTACGATGATCATGAAAGTAGTAGCTCTAGCACATGAAAGACTATAATTTGTGTTTCGAGGTCTGCGCTACCACACTGGAAGGATCTTACAATCTTTCAGGAGCAAAAATGATTTATTTTAAATGTTATCCAAAGCAGGAAATTTCTTTCTGTAGTCCCTGTTTATTTTGTTATGCGCAAAAGAATTGCATTTAGTATGAATCTAAAATTACATTTCTAAGTACATCATAAAGGTGCAGAACTTATTTTAATAAAGCTAACCTAATGTCACTTCTACATAATGTGAGAAAATGGTCGTTAACAGCGCCTCACGTTGCTTAAGTATGATTATTATGCGTCATCAAAATGACGAATGTCACTTCTACATAATGTGAGAAAATGGTCGTTAACAGCGCCTCACGTTGCCTAAGTATGATTATTATGCGTCATCAAAATGACGAATGTCACTTCTACATAATGTGAGAAAATGGTCGTTAACAGCGCCTCACGTTGCCTAAGTATGATTATTATGCGTCATCAAAATGACGAATCACTTCTACATAATGTGAGAAAATGGTCGTTAACAGCGCCTCACGTTGCCTAAGTATGATTATTATGCGTCATCAAAATGACGAATGTCACTTCTACATAATGTGAGACAATGGTCGTTAACAGCGCCTCACGTTGCCTAAGTATGATTATTATGCGTCATCAAAATGACGAATGTCACTTCTACATAATGTGAGACAATGGTCGTTAACAGCGCCTCACGTTGCCTAAGTATGATTATTATGCGTCATCAAAATGACGAATGTCACTTCTACATAATGTGATACAATGGTCGTTAACAGCGCCTCACGTTGCCTAAGTATGATTATTATGCGTCATCAAAATGACGAATGTCACTTCTACATAATGTGAGACAATGGTCGTTAACAGCGCCTCACGTTACCTAAGTATGATTATTATGCGTCATCAAAATGACGAATGTCACTTCTACATAATGTGAGACAATGGTCGTTAACAGCGCCTCACGTTGCCTAAGTATGATTATTATGTGTCATCAAAATGACGAATGTCACTTCTACATAATGTGAGAAAATTGTTGTTAGCAGTTAAAAGTTAAAACTTCTGTTACTTTTTAATTTTTTTCAACAACTTTTATGCGAACAATCTTCTTTATGTATATAATTTCAATAGCAAATTAAGAAATTATCTAACTGATGAAAATCTGTAATTGAACCTGAAATTAACCATGTATAAACCTTAAATACCCAAAATAATAAGAAATACTTAACCTCCATAAAGATAACCATGTTTCAATTCTAATAAAAAAGTTATTTTATCAATAAATACGATAAGTGGAAGTAGGATTTCTAGTTTTGCCACTGCACCAGAATAAAACAGGATTCTTAAAAAATAAAATTTAGTTTTTAAAATAAATCTGAATCGCTAAACTGGATATATTTGGCTCTTTTTTCGTAAAATGGGTAATGAGTCGCTTGTCAGTAGTGCCGTTTATGTGTCATTACCTTTTTTAAACTCTATCTTCCTTCATTTTATCCTATTTCCAAATATATGAATTTATTAGTTCATATCATATTTAGTTTAGATTGGTTATTTATATTCATTTCAGCGATGTACCAGTTTTATTGAATTAATTGATTTTCTTTTTTTTTGAAAGGTGTTAAAAGGCACTAATGCTTCTCTCATGCCGAATGCTATATTACTTCTGAATCCTTTATTAACATATGCAAAACATGAATCCATATTTTACGCTAGTTCTTATACAAATTATACTTTCATACACATGATCATTTTATTAAAAAAAAAAATTCAATTGTACATCTCTGTAGTGATCTATTCAGTGAATTTGTTTCTATATTAAATATTTGTATGTAAAGTGGCATACACTGCGTCTTCAAATAAATTTTCATGTAATTTTCATTACATGAACAAGAGTGACAATACAAAGAAGAAATGAATACTTCCTTAAGCCAACATTGTAGGAAATGTATTATGAAATAATTTTTCTGTCTGAATGGTATTTATTTTTATAAATTCAATATAAAATGTGATTATTTTTAAATCAATTATTCTGCTAAAAGCACGGACTCTATACGAAAAGTAACTACTTTCGACTAGCACGTACAAGTAGATGCTAACGTTAGTTTTTTTAATACCTCCTAATATTCTAAAATTATGTTCTAGTTATTTTTTTATGTTAATGTGTCACAAAAAATTTTGAATTTCTACGATTGTCAGAAGAGGGGAAAAAAATAGTTTCTATTCTGACAATGTAGAATAAAGTATCTTTTCTATTGTTTGATATTGTTCAAAAACTATTCAAGGTTTATTTATATATCAAATTTTGGAATTTATTTTTAAATACTATATACTGTAGTATGGTAGAAAACTTTTTGAATATATAAACATAATTTCAGAAATCATTAACAAAAATGTCAAAGCGAACCTCAAAACGTGGTTCAACGATGGTCAACATTTTGAAACAATTTCTTTCTATATATATATTTTAGATAAAATTATTCAGTTAAGAGAAAAAAATTTTTTGCACAATTTTTGGAAAAATATTTTGCAGTTGTAGAAAAAACGTTGATGAAATGCTTTTCTGAACAAAATGTCAGATATAATTCAACTAGTTTGTAATGAAACAATGATAATATCAGTAGGAAAACATAAGGAAATAACCACACCCTATCTGAGTCGGAATTGGAACTTGTGATAAAGCGCAAGTCTAACCTACTTTGTCAAAGTGCACAACAGTTTTACAATATTTTATCCTAGTTTCAGTAACACATATTAAGTTAATTAATTATTAGTTATTTATATGATATTAAAACTGTTTAAATAATAAATGCTAATAATATTTTACTAAAGTGAACTATATATATATTATTTTGGGGCGTCGTATATCAAAATCTCTTAACCGACTTATCCAGCTGTACCAGACTAAGTATAGTATTTGTTGTAATTTCAAAACAATAGGTGGGTTCTATTTCATGTTATTTATTTAAAATAAAGATATAATGTTAAGAAATAACACTTTGTTAATTATTATATTTTTATGAGTAACATGGAGCATATTTAATTCAAAATAATGTAGGAATAGGAAGTTATACTATTATAATAAAATACTATTTTATTTACAAAATACTATTATAATAGTATATTATATTATAATACTCAAAACACCAAATTCTGTCAAATCTGGATCAGTTTTATACTTCAAGTACGATTTCGGCAAATTAGGAGAATTAAATGACTTATTAAGGATTTCAGCCCTTTAATTTTCAAATCAGTACTTGTCAAAGGAACTATTGTATTGAAGGAGAAGTGCTTACTCATTATTTTTTTTTTTATATCATTTGCAACAAAAAAATAATAAGCAAGCTTTTTTAAAACATAGTATTGTTATATAATTTGGAAAAATTATAATGTATTTATGATATAACTCATTAAGTTTTTGAGTAAATAATATATATTTGAATGGAGTTTTCTTCTTTTTTGGAAAATCATTAATGTTTCATATGAAAATTTTCACTTATGATCAACAATGGTATTTTATTTTAGTCCAGTAAATACTTTAATTATATACTGACTGGAGTCAGAATAGTCTAGTATTATTATGCATACTAATGGTACGAAATTTTGAGTTTGTAATTTGTTTCATTTGGGAGATGGAAGAACTTTGAGCACTTAGTTCACGGGTGAGGAAGTAAAACCGTTCATCCCCAGTGAGGTCAGGTACCAAGATAAACACAGCACACAGAATACCTCATACACATACCTATACACACATACATATACAAGAGCTCCATTCATTTTAATTAAGCAATGGTAAATTCCCTAAAAAAAGATGAATCAAGCATAAAAACGAATTGTTGTTCATCCGGTTTTTTTCACAAGACTAAAAAAAAATTTCTCATTTAACCAATTTTTATTTTAAACCTTTGAAACTCTAACACTTTGTTATTTAGTAAATCGATTGAGACTAGGAATTCCCAAGGAGTTTTGCTTTCATATCTGGAAGGCAATAGAATTTTTATTTAGTAAAAGCGTAAGGCTCGTTACTTCAAATGGGAGAGTAACATTGTTTCATTATATTTACGCCCTGAAAAGTCGTGTAAACTAGTAAAAAGGTAGTATTTGTAATTTAACATGTTTCTCTGTTATTAAAATATAAAACTGTTTTAAAGTTGAAAGTACTTTAGTCAATTAAAGCTCTTAGCAAATCTTAAATGATTTCTTCCTTCGTTTTACTATAATTTTAATAAGAATACAAACTTTATTTCAAGCATATATATGTGTGATTCAGAAAAGTTGTACAAGTGTGTAGAGAAAAGATAAATGCAATTAATTATAATTATCACTTTAATGAATTGATGAATCCTATTTAACAAAATAAAGAACATCTTAGGTAGTTATGTTTTGTTAATTATGTTGTGTTAATGTTAGAAAATTATTATTTATTTAAAAAAAAAAATAGTAAAGCATTCTCTAGTTTTCGTACCCAATTGTTGTTAGCACCAATTCAATCTAAAGAGAGAATGGGGGAGGGGTAGTCAGTGTTGAAAACTAACTAACCGATACAGCACTTTCCAGCATGGCTCAACTGAGACTGGTGCCCCGAATCAATGATAGGACTGTGGTGGGGGAAGTTGCACATCTCTTCAAACCCCACTCTGCACCAAATTACTCCAAACTACATCCCCTCATTCATCTTTCCAACCCTTTACATACCCTTAACCTAATTTTGATTTTGTAAAACGAAAAATAGCAATTGTGCTTTATAAAAAGATTTTTTTCTTATGAAGTTCTCCCTTTTTCAATCTCATTATTAAAGAATTATTCAATATAATGAGAATAGGTATTGTAAAAAATTTTACAGATGTTTGCAATGATTTCATTTTCTTGTTTCCGATTTCATTTGTAGTACTCTGAACCTTGACTTCCTCTTATATACTTTCAAAACAGAAAAACAACTGTATATTAAGTGAAATGATCATAAGTTTTGATCACTAAATTAATTTAAAATGAATCATATTCCTTGAAGTTTAATCACTAAAACTCACCAGTAACCTTTGCTCTTCACACTCCCTTGAATAAGATTGCTACTTTATAAATATTCTTCCAAATTAAACTACTGTCTAAACCCATGGAATAATTCCAAAATTAGCTAAATGTATAGATTGTTGTAATAATTGTTTCAATATTTTAGATTATGATATTTCTTGGTAAGATATTTTGGCTAGTGAACTTTTACAAAGTTATGTAAATAAATGATTTATGTAAACAATTGAAATAGATAATATATCTATTTGGAGTTAGTGCTAATGTTTTTTTTAAATATTACCGAGTTAAAAATCTGGAGTGGCATACACTCAACTTCATTATGAGTAAACGTATTGTCAAAAGTAATTATTATGAATTATCAGTTAATTAAATTGACATTCAATTGAATTAACTTATTTAAATTAATTTATCAATCGCGTAAACTTATTATCAAGTTATGACTTAAAACTATAATCAAACTCATGAATAGTCAATTAATTAAATTAATTCTTTATTTTCATGTGACTGTTCCGTGAACTATCGGTCAATTTCCATTCTTCAACTACAATGAAGATGAAATAATTGTTATAACACAATATTTATAGGAAGAAAGAAACTGCGGTGGTAGAACCGATGGTATCAATGTGTGGGTAAGTGTGGTGTACGAACAAACACTACCCAGCCACACGTAGACATAATCGAAATGGATTTGAGGGACACCTTATCAAGCAAACCATAGAAAAAAAATAAATCCCATTATCAATATAATATACAAACCAAATGAAAAAATGATCACATGTATGTTAAGGGAACATACCCTATTTCTATTGCTCCAAAAATATAACATTTACTGGGATTATATATTATACATTATTTATATTAGAATCTTATAACCATATATGTATTGTATATACTTATCTAATATTCTTTATCAAAGTTGATGTGATAACTTGAGAAGAATTTAATGTCCATGTTAGTAGAATATATACAAATAAATGTGTTGGTCAGGGGCCAGGTTAGCCCAGTAGCGACATACTGCTGTCTGGACTGGTAGACCCGCAGTCTAGTGACCCACTTTGACAGTCGATTTATTCACGCCGGAGGTGAGTAAATCTGAGTACTTCGTCCTCCGGAGAGGGCATTAAGCCATCGGTCCTGAGCCTGTACGATATCAGGTATTCATTAAAGATTTCTACTCTAAATACACTTGAGTTAGGTAAAATTTAGGACTCCCAATGTAGGATCATCTTCTTTGTGTGGTATCATAAAGGGCCAATGTTCAGCCTTGTGTGTTCACTTGTGAGACTGTCATTGCAACCTAAGCTAACGTAAACGTGTTGGTTGAAATTTATACGTTCATAAATTTCAAAGTAACACAATAGCAACACTAACAATTTTTTTTTAAATAATTTATAGTTAATAAATATATTTAGCTCGACTCAGAAAACAATCTGGAAAGGACCACATTCAACTTCACTATAAGTAAACATAATATCAGACTCGTTGACAATCAATTTAGTTTTGGTTTCATTTTAATGTCACTGTCGTGTAGACGTATTGTCAAACTCCGTCGTAAAGTATGTAGCACACCCAACAATAGGGTGTGATTAACTGCAATACCAATTTGTCAAGCAAACGTTTTCCTAGGGGCACAGTATATCTGGCAGACTGCTAATAACTGTAGAGAGGATTCACGTTTCTTCCACTCACCAAAGCACACCGTGAAGATGACTGGTTTGGAGATTATGACTCAATAGCATTCTATAAAAAAATAAGAAATAACGTAACAAAGAAAATACATGTATTCAACAAACAAAATTATACTTATAAATAGTCTTAGTAAGCCTAAAAGCTACAAAACATTTTCAATATAAAATCTTCAAGTTATTTACAATACCCTATAAACAATGAAGATCAATTTGCAAGATAATATTAGATATAACAAATAACAAAACATTATAAGCAAAGAGGAATAAAGTTTATTCTTAGATAACATCAAAAAGAGATATATTATTTCTAGTAATAGATTAAACAACCATTATTTTTAAATGAAACGGATTGTTTTGAAGGGTATTTATAGAAATACCTCTTCAAAATATGTAGATTAATGTAAACTAATTAAACAAACGCCTTGACTTGCACATGAGCATTTTTTATTATTTAATGCATCCATCAATTGTTTATTATGGACAGCTATGCATGCTTTAAATTTAACCTAAGGAATATTATGTGTAATGGAGTGGCAGAACAAAGGTGGCACGGAGGGGCAGATGCGCCGGGGCACTGCTACACGGGGGAGCAATTAGCCCTCTCAAAAATAGAGGAATAAATAAATTTTACTGTACCCACTTGGATCGGTATCATTTATAAGGAAAAAGACCTAAAGGGGTAATGTTTTGAGAATATTTATTGAGACTTGTTGAGCAACCCTTGCCCATTGCTGTCTGTTGATGAGGCATCCTGCTTGAGTATGTTTTCTCTCAGCTACTTTTTCATTTTTCTAGCGTAGGGTGATTTCTATTAATTAATAGTTTTCAAAAATTAATAATTATTTTTTTATGAAACTTTTTTATTTTTTTTACAAATAAAGTACCTATAGTAAACGAGTAAAAAATTATATCTCAAGAATTTGACCAATTATATGTTTTGAGGTCCCAGAAGTCGTCTTTTGAAGTTTTTTCGATGATGTCTGTGTGTCTGTGGGTGGATGAGTATGTATCCAAAGTTTGTTGACACGCTACGATCCAGAATCTTTGATGGATCAAATGGATATTTAATACAAAAATGGGCCACATAGTCTAGATCAGCCCTATTATTTGGGAGCAATTATGAATGACGGGAAAGTCACTTTTTTTTACCAAAAACCTGTTTTTACACATTTTTTTCTTCTAAACTACTAATTCTAGAGTTTTGACATTTTGGTATTATCTTTGAGGTTACAAATGCAATAAACGAAAAATATATTCAGATATTTAAAAGAAGGTAAAATATTTGTTTTCAATAAAATGTAAAAATTTTAACTTATAATTCAATCTGAAAGTTTGTAAGATCGATAAACCAGATGAGCGGAGCGATTTATGGTGAATTCTACCATCACTTACTTACCTCACCAACGAGTCGTGGGTTCTAATGTGCAGTCAAAGTCTAAAATTGGCATGTCTCAAGTAAGCCATCTTGTTTGAGTCCAGACAAATAACGTGTACTGTAAATACTGGAGAAATCGCTAAGAAATCTTATAGGAAACTGAAATCTACGGACTGGATACTCTATTCAGAACTCTTAATGTACAAATCTGGCATGAATAAAGTCATTAAAACGTCTAAAGAGCTGGAAGGGACTACGAAAACATAAATGAGGCTAAGATTAAATCCTTTAAGACAAGTTATCCGATAAAGGAAGATTCTAACAAAAGGAATACTCTATGGTGGAATATGACTTTAAAGTATCTTAGAAAAATTACTATAAAAAATTTTAATATCTCAAAAAGATCAGGAAAGCATTTATAAGAAAGAAGAGCAAGATAAAACCCTGAAACACTTATTGTAAAGGTATAAACAGTCTTAATAAAGTTTAGTGGTTAAAAAAAGTAATAGCTAAAGGAGAATCCTACCATATTAGTATACTTGACAAAATTGATGAAGATTTTACCGAAACGAGGAGACAATAAAGTATTAATTGATACACGCTTTCCAGGCTCCTCAACAAGGGAGATGAATACCCATCATGCTTTTCGTATAAATCTTTAAATGTTAAGTTATATTTAACATTTAAATATATTATTTAAAGGAAATATTTTCACATTTAATAAATTAAAATGGATCATTCATAGTTTTGAATCTTTCAAACACCCAGATAGGATAATTCCAATAATTATGCAATAATTCCATTGCAATTATGTTGCAAGGGGTTCCTAAATTAGTCCCTCATATTGAGAATGAGTCCCTTCATAAAGCACAACATACCTAGCATAAGCGCAAATCAATGGAAACAGTTTTAAAAAGTTTAAAATTTAAAGAAATCGCATCGTTAGGCTGCTAATGTGATTTCCAACACATCACTCAATAATCAAATCACTTTCCATTTAATCAGCACTTAGAGAAAAATCTGTTAATCCATCAAATGTAGAATGGATTAAAACAATGCTAAAAAAAAAATAATTAGTATTAATATTATCTACCACAACTGAAATCGTAACCACAAGGGGATATCCTCAAGAATGCGTATTATTGACTTTACTATGGTCATGAACTGTGAATGTACTATTGGATACTATAAATAATCACTGAATCAAGGTTATTATGACACACGTGGATGCTATGACCTTGTTACTATATATATTATAACAAGAGGAAAGCATGAGAGCACTGTTTCTGAGCTTATGCGATAGTTTCTCTGAATTGTTGAAAGGGGGTAAAGGAGAATAGAGTGGATACAAACTCCCAAATAAATGGTTCATGTTAATTAACTTTTAACAGAATCGAGCCTAACAGGTATAATATAGTATTATAAGCATTTTTAAAAAATGTTAAAGTATTTCAATGAATTAATTTGATATGTAAAAATGTTGAAGTTATAAAACTATTAAATCTAATACTATACCACGTGTAATTTGTGGTGTGCTAATCATGATTACATATGCTCTTTAGACAGGAATAATGCATTGATCTTCACTGCATCATACTAATTTGGTTAAATAATTATGTAATAATATATATATATATATATATATATATGTTCATTTTACCTCAGAATAAGTAAATACCACACATTACGGATTGCACAACTAATGATATATATTATAATTAAACATTTATAATTAAAACTTTGTAATAAAATTATGGTACGATATATAATCATATATGAATATTTTTAACTAATAAATTAAAAGATGATTTTAAATATATATGCACATATCTACTGTAATCATGAAAATATTCAGTAGAAATTATATGCCCAGATGAATAATTCCAATAATTATGTTAATTTCAATTATTTGGAATTATTATTATCCATTAATATATATTGTTATATAATATATATTTATAAATTATATAAATATTATAATTTAATTAAACATTTACTGCATGTAAACTGTGCAGTTCATTGATACATTAAGAGCTATTCTTAATGTATTTGATATTAATTAATTTGATATTAATTTATTCCAAAAGAAAAGCGTGGCCACCAGTGTGAAATACTTTTTTGCTTAGAAAATACTCTTTTCTTAGTAATCATGAAAATATTCGATTTAGATAATTTCACCGATTTATGCGTTTTGAGATGATTTACTGTTTTTGAAGTTTTTTTGATGCTAAAGATAATGATTATAAGTGTGCACGTGTTTTTTTTTTAGTTTTCCTCACGGGCAGTACCCATTGTAATTGTAAACATGAAATTACATGTATTATGAACACAATTTTACGTTTGAGATATATTAAACATAATTTTAGTTTTTTTTCCTGTGCTATTTAAGAGTTCAATATAGTTTTAAATATTCTATATAGTATTTTTGAAATATTTCATTGTTTCTTTTGATATTAAATCTGTTTCGTGGCCAACATTTTCCTTTAATGTCATAGTTGTTTATATCTTTGTGGTGCTAATAGGCTGCATCTATATAAATGGTGATCCACTGTTTGTTCGTCCTTTCCTGTGCAGGTTGAAAAGTTTGAATTAATTATTCTACATCTGTGTAGATACTTCATTTCTCCGTGCTCTTAATAGAATTTGTCATTAGTCAATTAATTTGTTGGTTTTCAATCCTAATCGGTATTTTATCGTGGAAAATACTCTTTTTTTTTTGTTCTATTCTACGGCAGTATCTCTCACGGTCTATGGTTTCTTGCATTTCCTCAGTTCTTTAAAGATGTTTAAGGTGGCTGCCTGTTTCGCTAGTTGATCGGCTCTTTCTTTTTCTGAAATATCAGGATTAGCTTTCACCCAATCAAGTTAATCCGAATTCTATTGTAACCTTATCAAACCACAGTCTATCTTTAGTTTAATTGCCTGATGGTTTTGATGATTTTTTAAGAGGGCTAGACAATTTAATAGGTATTTATTCTGTTGTTGGCTGTGTTGTTCTACTAAGCCGGTGACCCTCATAATTCTTAAAAGTTCTGCCTGATAGATTGGAGTATTCTCCCTCTAGTCTATATTTCTTTTTCGTTATTTATAGTAAACAACTAAAAAAAATGAGTAATTGTAGTTAAGAAGAGAAATCATCTGGTATATAATGACGAAAACAATTTAAAGCATATACTGTGATCATACCATACCTACACACACATATATTAAAAACACACACATATGTGTATATATATATATATATATATGATATTTATAATTATTCTACAAATATCTAAGGAAGTCTGTTTAGTACAGTAAAGAGCAAAGCAATGTCCTAGTCTAAAGAAAATGGAATTTCATACAGTCAGTTGAATTGTATATGTACTACAGTTTTGGTGGTTTCACACATCAAAATAACTCATTGAAAGCACTTCATGATTTGTTTTGTCTTGTTTATGAATAACAAATTCTCTGAGTCAATGTAGACAAATCTGTCAAGGAAGTCAGGTAAAGATTGATTTAATAAATGGTATTTTGAACTTATTATCTCTTTAATTAATTAAAATATCATGAACATTTCATCTGAAAAGTCTAATTTTGTATAAATGTTGTAAACAAAATTTTAATCTGTATAAATAAAAGAATGACTTTGTCTGTATATTGCTTAGAACTGACTCATTTCAATTTTTCTTTACGTTTCATACATTAGAGAAACCGAATTCACCCTCAGAAAAATTTCTGTCGGTTTGTCCGCAAAATTTTGTCACAAGTAAACTCAGTCACCATAAGACATAGCAACCTGAAACTTTGACAGTAGATTTCTGTATGTCCAACTTAAAATATAGGCTCTAAATGGATTGAAAATTCAACGTAGAAGCGAAGTTATGGGGCTTTAAGTTGTATTTTGCTAACTTCACAGACATGTTTATTTTGAAAATATACAGGTGTAGCAAGTACGTATTGTTAGTTGATTTTAATTTCATTTGCGTATATGAATATACTAGCAAACGTACCTTTCTTTGATGGAATCAAAAATTCTATTATACTTGGTATTCCAAGTCCCGTTCCAAGTCTAAACTGTGTGCCGTTGCACAGTTCTGGGGCACACATGTTTCGTAACATGAAATTTGTTATTGCTACTAAATTGCAGCATGATTGGTGCTCCTACTTTAAGTTTTTACTTATGAGCAGGTAGTCTAGAAGAAAGAAATTAAGAGTCAAGAAATTCAGTTGGTTAATGAATTGCTTCCTCATCACTAATCACTCTCTTTACTGACTTGTAAGTCATTTCCTCGGCTTGATATAGTGTAGGAACTTGTTTGTTGATTTTTCCTGCCTGTTCATATTAAGGGTTGAGAATTGCTGGTTCACAAAAATATTTATTCTTAATAGATAGTACATCCTCAACTCTGGGAAACACCTTTTCAAAGATGTCAAATACGCAATATATTCATATGCTCAAAAGAAATTAAAATCAACTAACAATACCTACTTGCTACACCTGTGTATTTTCAAAATAAACATGTCAGTGAAGTTAGCAAAATACAACTTAAAGCCCCATAACTTCGCTTCTCCACTGAATTATCAATCTATTCAGTGCCTATATTTTAAGTTAGGCATACACAAATCTAGTGTCAAAGTTTCAGCTCGCTATGTCTCATGGTGGCTGAGTTTACTTGTGACAAACGTTTTTACTTTAAATGTCCATAACTTCACTTCTACGTTGAATTTCCAATCAATTTAGATCCTATATTTTAAGTTAGATATACAGAAATCTACTGTCAAAGTTTCAGCTTGCTATGTCTTATGGTGGCTGACTTTACTCGTGACAAAATTTTGCGGAAAAACCGACAAACCGACAGACATTTTCTAAGGGATGATTCGGTTTCTCCAATGTATGAAACGTAAAGAAAACTTGAAATGAGTCAGTTGTTCTAAGCCATGTACAGACAAAATCATTCTTTTATTTACCTATATAGGTTGTGTATTTGAGCGTATTGACAAGGTGTTTCCCGGGGTTGAAGATGTACATCTATTCAGAATAAACAGCTTTGTGAACGAGCAATTCTCAACCTTTACTAAACCAACAAACAAGTTCTTACGCTATATCAAGCCGAAGAAAGAACTTACAAGCCAGGAAAGAGAGTGATTAGTTATGAGGAAGCAGTTCATTATCCAACTGAATTTCTTGACTTCATGACTGCTCCTGGACTGTCTGCTCTTGAGTAAAAACTTCAAGTAGGTGCACCAATCATGCAAAGATTTAGTAGCAGTAACAAATTTCATGTTATGAAACTTGAGTGCCCAAAAATCTGCGACAGGACACGACTCTGAGTTCGTGCTCTGCGCAGATATGTCATAGAGGCGGACATCATGACTGGGTATGGTACTGGAGAGTCTGTGTCTATATCACAAATACCATTGATTCCGAGCCACTATCCGTTTCCATTCAAACGATTGCAATATTCTGTCAGCGTTTGTTTTGCAATGACGGTAACTAAATCGCAAGGGGAAATTCTATCTACCGCAGGAATTGAAGTGAGTGAGAGCATGTTTTTTTCACATGGTCAACTTTGAACATAGTTTGCTTGCCCATGAGTCAGAGGTTCCAACTCTTTGTTCTTTCATGAACCTGAAGGACAGACAGCTTATGTGGTGTATACAGAGGTATTTTCTTAAAACTATACTAATAATGATATTTTCTGCTATTCTATAATTTCTAATGATATTTTCGAATACCGTGTATAATCAAATTTTTGATTCAGTCTATTACGGATACGTTTGCTTGTACTCTATAATAAGTAGTTCAGCAAAAAAAAAATTTTTATATTTGCGAATTTTACTAATAAAACTATTCAGCTCAATTTAATTATAATCCGTCATACGGGGTGATCAGGATCGTATTCACAAGCTTCCAGATTCAATCTTAGGTTCAAATTTTTACATTTTTTTTATGCTCAAAATATCATGTTATTAAAAAAATCTGATTTTTTTCATTTGTTGTTATAATCACCTGTTCGCTAGTAATAAACTTCTACCTGATTTAAGGATTTATGAATGTCCTAGCAGACTTTCCCGACATTGAGCGCTATTTTACAAAAATTCAGAGATGATACGTGGTATTTCAAAATATTATTAGTAAAATTGTAGAATGGGGAAAAATATATTTATTAGCACAGTATTAAGTAAGTGCCGCTGTATACACCACATTAGCTACCTGTCCTTCAGGTGCATGGAAGAACAGAGAGTTAGAACCTCTGACTCTTGAGCAAGCAACATACAGTCGACCATGTGTGAAACACTTGGTCTCACTCACTTCAATTCTTGCCGTAGACTGAGTTTAGCCTTGCGACCTATTTACTATCATAGCGAAAGAGACGCTGATGGGAAATTGCAACCGTTTGATTTGAAAGGGGCAGTTACTAAATATCAATGGTATGCGTGCTACCATATAAACACTGACTCCCCAGTAACACACCCAGTCATGATATAAGCCTTTATTACGTTTCTGTACAAAGAACAAATTCGGAATAGTGCCCAGTTGAATATTTTTGAGACACTCAAGTTTCGTAACAGCATGATTGGTGCCCCTACTTTAAATTTTATTGAGCAAACAATCCAGGAGCAGTCACGGAGTCAAGAAATTCAGTTGGATAATGAACTGTTTCCTCCCCACTAATCATTCTCTTTACTGACTTGTAAGTTCTTTCGTCAGCTTGATATAGCGCAAGAACTTGTTTATTCATTTTTCCCACCTGCATATTTGTAGGGGTGAGATGAGAATTGCTCGTTCACAAAGCCAGTTATTCTGAATAAATGACAGATCTTGAACTTCGGGGAACACCTTGTCAATTATCTCTTGCTGGGAACTTAAATGAAAATGGAATTGAAATCAACTAACAATACCTATACCTGTATATTTTCAAAATAAACTTGTCTGTGAAGTTAGCGAAAGGCATTTTAAAAGCTTCTACGTTGAATTTTCAATCCATTCAAAGTTAAGATTTTAAGTTAGACATATATAAACCTACTTCCAAAGTTTCAGCTTGCTATGCTTTGTGGTGGCTGAGTATACTTGTGACAAAATTTTGTTCTTAAAAGTCCATAACTTCGGTTCTACGTTGAATTTCCAATTCATTCGAAGCTTAGATATTACACAAAGTAAAATTAGAATTAAAATTGTAATTTTCAGCTCGCTATGTCTTTTGGTGGCTGAGTTTACTTGTGACAAAATTTTGCGGACAAACCGACAGACAGACATTTTTCTAAGGGTGGATTCGATTTCTCTAACGTATGAGACGTTAGATTAGTCCCGTTCTAGATCAAGTCCTATAGAACGATATTAAAAAAAGATAACTTGAAATGAGTCAGTTCTAATCAATGTACAGACAAAACCTTTCTTTTATCTATATAGATGTGGAAATATAAACAGACCATGTTCTCTGTTTATGTGAAAAATTTGATAAACATGTGAGAAAAAAATGTCGTTTTATGATAATTTTTATCTTGATAAAAGATGTAGGATAATTTTATTTATTATTTTTCAAAGAATATTTTCAATTTTGGATTATGTTTCATATATCTGGCCTTTTATAAAATTATTATACTGGGTATTTTATGGCATGCTAGGTGTTTTTTAAAAAGTCACTTTTCTTTCCCTTTGTCAAAAATCATAAAAGTCCAATTTACTTTAAGGGAGTGTTATCATTTTCCTGCGTGCTGTACTCTGCTATATAAGGTTGCTGTGAATGTATATTGAGAAAAAATATATTAGTAATTAGCAAGTTTTACATACTCAAATCAAAGTCAAAGCTGGCTATTCAGGAAAAATTTAAAACTTTTATAAAAGGAAGTTTGAAATTTTTTAAAAGTAATAGATATGAACTATTAGACTAGAATCATATTACTACAGATAAAATTTAATTTGATTGTATCACATTTAATATCAATTTCTTTTTTGTTTTCATATATGTTTTTTATACGCAATATAAACATCCATACATTTTACAATCTAGCGAAAGAGCCATCAATTTTACAATTGGGTCTCACACTCATTGAAATATTAATCAAATAAAAAAAAAGGTAATGATAGAATTACCCATGTCACTTGATTGATTTTCATGGTGAATGAAGTATACGCAGGTAGTTAATTATAATGTTAACTTCTTTTGTTTATCACTTGAGTGAGATTATATGTACATAATAAATTAACTGCAAATATTATGATAATTAATTCACTTGATTTTAAATTATTAATACTATATTATTTTTTTATGTAAATATTAATCGATATTTGCAGTTTGTGTAAAAATATTAATTATGCAACTTAATAATTGTTCTTTTTAGTGTTACATTGCTCCTTGCAAGAATCGAAATTTATGACATGTTTATAAGTTAAACCTATTCATTCAAGAAGAATAAATAATCAATACAATATATCAAGTCCTATAGTAACTAATGAGTAGGAAAATATTAGTATCTGTTTCAGTATTAAATATCTTTCTATTTATTTTATAGAAATATGTAAAATATATTTCTACGCTAAGAACAACATACCTTTTATGTAATATATATTTGTCGATGCTTCTTGTACGGATAGACGATGTCTACTAGATCACTGTCTAATTGCCACTTTCTAGGTGAGCTGACCCGTATTGATAATTGGATATATCTATTTGGTTTAGTTAAATTACAGTTACAACCAAAGTCATTAAAATTCCTTCTGAAATGAATGTCATTATGACAGCACATATACTCTCAGTAGCATTTAATACATGATGACAAGTTAAATTATCTATTATGCATACCGTTACTTAATATTTATAAAACAAAGAATTATGAGTTCATAAAACTATTCCAAAGGAAAACTCAAATTCTATATCTGAATTCATTTATTTCAATTTTTACTTTACTATAAGTAAAGTATAGTGATCGTGAAAAAATTCGATCTCGAGATTTTGACGGAATTACATGTTTTGAGTTCCCAATAGCCGTTTTATAATTTTTTTAAAAAAAACGACTTTATAAGAAAAAAAACATTTTTTCTTAGATGTTTCTGACATTTTTTAGACAAAATAGGAATATTTTCAAGTTTTAAATGGGAAAACTTGTCTTAAATATTCAATGTAGAAGGAGGTCAGATTATACTATTGGTATTATATGCATCAGTGGTGTGATATACAAAAATAAGCATATATATTGATAAGTGGATCAATCACTATCTGTACTACCTTCAGGAATGAAAGACTAATAAACATCTCCCATTTAGACATTTATATTATACCTAAATGGAACATTATTTATTATATACCCAAGAAGTATGATATTATGTTTAAGTTGAGTGTAGGCCACTCCAGATTTGTTTACATAGCTTACATTGCTTAGAAATTTTTTGAGTGAATCCACTAAAATAAAATTAATGTTTATAATGGACACATTAAATAATTTATTGCACTTTCCTCACGAAAGAGGAGTTTTGTTTGTTGACAAATATCCAGGTTTTTTTCACTATTCTGGTCTAATAGTCCATATCTATTATTTTTAAAAAATTCAAGCTTTCAGCTACAAAAGTTTTAAAATATACTGAATAGCCGACTTTGACTTTGATTTGAGAGAGCAAAGCAAATAATATACATTTAGAGCAACCTTATAACAGAAGACCGCACGCAGGAAAAATTTATCACTTGGCCAGATAAATTGGAAGTTTGACAAAGGAAAAGAAAAATGAAAAACTAGCATGCCATAAAATTCCCAGTATAATAATTCTATAAAAGACTAAAAATTTAAAACATCATTCAAAATTGAAAACATTTTTCTCCTTTGAAGAATAATAAATATATATATCATCCTACATCTTAAATTAAAAATTATCTTAAAACGACATTTTTTCTTAATTTTTCCGACAAAATAGGAATATATTCAAGTTTTAAATGGGAAAATTTGTCTTAAATATTGAATGTAAAAGGTCAGGTAAACTATGTAAGAAATACCCTGGGCATTGGAACAAAAGCCATGCTCTTCTATAAGACATTATTTCGTAACACAAAATCTACCTTTTAGCTTTTCAAAAGTGTTATTATTGCTGTAGTTATACTAATGATATTATATGCTTTAGTGGTGTGATATACAAAAATAAGCATACATATTGATAAGTGGATCAATCGCTATCTGTACTACCTTCAGAAATGAAAGACTAATAAACAACTCCCATTTAGACAGTTATATTATACCTAAATGGAACATATAATATATATGTATATAAATATATATATTATATATATAATATACAATTATATTTATTATATACCCTATATTATTATTATATAGCATATTTATTATATGATATTATGTTTACTTATAATAAAGTTAAGTGGAGGCCACTACAGAATTTTTTCTTTAATATTTGCGTATTCTTAAAATTCGTTGCAAAGTGGTCTTTAACATAAAGAATAATGCATTTTTATTCGTATAGAAATAATTCATTAAACATTTTGATTGCTGTCTAACACTCAACAAATTCATTTTCAACGGATTTGAACATTTCCGTATACTTATACCCTGTACTTAGTCTTGTTATTGTCCTCAGGAGTTGTGAAGGCCAACTAACAACCTTGGAATTTTAACTTCAAACAAATACAATAATTATATTTATGTCGGAATGCAATGACATTTCGGTTGTTACTACTTTGTTGTGTTTAAAACATATTGAAATAGATATTATTAGAGATTTTTGCTAATAATATCCTTCATTCTTGAAGCATGTGTTTAAGATAACCTCCATTTAGAAGACGAAGAGAAAGAGAAAGAGGGGAGAGAGAGAGAGAGAGAGAGAGAGAAAGAGTGAGGGGGGAGGGAGAGAGAGAGAGAGAGAGAGAGAGAGAGAGAGAGAGCTCTTCCAGGTGGTTCAACAGACCGTGTTGCAGCAGTACCACAGCCAATACTATTACCTCTACTGACAGTTTCTACAGCCACTCGTCTCTGTTCATCCACGTGGAAGATATTACTCTCACTCACTCCCTCTCATATTGTCGTTTTTAGTCTTCTACAGATGACGAACAACCCTTCGAAATAGTTATTATAGCAAGAGCATTTTCATACGTGTTTTGTGCTTAAACTTTTATTATGTCTGTTTAGATTAAACTTTCGTGTAACAAAAAAAAATTAAAACACGAAAAATTTGATGTTTTGCTCTCGTGGATTTTTTTTTCGTTTATATATATTCAATCCATTTAAAATACCTGTTATTAATCTACCCTGCTTATAATACTGACTAACATGTTTCTACAAAAGAAAGTAAATAGATAATGTCCGTTTAATTTTTTCTCTACTTTAAAAATGAGAAAACCAATAAAAATAAGTCACTGTTTATATATTGTAGTGCTTTATATAAAATTCCTCACCAAGTAGCTGAATAGATACATGAAAAACAATGTAGCAGTCTATCACATGAACAGATATAATCGGCTGATGAGGAACTGTTATGATCAACTGTTTCAGATTACCTACCAAACAAAACTAATTGGACTTCAATCCTGAATTTCGTGATATAAAAGTTGGATTACCAAGAGAATATTGTTTTACTAACAGAATAAACTGCTTAGATACATCAGAAAAGAAACATTAACATTTAATCAGACAATATATTTAACTTATAAACAAATACACGGTTCCTTAAAAGAAACCACTTTCTAACATAATTTACAATGAATTAATCACACAAAAATCCCAGACACTATAATTAATACATTCAGGTTTAAAAAAAGAAATGAAAAAGAAACGACAAAGGTTTTTACGGGCAGGTGGCAAATAAAAATAAAATGCAAAACCAGAGAATGTTACAAATAATCAATTCAAAGAAATGACTATAAAACAGTATGATGTCTTATTCAAAATTTCCAGATCCTTATTATGTACGTGTACTTACAACAAAAAAAAACTTGTAAAATTCATAATGTTTATAATGCATTTTGTATTTCCAGTATACAGTCTGTTTCCAAGAACTATACAGAAGAAAATTATAAAAGAAAACAAGTGTTTATGAGTAACGTAATGAACGTAATATTCTTCTCCAAAATAGTCAAACTAGTCTAAACTACCGAAACTAAAATACATTACTATTCACAAGATACATTAATCAGGTGAAATGTACACATAGCACTAATAATATAACCAATTGTTCACACCTGCATGAAAATTACTTCACAGTTATTACAATCAACATACAACATTATTTCAGAAGAGATTTGACTATTCCACTAACATTTGAAATTAACACCTCTTCTGTAAATACTACAAAATATTTACAATATATATTCACAAAAATACAAACAAATTCATACTTTTATGTACATCATTTATAAGATACGTAAATTTATAAATAACAAAGGTTCACTGAATAATCACAATACTACAATGGAACAGGCGAGAAAGGAACCTAAAATGTAACTGTCTTTCCTTTATCTTAATATTCATGAACAATACGTGTTCACTATCTAATGATGTTAGCAAAAAAAAAAATCTTTTATACCTAACAATGAAAGTATAATAATTTACAGCTTTACTCACTCAAAAAATATATAAAAAATGAAATAACTTAAAATTTAAACGCCTAATATCGTTAAACCTATGTAAACTGAGATCAGTTAAATTTGCAGTATTTCATTTTAATTTTAAATGATTTTTAAAGCATCAAAGCAAAATTGTAGTCAGCCCATTTAAAAAAAGAACGGAATGGTCAAACAATGTGAACTGACTTCAAAAGCCTACCTATTCAGTTTGTACATAAAATATATTTTCATATCAATGCAAAAACCACATGAAATTTACAGAGTGAACTTGGTGGTATTAATTTAGTCACTGATGTTCACTTCAAGTTGTTCGTTCACTTGCTCTCTTGACAACAAAAGTCTCACATCATTCTCCCGAATAAAATTGTCACTGTGGCGAATTAACAGATATTTAAACAAAGTATTTATGTAATTATCATATATAACGATATATTCTAAAATACGAAAATAGTGGTCCAACCGGCTTCATGAAACTAAAAATTACTGACACAGGGCAGAAAATCACTGGTTGACTTGCTTTTTTATAAACTGATCAAGTTCCTAAATAACGTCCTTGTTACTACATTCAAACTATATACTTAATAAGAAATAGATAAAAAAGTACTAAAAAGCATATAAGATTCAAAAACAATGACGATATAGTTTCTCCGATCACATACTATAAAAGCCCTACTCTTAGCAGTCTAACTATGACTAACAATAACCACAAGAGCATTCTATCGAATGAAAAGAATCTAGTGTACGAACTACAAATGTAATTAAGGGGACTGTGAACCCAAAACACTCATAAAGTAGAATCACCACAACCACACTTTCTAGGAGACTCACAATATCCCTGATAGCTGGAGCACCCACACACAAGAGTTAGTTCATCATGCTAGGCAAATGAGGGAACAATTTGTGGGGAGATAAAAAATAAAAAAAAAAAAGAACAAGTCCAACATCGACTCAAATTAACAGAAGTCATACGTATTCACAAAACGGAGCCATACATAAATATACTGTTAGAAAATAGTGAAGTATTAAAACTGTTTAGTTCAACTCAAAGCCAAATAGGACCCCGTCCAGGCAGTAGTAGTTGATCACCGTTTGGAAAAACAACTTTAATTTCCTTAGTCCCTTCAACGTATTCTACATTACTTATATAAAAGAACTATCTACTTGCAACACATTTATTGCTTGATAATGACTAGTAACAGTTGAAACCTGTTGACGAAATAGATTATTTGGTATGCATGTAGTAACAAGACGTTATTTAATGAACTTATAAAGCTTCAGTCAAATATGGTCCTATTTTTAACAATGTCTGTATACAGAAAAAACTGCAGGCAAAATTTATATATATATATGAACGATGAAAAGGGAACCGAAAATTGATAAAAAGTTCAGAAATAACTCCAGTAACGACATTTACCAAAGCGGTTTAACAGAAATTTAGGTTGTTTTTGTGAACGAACCTAAGAACCTCTAGTTTATTTTTACACTTGATTTATCTATATATCATCAAAATAAAACGGCCTGTTCTCATTAATCTTTTTTTTATGGACGATTGATTAATCAAAAAAATAATGCAATCAAACAAATATTATATATTATATTATATAATATTATATATATATATATATATATTATATATTTGTGTTTAAAACAAAAGTGAGAAGTTTAAGTAGTTACAAAAAAAAAAACGGACACACGGACAAATATTCTTCATTCCCTCCTAGGGAACAAGGAAAGGCAACTGAATATGTGTAAAAAGTAGCCTTTCATATCTTCGAGATACCTATGCAGACGATTATATACAACTGATAAAGATAATTAAAATAAAGCAGTACTATAAAAAAATCTAAATTAAATAATCTCTAGGACTTCTTTAGTGGATGAAAAACGTTTAGAAACACTATCAATTTATGAACTAAATATAAAGCCCTTAAATCGGTAATGTTTCATACTAAGAAAATTATTCCGCTGTGCTTAAAACTCTTACAAGGATAATTACTGCTCCACAAAATTAGTTTCCTTTTACATTTTCACATGCTTAAATTTGTATCTCTTTCTGTTCATTTTTTTTTTTAATGAAAAATATATGTATATGTAATCGATTTAAATTGGTGTAAACGGTCAAAACTGGAGAACAAAAGTTCAAATATGAAGAAAAGTGACACCTATAGTAAACAAACGATTATTTCTCTAATTTTCGGTAAAACCGTCTTCAGGAGAAAAAAAGAGCATGACCAAGCACGCCGTAAAGCTACAGAAGGTAACTGTAGCTTACCTACTTTACTTATATAAAAGAACTATTTACTTGCAACCTCAGTCTTCTTTGTCATGTTTGGTTTCTCTCTTTTATTTCTCCTGAAGACGGATTTACCGAAAATTAGAAATAGTAACTGTGCTTGATTACCATGGGTGTCACTTTTCTTTTCATTTGACCTTTTTCAAGAATCGGTCAATTTTCAAAATTGAAATCAAACTTTCGGAGCGGACGATTTGGTTTTGCAAAAAACCTTTTTTCATAGGTCTAGAAGACTAAAGAAAATATAAGAAACTATATAACATTCGACCATTATCAAGTTACAACATATAAAATGTACAATAGAAGTTACATTTCTAATATTTTGTATGATGTAACTTTGAGACTATTGCTATATGTATAATTGTTGATTGTTATATGATTTCTTAGTTTTCTTTATTGATTAAGTCTATGAAAAAGTTGTTAAACAGAACTAAAATGTCGGCTTCAGAAGTTTGATTTGAATCTGAACTATTTCAAGTAAATTCTGAATCTATCTATGTATAAAGGAATTCACAACAAATATGGAAATACACACCTCAAAAGAAAGAAAAACAATAATGATGATCTATGATATTATTCATAAAATAGTGGCAAAAACTGTTTATGGTAAACCCTGATACATGTTTGTCCTTTTGATAGTCATATAAGGTTTATATCGGTACAAAAATTAAACAGTCCTAATGCTCTTTACACCCTTTGTACATCAAATACTTTTTTAACACAAGAAATTATTGAGTAATTTTGAAGTATGAACTTAAATTCTTTTTTTTTTTAACTCACATTATAAAGCTCCTTTAACTTTAAAGTGAAATTAGATATTCTTTTCCTCTAATACCTGAATTCAGTCTTTAAGCTTACCATTAAGATATTTCTCTAATGCTATTGCACAGCGACTAGGACGACGATAAATCATCATACATATATTACTTTTCTGACCAAACTAAATTATATTTTAAATTTTGACAATACCACAAAGTTTATATATTTATACATTTCAGTTGACCAAATAGACAAAATTATAAGGAAATTGACTAAAAAAATTTGATGAATAACTAAAAAAAAGAAAAACAACAAAATTCTAGATAAAAAATAAAGAGCACAAAGCTGAGAGGTAAGGAAAATAAAACAATAAAATATTTACAGAAGTCATTGAGAATACTTGTCATGGGTAACCTAAACTGATTCAGGTTCCTTATCATTCTCACCATAATACCTTAAAAACTGTACAACTATTATATAAATTTAATTAATAATTTAATTATTAATATAAATTAAAAGATCAATCAAAAAAAAAAATGATTAATTTATTTATAGTTATAAAATGAGATAATTATATATATTAAAAACTTATATCTTTTAAAAAACAAGTTATTATAACTATTGATGTTTTTAATATCAGTTACAAATGACAACTTCTTAAACAAAAATAGCTTTCCTTGAATAAAATTGCAATACGTGAATTTACTTTTCTAAAAAGAAAAAAAAAAGAGTAATATTATAATACCCATGAAAGACACAGAAACGACATTTAAACATCCAGTTTCGATAAAGCGTTTAAGACTTAAAAGGCATATTTTGACAAAATACATACTCAAAAATAATTACTTCAATTCTTAATATCATTTAAGTGACAATCCTGATGTCACATGTTTTGTACTTCACGCGAAAAAAATTGATTGACATATTTAAATGATCAAACGCAAAAAAAGGTATCAATTAATATTTATTTCTTAACATATTTTAAACTTTTAGTTAAACTTAAAACTGAAACTTGAGTTTAAAAAAAATATTACATTTTTTTTATAAATTGTCATTTTATATTGATTATGAAGTAGCCAGCATATTAACAGTACATTAATAAACGATTATAAATAAGTTTCGATCTTTTAAGTTTTGTACTTGTACTTACTGTTATCCATTTCAAATTTTGGAATGGTGGTATAAACAATGCTATAGAGATGAAAAAAAACTTTTTAATCAATGTAAATGACACTTCACATTTTAGTCCACAAACATTTAAAGTTAATCCTTGACGTTGCAAGACATTCTTTTTAATTGGTAATCATATCTTTTCTTAAATGTTATTAACTATTTTATATTTGATCTCACCTTTAAAATCTTAAATCAGATAGCATTCCTTTTTTTTTCACTATTTCTTCGCGAACCAATTAACTAAATCATTAATACCCAAGGCTTTAATCCAAAGAAAATTTCTTGTTGTAAATTATTAAGATACTTAATTATAAAGTACAACAATTCAATTTGTTTTCGATAAATATAAAGAATGGCTAAACTAAAATTTTGAAAAATGTTTAATAAACATCATAATAAAGTTATATTCTTTAAGAAATATTTACTAATGAAAATAATTAATAATTGAAATCACATTTCTTGGATTAATAGTTAAACTATTATGATTCATTTCTTATTCTGTTCATCATATTAGATATGTTCAAGAGTTTGTACGTGTTTCATATTCTTCTGATAGCAGAAACATAATTACAATAAAAGTCGGAAGTATGAAACTTAGAAAGATAAATATACAAAACTTACTAAACATTAAAAACAGAAACTTCTCACAGGGAACGACTCAAATGCGTTTATGATTATATCAATTATATATGAAAATACAATATGGATTCCAATAAAAGTACTTTACATTACTTAATTTAACCAAGCAACTCCCAAGAATATATTCGTAGACTGCACTCATATCCACAACATTACAACTAGGAATCCGTGGCATGATATGGTACCTACTAAATACTCCAATCTTGACATAATTATAATTACATATAAATCTACCATTAACTACATTGTGTCAGTAAATTTCACGGTTTACAATTTACAGTCAACCAAATTTTAAAATAGTTAAACCTTTAGTGACAAGTGTTACCTCATATACTTATATGCATACAATCACAGAAAATTCTAAAGCATGTTTCTAGATTGACTAGTAAGTCCAGGCAGACGATGTACGTTAGTAGTAAATATGTACCAAATGCAATCATACATGACGAAAAAATCCATTGTCTGAAAGTTTTCTACAAACAATACATACATTTCCTCACATCTTATAAAAAAAATATTTCAGGTACAGCTATACAGTTTTAAATAAAAGTGGACTATACACCCAACAAGTGCATCATTTATTCCTTGAAATAAATACAAAAACATAAAACTACGCACTTCAAAATAGAAATAATGAACACTATTTTGCTGGAGTATAATGTCCTGGTAGTTAAGATGTTATCTACAACTAGCTGTTCCAAGTTAGTACTTCCTATCATTGGGACAACGAAAACAACTCTTCTAATACTTCAGTGGTATCATTCAAGTAAAATTTTAAAACTTTTTGCCAGGCTCAAAGTCTTACAAAATGGTTTGCGATTGTTACACTAAAAGTTAGTTACATTCATCACATGAGAAAGCCACCACATGAACAATTAAACAATTTCATTACACAAGGAAACAAGTGGAATGTTTTCAGCATTTTGCAAAAACTATATGTGATATGATGGGAAAAATTTCTTATTATTTTACACAATTATTTATCTTCAATACATAACTGAATGACTATCAAACATAAGTAATTGAAATAGAAAAGATATTCAGTTTAATCAGAACAAAGAAAACATGATCACAATATATGTATGAATACATACACTTATGATAAACAAGTGTACTTCTTTGAAAAAAATACTCTCATACATGTTATATCAAAGTTGAACAACTTTTAAGTTGATAATAAACTGAGTCACACATCAACTCTAATATTCAAAGCATTAGAAAATAATAATTATTGAAGTAAATTCCTATATAGTATCATATAAAGTACAACCTGCAGACAACCAGCTAATAATACAAGTTAACCCACAGGGAGCCACCGAAGAAAAGTTGAGTTGTTGGCAGTAATTACTTAGCATCTAGGATCACATGATCATACATAAGGAAATTAAACGTAATTAGGTAGTGCGTACATCATGGGTAAGCTCAGAATTTCTAGTATCAACACTAGAATCAGTTTGACTGCCTTCAGATCCTGAACTTGTCATATCTGACGGTTTCTTCTTTTTCGCTTTATATTCAGTAATCACAACTGTTACGTTATTAACAGTAACTTCGTTTGACTGAGCTGTGCTTCTGTCAATATTTTTGAGCCTTGGTCTGAAAAACAAAGGACAACTAATTAAATGAAATTTTTAAAGAAAAAAAAATTCTGTCTTAAATTAAAGTATATATGATTTCTATACAAAAGTGTGTGCATAACATTTTTGTCGAACTTAATTATTCTTTTATATGAACTGAGGACATTTCTTTTGCATCCTATATAAAGGAATTATAAAATTTAATTTTTAATACACATATAGAATAATAATAACCCACGAAAACAAACTATAATTGTATTTATTAATTAATGCAACTTAAGTTCTTATTTATGTCGAAAATCCGATACGTCAGCTACATATTTGATATTTAACATAGATGAACAGCATATTTTGAATGTGGCCTAATTCCATTTATGTTAAAATCGAGACATTTAAGGGTTTGCGTTCTAGAAAATTTAAAAATATTGGTAACTACTAAAATGATAGTATGTATTATGATTTTTTTCTAAGAGTGTTTAATTTAACAACATACTTAGCATTATTGACATTGTTTACAAATAGTTATGATTTTTGTGGCTATATATGGAATTAAGCCACTTTCAAAATTAATGAAATGATTTTTCCAGTGCTCTAAAAAGCATAACCTTAAAAAAATATATTTCCTTTGAAATAAAAAAAAATATATAATACATACATTATACAATTAGCAAATATTTAATAAACAATTTTAAACAGATCAAAGAATATCTTTGCCAAAGTCCAAATTTATTAACTTTTGATGCACACCGAACCACATTAGTTTTTTCGGACGCAAGTAGTATCGGTGTTGGTGTATTACTGAAGAAAGTTCACATAATGGTGAATTACGACCTTCTCAAACCAAAAGAAAGCTGTATATTTCGAGTGCTATTGGTAATATTGACAATTCACAAAGTTCCTTCCTTTTCGGGAGGAGGGAGATGGTTTTAGTTTTTTGTTTTCTATTACGGTTGTGAAGAAGTTTCTTAGACTGATATAGACAACATTTGTATTGGAAATTAATTGATATGAACATTGTAGAATAAATTCATAATCAATTAATGATTATATAGTCATACATTTAAAAGTCGATTTTGTTTTAGGTGATGATTACATTTGTTTACACGTTTCTCTCATTGTATAATGGCTAATTGTAATTAATTTTGGTTTTAGACAAAATATGTTTACAGTGATTTAAATAGAAATAACATAGTATTTTATGTATATATTCGTGAATTTGTTCACTTCATATTTGTTCAGAGCTTCATTTAGACATTTTTGGTTAAATGCCTTACTAATTTTTTGTTCTAATCCATTTCCTGGTTAGTTTTTCGAATGTCCTTATCTATATTTACCATCTTTCAAGGACTAAATAAACTAATTCACCAAAGCACTTGTTTTATGTGTCCATATTTCAAATATTGCAACATTTTCCAATAAAACTAAATAATATAACTAAACAAATGCATATCGGTCAACTGTGACCATCTTCAGAGCATTCTTAATAAGTAATAAACGCTTATACGAATATAGAAACTATAAATCTAAAATGAACACAATATTCATTATATATTACGTAATTCGAATAATAACTACGCATCCATGGAAAGTTAAAATCTGGGTTTTCTACAACTGGCACCCAACCATCCTGTTTATATCTTATTTGTCCCTAAAGAGGGCGAGTTAACATTTAACTAAATTAACTGCTTCATCTATTTTGCTACACTGCTCCTACGTGCAGTTTTAAGAAAAATAGAGAAACCCGCAGTCTGCTAGCTCAGGTTTGACCTGTTTTCCAATATTCCAATTCCAATATCAACTCTTTAGAAATTTGAAGTCGGATTTTTTACATAGAATTTCAGAACTTCTGTTAACTCAGCATTAAAAACAAGTCCTTCTAGTGCATTAATTATTCAGTCCATGAAGGATGAAAAACAATGATAAGGAAAAAGCAAAACAAAAACTTGGTTAGAACCAAAATTAATAAGGTATTTAACCAAATATATATTATATTAACTCCGGAAACCCGAATTTGGTTTTCATCTTATCCACCGTAGCATTCCTTTCCTGAGGAAACCATTAAAAGGGTGTGAATATTGACAGCGAGTAGTAGTGACTAGTTTTCATTTACGTTTCTTTCATATATATATTTGTAAAAGTTGGAAGCAGTCTTTCCTTTAAACATATATTATTAAATAACGCCCCATATTTGGCTTCTATCTGTTTCTTACATAATTTCTATGGTTTCCGGAGAAAGCTTTACAGTTTTAAAAACGTTGTTTAAAAGCTGTTGTAAATTAAATTAGCTTTAGTTCTTACGGGTGCCAGGATTTTTTCCCAGACTTTGATTCATGGAGAGACCTCTTTTTGGAGTACTTTTCTTTAATACCATCTTTCTTGAGACTTTTCGGAGGGGTTGGAGTGTACTGCTGAGCAACTTGCTGGGCAACAAGCTGGGGATTAATCCTCGGCTTCCTATAAATTGACAACAAAACAAGATAGGTGTTCCCATTACTGCCTTTAACAATTTCTCATTAAACTGATGTAATTAAGAGGAAATGAAAGGTATGGACCACTACTCAGAATTTCAAGTGGAAGACTTGAAATCAGGTTTACACAATATCCTAGGTCAGAGTTTTTCAAACTTTTTCGACTTGGAACCCTTTTTGGTTCCAATAATTTTCCCGGGAACCCCAGATTCTAATGATTTCATACAATCACAATATAAATATTTTCATATGCTTTTTTAAATAGTATGTTTAAAAACAATTAAAAAAGTAATACTACTGTTATGTGTATTTTTCGAATAAAAATTCAAAACTAAAAGATTTTAATTTTCATATTTTCCACAAGTGAAACAGAATTACTAGCAATTTTAACACAGAATTTGTTTTGTAATCATTTTGGGCTTTATAGTTGAGAGTTTGATTCTCAAGTTAGCTCCAGCATTAAATATACTTCGGTATTTGGTTTCTATGGGAGTTTAAAGGGAAAATCCGGTTTCACATAAGTAGGTACTACTTTTGCAATAGCAGGAAACTCGGGAATCAGATAGTTTCAAAAACTGACTAGTGATTCATCCTAATATGAATAAAGTTTTGACCACTTCTACTTATGGGTATATGTAGATATAAACATTATTCGGTTTAATGATTCACAAAAAAAAATAGAATAAATCCATACCCACAAAAAATTTTTTTAGAAAAATGTTTTTACTACATGTTTTTCGCAGAACCCACTTTGGGAACCTCTGTTCTAGGTGAATAAATTGTTTTGTCAACTTTATGAATTAGATATATTCGAAATTCATTACAGTACAGGAAGTTTTATATTAAAGTTATAATGCACACATCAGATGAGATAACCTAAGGGAGAATTAAAAATAGCATTGGCTGAATTTACCAGTAATCTTTTTTTTTCTTGTAAAGAGATTAATGGTTTGGGAGTACGTCTGAATATTTCTTTTTTTTTTTAAAAGAAAACAGTTACCAATTTGGAAAAAATATACCATTCTATTGCTTTATACCAATGGCGTGTAAATTTTCCAGAGCGAATGCCACAGTAGTTTGTAATGAAAAGTAAAAGGATCACACTTTTTAAATCAGGAGATCTAAGACAATAAAACATAACCGACATCATGCTTATTAAAGAAAACAAATGCCAAACTAGCACAAGCAATCTTGAGCCCTTCCTCTGCTTCAGGGTTATTAACAATAACACTTATTCGAAAACAGTCCTTTTATTCTTGACAATCAAAAAATTAACATATCTCCCAACACATTTATTTATCGTGTATAAATTAAGTACAACAGAAAACATAAATCATGGTTGTTATTATAGCAGAGATTAGTACAGATTAAGCATAAATATTTAAAACCGACTTATCTCGTATGTTGCCTTTCGTGTTCAACCAGTTTCGAAATTGTTTGTTTTTAGGTGCAATGTCCTTAAGGTCTCTTGTTTGTATTTAACCTCCTTATGAGTAATTTTATTTTATTGGGAATAATTATTTCACTTGCCAGCCGCCACCTTTTTCCAATCTGTCTTCTACCTTCTTTCTTTCATTTTCAGTTTGAATTTAATAAAAACTTAAACGAAAGACGAAAACAGAAATAAAAGAATTATACAAAGAAAATAATGTAAATTAAATGCCAAGAAAAAAAATAGTTGTACGTTCATAATAAAATGTAAATTAAGTATGATGTAGACACAGTGGCGAGGAGGATAAAATAAACATGAGACACCTAGGACAGTGGCCCATGAAGATGGAAAGGCTTCAAAACCGGCCGAACAGGGAAAGCAGTAAGAGTTACGACGGCTTCAAATATGTTTAAGTAAACAAACAAAATTTAAATCACCTGGTATCATTAGTAACAGAAATAAAATCTGACAATAACTTTTGAGATGATAGGCACGTCGATACACTATTTGACAATCTACAATGACATTGCAATATCTGATTTTTTTTATAGAAATTACTAACAACTATTAACAGAATTATGTCATAGGACCAACTGTAGTTGTCCTATATGACAATAATCTGCTTATGACTTTCATTTAAATTAACTTTATGATTTTCTTAATATAAGGTTTAGAAAGAGAATCTACATTTTACGAGTAGATCATGTTTTAAATGATCATGATAACCTACAAGTCATAGTACTCCGTTGCTAACTGAAAACATTTAATCGCTACTTTTTGACACTAAATATACCACTAATTATATTAAATACTGGCATGTTCATATGTAATATTTAGAAATTAAAAATACCTAATAACTGAAATAAACTACTAAAATTGAACTGCCTCTTTTTAATAAGGAATAAAGTACATTACCTTGTCGACGTTCCTTTCCTGATGTCACACATGAGACACTTAAACGCCTCTGCAGAGTTTCTATACGTGCATACACTGCAATCCCAATAATTTTCTTCTAAAACTTTGGCTTGCCGCTTTGTTCTTCTAGAAAAAAACCATAAAATCATGGTAGCATTTCCTGTTAAGTTGAAAGAGGTTTTTTTTTTCTATTTCTCAAGCTAAATTGGAAGTACATCATTTCTGATATTAATAGGTTAGGTATCCAATAAGAAACAAAATTAACATTAACAGGCTCATATATTTCCTCCATTTCAATCAAATAATTTGTCAAAACTTTAAACAGAACTTTCCTTCTATTTACACTTATATTAACTTATAATATTTATACTCCAGACAGTATGTTTATCACTGTTTAAAAACGAAGTACAAAAATCTAAATGAGATAGCAACCACAATAAACAGAATCTTTCTCGGATGAAGAAAGGATTGATGATGCCGGTCTTATCTATAAGTAAGTTGGCAAACACTTATTAATTAACTTTTAAATCAGTTTAAATAAGTATAGTGAATCAAATCATAAATTAGTAGATTAATATAAAATAGAATAAGAACACAAAATGGATAAATTTTACCGATTTGGACTCTTTTTGCGGTCCATAATTATCCTCAAAACAAAAATAGTTAATACGAGCAGTCTCCAATATAAGTTATTGTAACTTATAACTTTTAAGGTGATTGTGAGGCCATTTATACAACCTAACTCCGATAAAATTAATATTTACACCATAATCATAGCTCCTTAAAAATGTAATCACACATTCAAACGGCTAACATTGTACAAACAATCAACAATTTTGAAATGTAAGGGCAAAAATCTTCTAAAACAAAGTAAGCTTATCTCACAATTATTTGTGTTTATAATGACATGCAAGCAGGTTGCAGTGTAGGCCCAATCGGAATTCCGAACAAATATAGGGATTTTTTTGTTTATGTAAGAGTACTTAAGCCCTGCTTATAGAAATAATGTTCTTTTATAATTTTTGGGATTTCTAGGAACTTTCGGGAAAGTCTATTGGTAATTTATACTAATGATGATATATTAAAATTATACTTATGTGTCTGACTGTAGTTGCGGAGGTTCTTAAGGAACAGAAAAATAATAGAAATAGCTCTTAGAGATTTCATTTATTTGAATTTTATTTCATCTTAGAATATAGGTTCATAGATTGAATGCCTATTGTAGATTAGAGACTGATTTAAACCAGTTGTAATTCTTTAACTAAAATTACTGGAATATTTTTTTTCATTGACATTTGAAGATCAAACTAAAAGAACTTAAGAAATCAAAGTAGGTTCATCTAAACAGATACTCTAATTTTATATTATGAATAATTATTGCCCTTTCCGTCCCATTATCTTGCCCAGGATGAACGTAGTATATAAACTGTGATAAATTTCATTCATTGATCAAATAAATTCAACGGATATATAAAGAAAGTTGGTTAAGAATAATAAATGTTATTCAATAGGTTTATTTTGAGTCAATATCTTCTTAAATTGTTATTCATTTCTTATTCTTTTTTTTTAAGATTAAATAAACTCAATTTCTATCAGCATCTCCAATTTAATCGTCAATAAAAGTTCATATTTGTACTGGGTTCTTAATATATCTTAGTTTTAAAAATAATTGGTTGTTGAGTGCTGGATATATGTAACTTATTTTAATTGAATTATGTGCGGTTCCTGTTGAATTTTAGTTTGTAACTAGATGTAATTGTAATATCGACAGTATTTTTTTTAAAACATTCAAGGTTTTTTTAAAATATGCAGGTACTAGGTGGTTGTACTAGTTCTGTTCGAAACCAAACAATACTCTGTAAAGTATTTGTTAAAGTAATTTATTTTTAAAATAAATATATTGCCTTGTAAAATGAAGTGTAAAAGAAGTAGATTTTGAATTACTTTTTTGAAAATTCTCGTGAAAAAAAGAAATTTGATTAGATTATTAATAATCTTCTACACCTTATCATATAGGTTGTTTTCTTCATAACAGTTAATCGTTTTCATAATTTACAAATCAATTTTTTTATAGAATAATTTAAATGAATTTACTACTTTCCATGTATCCGTGATATTTACTTGTTGGTATTTAGTAATTGGAACTAATTGGAATTATTATTCAATTTGTGTAATTATGGAAATATTTTTTTAGTTAATCCAAATAGTCTTTACCATAAAACGTGGTAAGTAAAATTGATACAGGCTAAGGGTATTTATTTTTAATGACTCAGTTGTTGGTATTACTATAGCAGAGGTTAATGCCAGGCTAGTCTACACAGTTAGAGTAGAGATCTACGCGCTTTTTGTTGATAAAATGGGGAAAAATTATTTCATGCAAAATAGTTGCCGGTTCTAGTAGCCATGTTTAACCTAAAGCAAGGGATGAAGTTTAAATTGCATCTCTTACTTATTTGAAAATAATGGTGTGTTGTAATTTATTTTAGCGGTTTGATAACCGTACCAGCAATTTTCAAGATGGCACCATCCCCTTGGCCTGACTATCAATATTCTGAACCGAAAGCTCCTGATAAGAATTACAACTCATTGAATACGACCGCTCCTGTTATTAAACCATCAAGTGCAGAAGAAACAGACTTATCATCAAAAAATGATGTAGAAAAGAGAGATGAAGATGTGAGTTACTTTTCCAGTCATATTGTTTCACCGATTTTCTGTTTGTTTTTCACTTGTTATACTTCACTAGGAGTTTATGAATAAAAACTTTTGTAATAAATTCTTTGTATAGAGTTTTGCATCATATTTTAGACAACATTTGTGAAAATAACTGTGTTGTTGAGATTTTTAAGACGTAAAAGTTGCATATTGAATTAGTACCCTTGTTTTAATACTCCATTCAAAAAAAAACAGTGTGAACTGGGTTGTGAATTAAGTGATGGGTAAGTGAATAAGTCCACCTTAGATATTTGTATTCACATAATAAATATTGACCTATAAAAATTGTCAATATTTATGGAATCTCACAACTTTAATATATCATTTATCGTTATCCAAATTAGCTTTACCTTATAGTCTTATTTAATTATTAGTTAGTTTCGTTTTATTTATTTCAGTGTACTCTTATCTTCAGTGGTAGATTTATAATAATTTGAGCGAGTATGTATATTCAATGAAGAGGATGTGCAAAATTGTTTTTACAACCAGGCTGACAGTTAATATTCAGGTTAACCCTTATTAGTAGAAGAGTAAACTTCGTTGTTTATTTTTAGTTGGCGAATAAAATGTGTTAGTTTCCTATTCATTTGTTTGAAAGTTTAAATTTTGTAATATTTCGAAATTGAAGTATAATTCTGTTGTCTAGTTGTGGTAATGTTTAAAGGAACCTTACATTTTTTATGATAACATAAATGAGGTTTTATCATGTTATTCTTGATTAAATTTAAAAAGCAATTTAAGAAAACTCAGGGTTTTTAATTTACGTTTTCATTTATGTACATTCCTAACTTGCTGTCATTTGTTAATTATTGTTATAGTTGGAGATCGCACAGTTAAAACCACAGGTTACAGCATTAGACGAATTTGGTTTGAAGGCCTTATTGGATGAAGCTTGGTCTTTTCGACGTCCAAAAGATGTAGCGGGAAAAAGTATTCTCTTCAAAGTAAGTCATTTTCTTATGCTTGTTCCTCTCATTTATTTGTACATTTATTCATATGTACATTTTTTTTAGGGTTTACTGGAAGAGGTTAATTCTAAAAAGGCCCCTCGCACTGTGAATAATGAAATGCCTAAACAAGGCTCTGGATCTGGAAAATCGGGTAAGAAGAATAAAGTTCGTCGCTCACATGTGTCGTGTGACCAAAATGAACTATCAAATCATTCCAGTAGGCAAAAAATAGATGAAAAGAAAAGTAGTATGAAGAACGCCAATACCAAACATTCTGACGGCGTTGAAAATGCTTTTAGCAAAGAATTAACTCGCAGTAGTACCTTCAATGAAGGTTTTAGTAATAATTGTACTTCATCTGACCTCAAGAAGATTGGGATTATAGATGGTGAAATGAAAGACGAGACCAAAAAGAAAAAAGTAGGCAAATTTGAGGACATAATTAAACACTGTGACCTTAAAGATATAGCGAAAATCGTTACTGTCCCAGGTAGTACTAAAGATTCTGTCGAAAATACTGATTCACCTAATTTAATTAAAATACCAGCTACTGGTGACAGTGGGAAAAAGAATAAAGATCACTATACTCCAAATTTGGATAAAATATCCAAAAAAATTGATCAAAAAGATATTGAGAGATTTAAGGCTTTAAATAGGTCCCTTGGTTCCGTGAAAGAAATATCAATACCTTCAACTATGGAATTATCGAAAATTCATGTTGATCAGGCCCAATTAAGAAGTCAGTTTGATCTGGATTACCTTATAAATTCCCCTGATGAAGAAGGTGCTTCAGTAAATCAATTTTCTGCAAATCCTGATAATAGTCGAGGAAGTTGCATTCTAAAAGACACGACTGTCGCGGATGACAGTTTCTTAAGGATGAAGGTACTTTTTTTATGTTATCTTTTCTGTTGAAACTCTTTAAAGAATACATACTTACATTGTTCTGATGTTATTACATACTGACAATTTTATTGTATATTCTACTTCCTGTGATTTATATACAATTCATAATATAATAGATTTAGTTGGGTTTAGATACTAGACATTTTATAGAATCTAGTATTATTATATTACGGAGTACTGAATGTTATATATAGAGTTAAAAGTATATTGAATATGTATGTCAATAATCTCATTGCTATCGAGGCCATTAAAGTACTGCAACAATGGAAAATAGTGACGAATTACAGAAAGAGCCTAGTTTCAGATTGAAAAATATGTTGCTGGGAGAGAACCAGAACCCCCAACGAAACGTTATATAGATAACGTTTAAAATTAACCAATTTGGTTTATATAATGAAAAATCGGAAAAAAACTATTTCCCAACACTGTCTTAGACAAACTGTATTTTAGGTAGATTGTTTATAGATGAATTGTATTAGACAAACTCCCCTAGACACCTAACTTGTAATTGGTGTAGCATGATTCTGTGAGATTGTAATTTTAGTTTTATCAAAACACTAAAAGTTATGGCATATATTTTCAAATCTAAAATATCATTAGTGTGCAGTAGAATCATACTGTGGAGTTGAAGCGTATTCTTGCAGTAATCTACCAGTAATGCCAAACAGTATTCTCATACTATTTCATAAACATTTTAAAATATAATAATGTGTTCTGTACATTAAAAAAACGGACCCCAACTTTTGGTAAGCCTAATTTCCTATTTGCAAGAATTGAATAATTTAACTAGTTTATTGTGTTTGAAAACATCATGTCTGAACCTGCGAGTGCTTGGACCTTTCTTCTTTATTCTAAAGCATGAGTTCAAGATGACCTCCAATTAGCTTACTGCACATCTTGAGGAGCAGCATAAAGTTGTGCATGTTGTCCTTACAAACCAACCGGCTGTAATGAGCTTCCAGATGGCTTTCTTGAGTTCCGTGATGGTAAAATTCTGGATCTCCCTGTATGCATTCTATCTTAAAGATAACCTCAAACAGTTTTAAACTACTAGGTTAGAGGTGGTTTCAAATGAAACAAAAGATAAGGTTTTTTCTGGTCCAGCTACGTCAAACTGGTTTCGAGTGATAGTCAGAGTCCAGACTTTAATTCGCTTTTTTTAAGTTACTGAAAATAGGTTCTATGGAGGGAGTTACAAGATTTTTTTTATTACAGGACTCTAGAAATCCATCTGGAAGGTTATCAGAGTCTGTTGGTTTGGACCACTTTTTGGAAACAAGGCTTACCAAAAGTACTTCAATATTGTTTCACAAGTTGCTCTCCTGCCATTTTCCTTCTCAGGCCCTCTTTCAGGTAGCTGTATCAAACACTCCAGATGCAGCTGGTCGTACTGTAACGTACATATTCAACAGTCAGTTGGCATATATTGTATTGAATGCTGTCGTTGAGTTTGAATCTATGCAGGTATTAGCTAGTAATGATGGTTCCCCATATAGACTCTGGTTGTCGACGTCGCCCCAATTGAACCAGAACCTTAAATATCTTGAGGGCAATTTGGAGTGTTTAGTTCGTATCCAGTCGTACATCCCACATCTATATTTCCATGTTTTGGTAAGGAGGCGATAGATTGCAGCATTTCATTGCTTCTGGAATAACACTGTTATAAAATGGTTTATTTTACAAACCTCATTGCTAGTTAAGTATCCATTGGCTAGGCATACATTGGGGAACTATGTTCTTTTCCTTTAGGCAAGTTAGTTGCTCGTGAATTTCTGATGTCTTAAAGTGGTGATCAGTGACCTCGTGGGCCTGTACTGGAGATTTGAAACCCTTCATGAGTGTCTTAACCTTCACAGAAAAAAAACTAATTCAGCATTAAGGACCAACACTTGTGGGACTGGCATGACATAATAGAAAAAATAAGTCCAATCACAGGACAGAAAAGGTTATCCTTTCCTACAGAGCTATTAGTTTATACTTTAATGAAACCCAGCTATGTGCCTTCAATGAATTTCATTAAACCGGTTTAAAACAGTGTTTGAGAATCATTTTTGTATTGAACTTGACATTTTCACCAGCTTTGATTTCCTTCTCATTCCTTGGTGGCTTTTCTATAAAGGTAGGTTTGAGCTCTCTGTTAGGCTTGTTTTGTTCGTTCAATACAGATTGCCGAATGTTAGCCCTAACGTCTTGTCGAAACCAATATTGGTTGAACTGCATGTAGTTGAAAATATATCTTCCCCATTGTGTTTGGTTGTAGATCCAGTGGTTCCACTGAAAGTTCTACTTCCATATCATTACCACTAATAGTTTTAGGATTTCCCAAAATGTTGCTCAGCGCTGAATTTCGGAACATTTAGTTTGTGTCTGTGAGTTTAACCGCTCCTTCCACACGTCACTCGCATACGGAAGTTGTAACTCGATAAAGAACAGATAGAATAGTCTTGGGATGTATGTGTCGACATCCCAATTTCTACTTTTATGGCATTGAGAGCATTCAATCTTCTCATATATTTTTTCCCATTGTGTAATTCCTCTAGATATTAGGTTTTTTTTTTATTGTTTAAACCGATCCCCTAGCGGGTGATAATGTCAGCCGTTTACCGGCTTTTTGTTTGAGCGGTGATTCTGAAGATTGTATATTGAGAGTCGTAAATTTTGCCTAACTCAAGTGCATTTTGAGTAGGGATCTTTAACAGTACCTGACATCGTACATGCTTGGGACTGACGGCTTAACGTCAGTTAATAAATCTGACGTACTCAGATTTATTCACCTCTTGCGTGAATAAATCGAGGGCCACGTGGGGATCGAACCCCGGACTACCACCCCAGTGGTGAGTACATTAACCACTGAGCTAACCTGGCCCCAAGATATTAGGTTCGACAAAGTTGAATCTATTGAGGGAGTGCTCCTCACTCCATGCCAATCAGCCTCAACTGACTTCCTCATTAAATTTTGTTAGAATCCTTTTGTTAAAATGTGATGGAATTACGGATTACCACATTTATTAAATGAATTAGTTACAAGGGAATCTATCTTTTCTCCTCGTTTCTCATTGCGAAACGACATTTTTTGAAAAGGATTAATTTTATTGATGTCAAGTTTTATTATTTAGATAAGAGCAAATCATCAGTTGGTTTTGTTTATATAAGATATTATAATTTTAAATTTTAATATTTCAGAAACTTGATGAAAATGGAAATGCAGTAAATACCAGGATTGATGATGGAAAGAAGTCCAAAACTAGGCGTACTAAAGTAAGATTTCTATATCGGTTTGTTTCTGTTTTTAAGAGCTAATAAATTTATTGGCAAAAATTAAATAAAGTTAAATATATTTTGAAGTGTATATAAATTAAGCATTTATTGCTTGAAATAAGGAATTTTCTTTGGCTTTTATGGAATAATAATGTGTTTCACTTTTCTTTGATGGTATTTGAAACAACTTTTCTGAACTTGACATGCGTTAATGACCTTAGAAATTAAGGTGTTAATGATTTTCTGTTACATAATAATACAAATTGCTGAAATTAAAAACGTATTTGATTCTATTAACTGACAGGGAAATAAATTTATTTCTGATCAATGACATGTCTAGTGTATTTACGATTGTATGATTTGAAAGTTCTTTTTCCATACTTAGACTCCTTTGATTCCAACATGCCTTAATTAATTCTGTTTCTGTAGCTAGTAGTTCATCAGTTCTATTATTGCATTATTAATTTCACAAATTTTTTATTTTGCAGGTCAAGTGTGACAAAACGAAACAGTCACAGGATATCGAAGGATATAGAGGTTACAGCGACATAGATGATGTTATTCAATATATCGAATCCACTAACGGAAAACAAGTGAAAAATCAAACCCCTTTAAATTTTGCTAAATCAAGTGGAAAAGTTTCGAATAGAATTAGACATGTACGAGATAAGAGTAGTGAAACTCTTACTAGGAAAAGTAAAAAACAAAAAGACAACAAATTTAAGAAAAGCAATAGTTTAGAAGAAGTTTCTGCTTCCAAATTAGAGGATCTAACCAGCATTAACAATTCATACTTAGATCAATCTTTGAAATATGAAGGTAAAGAAACGACTGAATCGGAAAAAGAAGTTATTTTAGACACGGTATGCTCACTTCCTACTGTAGCTAAAAATAATATGAAAAATGAAGAGAGCATAAAAAAAGATCCTCGGTGCGGGAATGAGTCATCTGGTGGAGATACAGAGTTCCATTTGGTTACCAAAAAACATCGGAAGAAGAAGAAAAAGGTTCCCTCCCATAACAATATCAGGGCATCGAGGTCTAATAAGAATAAACTGGAAAGAAGGTTTAATGATGGAAGTCGGAGTCGAAGGGATATATTGTTCAGAAACCCGAGATGCCAGACAGATTCCAATGGGCGAATGCCTGCTGCATCTGTTCCTCCTTCTGATAAATCAGCGGACTGTTCAGATGTCGACAGTATACATTCATTACCAGTGTCATCTTCGAAGTCTTCTTTAAGGATAAGTACTATTGGTGCAGATCCTATTTCATTAACAACTACTTATGCAGCAATAACGCGATCAATGGCATCTCCTCCTGGAGGAAGAAACACCCCTATATTAAGCAAAATGTCTTCCGTAAACACTACCAATTTGAACAAAGTGCAGTGCATTTCTTCAGAAGAAATCCCTAATGTTACTTTGCCAATGCCAAAGAATCGGAGACCTTCATCTCCCCAAACTAGTCTTACATTCAATATTGATAGGGAATATCCGCCGCTGAAAACAGTAGATGCTCGGAAAGCGAGTGAAATGTACGTGGATGTCACGATACAGATTTCTAAATCTGATGAAATTGTAAAACCAGATACCATTGATGAAAATGTATCAGACAAATCTTCTACAGAAGCTAAGTCGTTCACTGACGTCATTTCACTTGGTTTAGTTGATGAACAATCTTGTAAACGTCCACCAGTTATTCTTATGAACGAAAAAGTCACAGAGTCTGCCGGTGCAAATGAATTGATTTTCGGTTTTGAAGTAAACGAACAGTTACTTATTAGTTGTGAAAGTGAACCATTAACCCGTGATAAACCGATTGCAATGGTAGATAAATTAAATCAAAAAGGGTTGAAAGTAGAGGACAAACAATTTGAGCAATCTACCCCAGACGCTGAATCAGTAGAATACAACTATTCCAGTGTTGTTGCATACATATCAAATGGTACGTTGATTTGTATATGGCACATTTTAATTTTGTTACTTGTAGTTATTTATATTACCCAAGTTAAATTATTGCAGTCATCATTAAAAGAGTAAATATATTTTGGTCACCGTCTGAATGAATCATTGAGTTAATGTTACAGAAAAATGTTATTTTACTTATAAAGATAATTATCAGTTATCTCAAGTTAGGTTGTTATTGTTCATAAAATCGGCCTCCAGTTAGAGGAATATATTATTCGACTTCACAAGTGCTGTAATAATAGTCTCCACACTTATCTGGTAAGTGCTGTGTATCATCTTTAGAAACTAACTTACGAATTCTGCCAGGCAGATTAATTTATTAATCTTTTTAATAATTTTTCCTTGTGGTAAGTAGATATTTGCTATTTTTAGAATCCCTCATTATTCGAAATGTATTATATCCTGCTTCTTTTCTGATAATAATGTTACTTCATTTAAAGAGATAATTTTATTTCCTCTGAACAAATTCATCCGTTAACTTGCCAATGTCAAAGAACCTGAGAGCTTTGTCTTCACCAACTAGTTTTACATTTCGAAATATTTTAGTTCCCATATTTTAAAATCATCATCCAATGTGTTGATATTATTGTATTGCCTCGTATTCTTATCAACATCACTGTATGTGAGTTAGGGATTCTTTTAACCACCGAAAAGTTATTGATTCATATGCCAAAGACGATCTATAGGACGATTATATAAAGGTTCCCTCCCATAGCAACATCAGAACATCGAGATCTAATAAAAATAAACTGGAAAGAATGTTCAATGATCGTAATCGGAGCTGGAGAGATATATTGTTCAAAATTCAAATAAATCTTTATAGGAAAGTCTGTATGCCTATAGAGAGATCTAGAAAACGATTTTTATCTTTTAGATGAAAATAAACACTGTTTATGATGTTTTTTTACGATATGAAAAGATAGTTTTATTTATTACACAATTGCATTGTAGATATTACATTGTTACAACTATGTTGAAACTATATTAGATTGAATCCTAAATATTTATAATGCCTAACTTTTGATCACAAGTTTTCACAATTGAATTACAGAAGAAAGGGCTTCTTTTTTTTTGTTATTATTTACTTAGTATTACATGCTCATACTCGAAAGGAGCATTTACTTTTTAAATTATTGATCAGATTTAATTGTTGGATATTGTTTTTAATGCATATACCATTTTATTTTTTTTAGGATGGCTTTCTGTGATGGACGAACTTAAGTCTGGCAAAGGCGATGTCACCTATTTCAGGCCTAATTGAGGAAATCATGTGTAAAAAAGTATTTCCTTCATTATTTTATACATTCAAGTGGTATTAAATAGGAATTAGATTTTTTTTAATGTCGAATTACTCAGAGATTTTTTTTATTAAGAAACAATGCTTTATGATAACTACAATGTCACCTCAATTGAATAAGTATCTCTAGATTTCACTGTACTACTTTTCAAATATAATTGGGATTGATATGTATTTGTAAATTTTGGAAGCAGTCCTTCCTTAAGACATACATTATTGAAAATAACACCAAACTTAGCTGATACGGTTTCTTAACTAGCTTCTCTATTTTCCTAAATAACTCTCGTCACTTCGCGAATTCAGTATAATATATTTTCTATAATTGACATCTTTCCAATGATCACCATTCATCTTAAGGATATGAATAACTTCTTGGAAGAATTTTTTTTCGTTTATGTAAGTAAAGTGAATACAGTGAGAGTTGTTTTTGTTAAGTTCATAATAGGCTGTTTCTTAATCTGTCTGAGTGACAGACTTGGTGGTTTGTGTTACTGCCTGCGAATGCTCTGCTTGATCTTGATATAATTGAAATAGTTTTAAAATGTTGTTGTTATTTTCAATCTGAATATTTAAATATGGCTTTAGTTTTTTAATTGGTAAGGCTTCTAAAATTTACGTTTTGTGGTGGTTGCTTTCCTTTTTAATTATTTTTGTATTTGCTTTAATGTTCTTAATGCCTGGCACTTAATTGAGATTAACCCGAGAGATGCTGGTGGCAAATACAAAAATAATTAAAGATGAAAGTAACCACTACAAACTGAAAATATAAAATCAACATTACTGATTCAATGACGAAACCCTATTTAAATATTCAGATTTAAAATAGCGACAAAATGTTAAAACTGCTTCAATCAAATCAATAACAAGCACTCAAACAAATCAGGTAGTCACTCAAACCGTGAGGACACTCACCTCGCAGCATTAAGAATCAGTTTATTATAAAAACTGATTCTTATGAAGAAACTTATGAAAAACAACCACCACCCTCGATCACTTTGCCTATCTGAACGGAAAAAATCTCTCAAGAAGTTATTCATGCCCTGAAAATGAATGGTGATCATTTGAAACATGTGGACTATAGGAAATATGATGCTATACTGTGTAGACGAAGTGATGAGTGTGTTATTTAGGAAAATTGAGAAGTTTATTAAGAAACAGGTGTCAGCTAAGTTTAGTCTTATCTATGATATATATATATACGTCCAAAAGTAAATTATAGGTAAACAAGAAACAGAAACATATACTTACTATCTCTACTTTTCCGTTCAACCCACATCTGAAGAGAAAAAAGGGTGCATCCGTGAAGCAGTGGTTGGAGCCCTCTTCCTTTTCTCTCCTAATTACGGTCGAACCGAAAATTAGAGACTGTAAATTAGTGTATCTTTTTGTTTACTTATGGACGTTTGTTGTCCGTTTTGTATAGTTTTATTTAGAAATACTGTACACATTAATCAATATAAAACTGTAACTAGCTGATATTGGTTTCTTAATAAGTTTTTCAATCTTTGAAAAAAGGTAATTAAGAAGCCCTAGCCAGTATCATTTTCCATGCCTGTATTGCTAAGTACAGTTATGTCTTTAATAATGTATGCATTCAAGAACTGTTCCTGTTTTTCTTACCAACACCAAGATTTACAGATATATGTATTTTAAAATAAAACAAATTACGGTGATGATTTTTACAAATATAATTTTGATTGGTAATCCATGAAGGAAACCTATAGAAGACAAAAAAATTGGTTAAGCATTGTTCGTGATCGAACACGTCAAAATTAGATTAAAGGTTAATATGTTTATTCATAATTAAATTGCCTAACTTTTTTCCATTTCCCTTCTCATTAGTACACATATTTAGTTTTGAATTTTGTGTAAATGTTCTATGAGAACTCGTGAAATAAGGTACATAGTAATTCTTCTTGGTGGAGTAGTTATGGCTGATGCTGTATGATTAATTTTGGAATTCAGTTTCCTATTTTGCAGTCGAACTTATATATCAGGAAGGTCTGTTGGAGAAGCTGTTTGTCTTTGAAGTGCTTTCTTATTATCAACTTAGCTGTAGTTTTGTTGCTATAGTAAATATCCCTGGGCTCTTGTAATAGAGATCGTAGATCAAGTGGAGATTGTACATAATCTTGATGTCGCTTAGGTCCGCAAGTCCTTAGTATTTCCAAAAAATCATCCGGCTGATAAATATTGGGATATTATATGGTTTTGTCTTCAGTAATTTACATATTGCTGTGTTATAATTTATAGAGAAAGTAGGGGTCGGTCAAAGAATACTATTAACTTTCTAGAAGTCCATATAAATGAAATCAATGTAAAAGTTTCGACATAAGTGTACTTTAAAAGTACACACAATAGAATACCCTAACCATTAAAAGTGGTACAAGAGGTATAAACAACGAACAATAAAGACATTGATTGATGTACTTTCAAAATCACAACAGATTGTAACATTTTTAATAAAACAGTGAGTAATCTAGAACAGGTATTCTAAATGTTTGTAGTAAAGGTGAATTTAACAAAATATGGAAAAGCTACATTTCAAAAATATATATTATGAAATTTCAGAAAATTTTAAACTAGTGAAAAGGTACTATAATATACAATAATGTCAAACAAAAAAGAAGAGTACCAACTTAAACTAATTATTTATTACAGAAGCTCCATTGATCATATGAAACACATCAAATAAAAACAGCCTCTCCAACAGAGAATCCTTATGTATGAGTTCTGCTGCGTAATAGAAAACTGATTTGCTAAATTGGTTATACACAGGATCAGCCGTGCACTTAATTTCACATTTGCGAAAACTCATAAACTAAAAAGCAAAAGAGAAAATTTTTATATTATTATCACATTTCAAAGTAAACACGTGAAATAAAACACAACTTATAGACCACAATAAGAAATTCTAAAAGTGGACCAAGATCTTTGACCAATCGTCCGACTGTTGACTGAGAAGGATCATTACATTGTCGAAAGAGCTTAGTCCAATTTGGTTTCTTACTGTGTTTATACATTGATATACATGCAGAAATGTACAACAAACCTACAGACTGTGCACTCTACAAACAAAAAAATCATCACAAATGGAAAAAAAGTTCTAATGTCTTTTTTCGTCGTTGTCAAAGAACGAACCATCGAAGGCCTTATCACTTCTTCATTTATCTTGCATCATTGTGGTGATTTCTTTGATTATATATATTGCTCAAGTAGGATCATGATAATAATCTTTTTCAAAATAATAGTCTTTTTTTTAAACTTCTCAGTATTTCTCTTTTGTATTACACTTAGTCGACAGAAATATGTTAAAGTTTTTTTTTTTTTGTATTAAAATAATATATGATTAAAAGCCCCTAATATGATGAGATTATTTGCCTAATGAATTCATCTTTTTTATGAATTTCCATTTAATATCTTGGAAATTGGCGTACACAACTTGTATCAAGTTAGTTGACTTTATAGGGCCAGTTGAACTTCTGTTGGTTTTAAGTATCTTTATTTTATTTTGAAAATTTTTGAATTATGCTATAAGAAACACTGTCTAAACAATGCTGAACACACATTACATGTACATATTTGTATGTTTTTTTTTGTACCAGTATGTTTTGCTCTTTAGAATCTCATAGCAATTAAATTGTTCCCTGCTTTGATAACCAGATGTATCATACTTTGTAATTTTGTTGTATTTGATATTTTTTTTGTTTTGTTAAAATTGGTTACTTACCTTAAGTGGCTAGTCCAGTTGACTGTCTAATGTTACATGTATATAGTAATATATCCTGTGTATATAATGGTCCTAATGGAGGTGTTAGTCAAATTTTGTATACAAACAGGAATATGTGAATACCACTTCAATGAGATCGTAATAATTCCTATTATATATATATATATATATATATATATATATATATATATATATATATGATCAAACCACAATAAGAAATGGGAAAACAAGACTAAGATCTTTCAACCGTAACTAAGATCTTTCAGTTGGGTTTTTGACTCTGACGAAGACCGCTTGTTACGGTTGAAAGATCTTAGTCTTGTTTTCCCATTTCTTATTGTGGTTTGATCATTGATTGTTGTTTCACGTGTTTATGTGAAATCTTTATATATATATATATATATATATATATATATATATATAAATAATCCTTCACCTTAAATGATTAACAAGAAATATTTTATGTTAATATTCGCTATAAAAATAAATCTAGAAAATTTTGGTAATAATCTAGTAGACATTTTGAAAACGGAATTACCGCTGTTCTTTTAAGTGCTTATATGAGTATTAACCTTTTGATGAAGTTTGATAAAATAAATGTGGAATCAAGTAACCAATATGTTAGATTGGAGAAGATGAAAATTTGAAAGAAACTCCCATTAGCTAAACAATTACAGTGCAATCAAAATTTGATTTTTGTTTTTATATTGTAAATGATTAGTAAACAGTAGTAGACAATTATTAATAGAAAACTCTATCTCCCTTAAATTCACCTTTTTCGGTTTCTTCAAATTTAAAGGAGAGATTGAGTGATTTTTTTTCCTTTTTAAATTACTCCAAGGCAGTACACATGGTGTGTATTAAATAATACAAATATTATTTAAATAATATATTATAATAAATAATATATTATATTAAATAATATAATAATTAAATAATATAAATAAAATAAGATAGCAATAATAAAGAATGTTTCCACTTTTATACTCGAAATGAAATTTTATTTTGTTTTACTGGGTTCAAGTCTTCAATATAAATGTTGTGAAATTTCATTTATTTCAAAAAAAAAAATAATGATAGGAAATTTAAATTTAGTACGATAGTTCTTTGATAATTTAAGCATTTGAAATTTTCCAATAATTCTATCTACGGCTATTTTGAGTTGTTAAAATGGAAGAAATAGGAATCATTTGAGTGCTTAAAGCAATTTTATTCTGTTTTTATTCATAAGAAATGATTAGAATATTTTCAGTTAACAAATTAAAAAAAATCTCTTGAAACTCCAATATTATAATTGATTTAGCTAGCTCCCTGTTGATATTTAGGCATACCTTAGATTTTTTTTAAACCTATAGCTTAATTATAACCTACTTAATTTGAATTACTGTTTCATTTTTTTTCAGTGATTGAACTTTGAAGTTTTTTGAGTTTAAAATGCAAAATTTTTCAAAAGCAACAAGAAAATATCACTTATATTTACTATAATATCTTCAGTTATAATAAATATTAAATTATATCTGATCGAAATTTTGTTCAATGTGTTTTACTTCTTAGAAAAAATTGTACTTTGGGACCAAGTTTGAACCCATTGTTTGTTTTTTTTTTAAATCACCTGTATTTAAATAGTGATACTAAAATTTGAATTTGGAAGAGAAAGTATATTAGACTCCTTATGGCTGAAAGAAATATGGAATAAAAGGAACGTATACAAAATTTGTCGCATCTACCCAAATATGTAAAAACTGTATATGTGTACATAAAACTATTTTATTTGATAGTTTGTATTATTTATTCCATCTAATTATTCACATTTACTGTAACAAGACTGTCACAGTTTGATTTATAAATATGTGTTCCATACCCATTGTCAGAAAATGTTAATTGATTTGAATTACATTGTTGTGTAGTTGATATGTACATAAGTTTTCAGTCGTATAGGTAAACTTGGATATTAGTTTTATGTACTGTAAGAAATATGAACAGAGTCGGCTGTAAATTAAACAGATTTCCAATCAACATTAAAGTCATGAAAGTAGTGAAGTACCAATTCAGATATCATTAGAGGACTAGGGTAAATGAGAGTGTGCAATAAGAGAAGTAATTCAAACCGTGAATTGCTTTCTTTTGTTTATTATTTAGTTTATGTTACAGCTGATTCTAACTATTGACTTCATTTGTTTTTGGTTCTATTATTATTTCATAAAAAATTCAAAGGAGCACTTTGTCAGTTGATTACAACTAACTGGAAAAACTGTTTATTGTTGTCACGTTGATTGCAGTCACTACTAACCTGCTGATTCACACATCAGTAACTTCGTTTTTTTTTTTGTTTTTTTTTCATTCCATATATAAAAATGTGTTCATGAGAATAAATTAACATTGAACATCTATTTTCTCTATTCCTCATTGAGTTATTAATTAAAAAACTTCATTTATATTAATGGTATTATTCTTGTTATGTTTTTTTTATAAAAATGTGTAAGTAATTTTCACATGTTCTTCTTATCGCACCCATATTAAGGCGGGAGAATGAGTTACTTGAACATAATGACCATATGTGGCTCGATTGTGATATATTGAAATCAATCCTTTATTTTACTACCATCATAGCATTTTGTTACCATCATTAGAAAATAAATTTGTATATATTCTGAGAAGTCCATCAATTCTTAACCCTTTCATTTAAAAAATTGTTGTGATGAAATAGTCTGTTTATTAAATAGGAGTTTTAAAAATTTCTGTAATTTTTGTTAGATAAAAGTTTGATTATCCTATATCGATTGATCAATGTCTTACAATGAGTAAGATATTGTCACTCAAAATTGCACTTGAACAACGATGTTTTGGTGAAGTCCTTCTTATCTGATTGAAACCTGGTTTTAGGTTTCCATTGATTGATAAAAGACGTTAATATATGGTAGAAAATAGGTTAAGCAAATTTATGTCACATAATCTTTGGAAAAGTAGTTTGTTTTTATACGCACAACTCAATGTTTAATTGGAGTGTTGTGGTTGCCTCAAGTTGTTCGATAACAGATTGGATGGATTGAATACGGGAAAGTACACATTTCGGCTATTCAGGTATGTTACTCAACCCAACCTTTCACATCTGATATGTACACTTTCTCGTATTCAGTCCATCCAATCTGTTATCCCCACAAAATAAATCATCATATATGCAAGCAAGCCTGTTAGCATGGCACTGAAAAAATGGTTCCATATATTAGGGTTAAATCTAATCTTGTTAGAGATTGATAGAGAGAGGCCCGAAAATTCGATCGCATAAATAACTACAATAATTAACTAAAAGTCTAATTAAAAAATCTGAATGGCCTACACTCCACTTTACTCTAAGTAAATTAATATCAGACTTCTTGGGTACATAATATATAATGTCCCATTTAGGCATAGTATGTCTAAATGGGAGATGTTTATTAGTCTTTCATTCCTAGATTTAGTACAGATAGTGATTGATCGATCCACTTACACATATAACTTGAGTCTCATGTGGGTACCTAGAAACAATGAAATACTGGGGAATGAGGCAGTGAACCATTTGGAAATGTCTGGAACCAAACAAACATCGTGCAATCTTGAGCAGTTTTGCACCACACATTTAACCAATACATCTGTATTTGAAAATAAAACAAATATCAACTGATACGAAAATGATTTTGATATTGAGAGAATTATGTTTCTATTTATGAGGGTAATAGCCAAAGAAGTGGAGCTGAACACAAAAAAAATCCAACTGAAATAAATAATTGTATTACTTTTTTTTTAACATACAATCTGTACAGTCACAGTAAACTATCTTAAGCGCTCAAAATATAATTGTATTATAGTCGATAACACTCTTCATTTCCTGGATTTCTAACGATACCTATTGAAATCTTAAGTTACCTTTTCTTCGATAAATCCGTATCTCACTTCTGACATGGTTCAATTAGTCCACTGTTTGTAGGTGAGTTAACTTTGATAAAAATAACATAAACTAAAATAATTAAGTTTCTCTATTATTGGCACATTACTTTCACTCACTGCGAACAGCTCCTTCAATTAAATTGGTAAGTCACTTCCATTCTTTAATTTTTTTCAAAAGTTGCTCTTCCTTCCGTGATTTCAGGTAGCAGGTAGATGCACTATCCTTAACTAGAAAGTAAATTAGAATACAACGCAAACCTAGAAAAAGGACCCATACACCTGCGTACTTACAACGCATATTTCTGTTTAACAACATAAGTCTGTTAAAATTTCAATGTTAAAACATGCATTGCTAAAAACTAGAAATACACACATAATAGTAGGTAACATTAAAAAGGGGTCAGTTATTTGAATAATTCTGAGGAAAACAAGCTACAATAAAAATGAATTAAACAAAATAATGTTTAAATTAAATCGATAAATGTTAAATTAACTTATTTTTGGGAAAGATGATAGCGCTAAATTTCTGTTACTAAGTGAAGTACCACCACCAAATTATCCCTCAACCAATTTTGTTCACTCATACTTTGAAAAATTAATAGAATGGAAACAGACACTGACTGGTGCCAGTACAAATAGTAAATTATATATTAATAATATATAATTAGCAGTAGTTGAATGGTATAGTTCTATTCAGTTTACTATTTTCCAGTGAAAGTGCTAGATTTTCATGGACTTATTTAATAAGCAAGTCTTTTACTTGTATATGTGTATGTTTTTTTGGAAGGGAAAACGACTTATACATTTTTGAGAGTGAGTAAACGGTTTGACGGAGTCCGTCCACTTTAAAACAATTAGGTGGTTGTAATAAAATTCAAGATCATGCATTTGGAGTAACAATGAAAAATAAAACAAATATTTATCTTCCTAATAAAAAGAAAGTTAGTACTCTTTTTCAGCCTAATATGGAATTGAAAATGTATTAACTTTATTATTAAAATTGATAAAAAATTAGAAAAATTGAATAAAAAGAGTATTCTAATAACTTGAAACTTAAATTAGGCTTTCATAACGAGGTTATAGGAGAACTGAAAAATTTCCTTGAATTTCCAAAACTTTTCTTCAAGCATCTCCAACTTTGTATTGGGAACTTGTAAGTATCTGCCAATTCATAGGTATTAAGGTGAACGATCCAGTTACACATTAATATTTTCATTTGCTTTATACATAAGAATTTTTATACAAATTAAACAATTATTACAAGTCAATGAATTACTTCATTGGTTATTTCCACTTACAATTAAATCAATTTACAGAGGACATAAACAGCTAGAACACATCCTATTGGTTTAATATCTTTCAGAAGGTATAGATGTTAGATAGAATCTTTTGTCAATTGATTAGTACATCTTTACAATTTCACCCAATGTAAATATATAAAGTTTTGTGTAATATATATATTTCATTCATTCTATATTAAAATAATAAATTGTCAATAAAATGTAGGGAAAACGTTTATGTAATCTAATTTAAATAAACACCCTTCTAGAAATGATTACCAACCAATTTATAATGAAAAAACCATCCGGAATTTATTCTTCCTTACAGTAAAAAATATTTACTAAAAATTTTCAAATTTTAATAGATTCCTAAAATAATAAATAAAATCATAATCTATAATGGTCAAAGAGTTAGTTTCAACAGTCTTTATTATTTTAACATATATATATATATATACATATCACTTAAAATAAACAGTGACACATAGACTGAAACATAACAAAAGACCCACTTTTCAATATTTCGACCGTAATGGCGGTCGTCCTCAGGAGAAGAAGTGGATTGACGGAGGGACGACAGTCAACTAAATAACTCACTAGGTGAGGGCTAAAGCAGTGCTGCCGCAAAGGAGAAAAATAAAAAAGGAACTAAGGAGTCGAAAGCAAAGAAAAAAATTGTTATTTAAAAAAGAGAATAAAAGTGAAGAAAACAAAAAATAAAGGAAATAAATACAAAAATACATTTAAAAAAATAAATAAATAAAATAATAAAAATAAATAAATGAAAAAAATTAACGGTTTAAATTCAAGCCAGGTTTGAGCGTGCCCCTAGGAGCCAAATGTGGGCTTCCTCAGAAGCTTTTAAAGTAACTTTTCTGTTATCACTGGGGACTTCTTTGAGAACTTGGACTGTGAAACAATAATTGAAGCTGAGATGGTGGGAATTAGCGTGGGTAGCGACAGGGAGACTGCTGCGTTTACTAACCGAAAGCCTGTGATTATTCATCCGAAGGTTCAGCATCGTAGATGCTAAACCAACATAAAAAGCATCACATTAGGTGCATTTCAAGAGGTAAACACAGTCAGTGGAGATACAAGGAGGAAGGACTACGAATAGGGTAAGAATTAAGAATTGAGACGTAAATGAAGACCCAGAATCAACAATGGGACAGGTAAGACACCTCCGACGTCCACAACGCTGTAGGCCACCGCTGCTTTGGGGATTCTGAATAAGTTTTCCGGCCCGGTGGGAGAATATATTTGAGAGATTGGGGGCTCTTCTAAAGGAAATGCGGGGCAACTGGTTAAAAACTGAAACGGTAGAGGGGGAAGAGGAAAGGATAGGGTAAAGTTCTTTGATAAATTAGCCCTCACCCAGTGAGTTCTTTAGTTGACTGTCGTCCCTCCGTCAATTCACTTCTTCTCCTGAGAACGACCGCCATTACGGTCGAAATATTGAAAAGTGTCTTTTGTTATGTTTCAGTCTATGTGTCACTGTTTACTTCAAGTGGTATCTGTCCTGGCGGACCGTTTTTCGTTTATATATACAATAACCATCACGAAGAGATCTAAAAAATACCAAATTTATTTTAGTAAAACAATCCGTTAGTCAGTGAAGATTAATATATAAATAATTCGATTAAAAAAGGAAACTGACACAAAGTTAAAATATTTTATTTTGTATAAATTGTTTATTAAACTAATCAAAACATAATTTACAATTTCATGTACTTCCAAAGATGATTATAACAGGTTAAGAGTCACTTCACTTTTTGTTGGTTTAAATTTCTTCAAAATCCATAACAAACATTTATTAAACTAGTACATGTTAATATCTGTGCGACTTTTTCAAGGCTAAACAAAATACACTAAAAAAAAAGCTCATTACGATCATGTAAATCCAACAAAGTATTTAGGTGAGATAATTTAAAAGGAAAAAATAAAAAGTTTTAAAACATTTGAAGATCCTATTTCAAATTACATTCCAAGTTTCTCTTCGATAATAACAAATGGGACAAAACTAAATCAGAACTCGTCTATAAACGCAATCAGAAATACCCTTACTTAGAGATATTGGTAATATTACATTAAAAGAAAATCATATGGTTATTTTATATTTTTTACATAAAAACTAAAAGTATTAAATAACGTAACAAATCATCACAAGCATTTCTGTATTAAAGCTTGTATTCAGAAAATCAAAATATGACACTGACACTGCTAAATTATTATACTAACAAATCTACATTCATTATCACTCTATTACAGAATTAAAACTATATATAAATATTTATAAGAAAGCTTTTATTAAAGAAATACAAAATTATTTTTATTAAAATATTTACTTTATAATTAATTTAAATACATGTAACCAAAACAATAAATTAATCATTTTTAGATGAAACTGTTGTACGAATAAAATCTCGTTAGAAAGCATTCTTGAACAGGCCACTTTGTCTTTGACTAGTGAAGTTTGCTGCACGAAGACACATACAGTCAAATATATTAATGTTAAGGCAGGCTAAACTGTTAGTAAGGGTGTTAATTTTTCATTCTTTTAGACATTTCTTCTTCTGCACTCAACATCCCGTTAAAAGACAACAGCTTTTGTCTCAAAGGCTCCATGGACGAAATTCGTTCGTTGATAACACTTAGCAACTTGGTTCCAAACGCTACAAACAACCATGATTAACATAAACAAACGACACTAAACATGACACGAATACAAAGACTGTTCAGCCAGTGGAAGTATTATCAAGTTACAATAGTCATTTAAGAATAAATTGGCCTAATACAATTTTCTCAGGATGATTTGAAGTTTCTACTAAAGAATGAGATTTGTCTACAATACCCTTATATATTCAAAATAAATTACATTACTTAATAAGGAAAAAATAATACATTGACCAACGGTCAATCCACATATTTCACCTCTTATAATAATTATAATTCCCGTTCACTTTAAAACATGTGACAGCTGTCATTCTCGTTTCCGTTCCTGTCAGTAAGCCTCCTGCAACAGCCAGCACAGGAAGCTTTCCTGTCAATATCCATTCAACTCTAGATTGCTCCCGTCTTCGTTACTGCTATGTCACTGTCAAGACCATTCTATCCCGTATAGTCCCTCCTCCACCTAGTCTTTGAGTAGTCTTACTGCAATTCTCCTTTTCTCCACTTTTTGCTGGTTTCTTTGAATGTCCTCCTTGAATGTACATTTGTTACCGACAGATACACCAAGCTAAGTGACTTCATCTTTCACCATTAAGGTCTTTCTTTATACAACAGCTTTGTTTCATGCCTTTTTGTCTATAAGATACACCTCAGATACGTTTGAGCATACGAACGAGGGCTGTGTTGTCCATCCCTGGTAGTGGTCTTTATGTCTCTGTCAGTAGCATAAATTACCAAGTCATCAAAAATGAAAAGACAGTTGGCGACAGGAGATTGTTTTAGGAGTCATTACATTGTTTATCATTATATCGAATAGACACAAGCTCAAGACTGCACCCAGAGGCAAGTAGTTTCTGATTTGAAAAACTTGTCTTGTACCGAGAGCCACAATACTTTACTCGAGCAAACCTTTGGGTCAGGAAGGATTTTATACGTTTTAGGATGTACCTGTTACATCTGTTCTAAGCAGTTTTTTAACTTGTTTTTTCGTCTAAACTCTGTCATACGGGGAATTGGAATCCACATACCACTGCGATGGGCGCAGTGGCGGCGAATACAAGAGATATTAAAATTGATAGAGTAGGAATTATGATTGAGGAAGGAAGTGAAACAGATGGGATGCCTACACTGTTTCCTTCCCAATACAATGGGAGACGTATAAAATACATTTTTTCGAGCAGGGAGATTTTCGGGAAGAAATTGAAGGTCTGATTAAAACTGTAAGTCTTTGAGATAACGAGATAAAAGTATAATGAAAAAGGAAGAATCACTCTAATCCTCACAAAATCTAGCGCATGTGGTATACTTTAGTAGGTAAAACAGGAATGTGTTACTATACATTTTTTCTTGTTTTTTTTTTTGGTCACATATACATCTACAAAAACAACTTACAAGATTCTAACAATTCTGGTAAGATTAGTGTAACCTTAGAGACTTCCCAATGATATATTACTTATATACGAATTGCTGATAGAAAAAGAATATTGTCAAAAATTTAATACCTTCTTGGTCATAATCTACAACTCTGGTCATAGCAAGTAAGTCATGCTCCTCCTTGGTATATGTAGTATTCAACTGACACCAGTTATTTAATTCATCAACAACTTCCTCCTCTAGGACTTGTAGCTGCGAAACCGCTTCATGAAAATGCAGCAAATCAGCAGAGATCTCATTTTCCTAAAATACACTACTAAATGAAATCATTAAATAAGTGAGCATTACCTAAAATGGTAACGTACAAAAAAATTTCTAAAACGAAATATCAAAAATAAAGACTAGTGAAGTTAAAATAAGGCAACATGATCTAAAATCACACCAATACTCAAGCAATAGTATTGTACTAAGTTAAGAAAAGAGACCACTACCATAAGAAGCTCAATCCGATGACTAGACATAACCCCAATAACTCTTAAGTAAACTTGAACTAACTAAAAGAAAGTCAATGACAAATTTTTTGTATCATGTTGATTTTTGAATATAACAAACAATTAGAATTACATTACTTCTAATTACTATTCATATTATTATTACTAATTATTTATTGTAAATTTATATCGAAATTAATGTAACACCAGAACTGAATTTTACTTTTAACTCTACTTTTAATTCTGAAATTTGAAAATTAGTTATCGGTTTATTTTCTATTTCGTCTTCATAAAATAGCCGTGAGGATTCTTAAAGACTTCACAGAAAAAAAAGTTATACCTGGTGTTAAAAAGTCAAACAAAAATATGAATAATTGTTAATACTAATCTAGGACATAATTTGTATTAAAAGCAATATAAATATTCATATGTACTTATTATTTTGAAAATAGATTTGTATTTAAGTTTAAAGTTTAAAATTTTTACACTTAGTGATATCAGAGCCGCTAAATCATGACCATCTGATTCCGTGCACACTTCACCAGTATCCATGGCTGTATCCAAAACTGGGTCGGTGGCAGCCAGTTCCTTAACTCTGTCAGCATACCTCAGGGTATTCAAAGAATGCTCGCAAGATGACATACTAGGACTTATCATGGCAATCTGTAAAATACAACTGTATGTACTAAGCAAATATATATATACACAAGTTCAAAATTCAAGAAGAGTAACACACAGAGTAAGGAAACACACTTACAGACTCAAATTTTCGGGTAATCCGTCTTCAGGAGTAAAGAGAAAGGAAAACCAAGCACGCTGTAGACGCAAAGGCAAGTAACCCATATATATATATATATATATATATATATATATATACTATATAATCACAATAAACACGTGATGAAACTAATGAACGTATAAGCCACAAGGAAAAGTAAAAAACACAGAAAATATGCTCTAAGGCCTTTCAATTATATGTCATCAGAGAGCAACAGTTGCTCTCTAATGACATATAATTGAAAGGCCTTGGAGCATATTTTCTGTGTTTTTTTACTTTTCCTTGTGGCTTATACGTTCATATATATATATATATATATATATATATATATATATATATATATATATATATATATATATATATATAACAACCACTTTTTCTTTTTCTCGGAGTTTGGTCAGGGTAAATATATGGAATCACCTTTTTGCCAACGTTTCGTCTTTATTTCAAGACATCCTTAGGGCTATAAACTAACAAAAAAACAATAAACAATGGACATTTGTCATTTCTACTTTAGAAACATCATAAACAAATTGAAAAAAGAACTTACTGAAGGCTGGGTTCTGTTACATTACAACAAATTAACGGTTAACGGTTGTTGTAATGTAACAGAACCCAGCCTTCAGTAAGTTCTTTTTTCAATTTGTTTATGATGTTTCTAAAGTAGAAATGATAAATGTCCATTGTTTCTTGTTTTTTTGTTAGTTTATATCCCTGAGGATGTCTTGAAATAAAGACGAAACGTTGGCAAAAAGGTGATTCCATATATTTACCCTGACCAAACTCCGAGAAAAAGAAAAAGTGTTTGTTAATACTTTGTGGTCAAGAAAACAGTACCATATATATATATATATATATATATATATATATATATATATATATATATATATATATATATTAGCTATCCATGCCAACAGTCATAACCTTTCTTTTAATGACTGCTTTACTGTTCAAATAATTAAGCTAGTGACCACTGATGACCGTAGTTTGACATTAAGAGCGTCTGAGGAGGCCCACATATGGTTATTGGGGGCCCGACCAGATCCCGGTTTAAATCAGAAGCGTTAACTTTTATATGTTTTTCCTTTTATTTTTAACTTATATATTCATATTCATATAATTTTTTTTAAAATTTATTTTTTTTATTAATTTTTTCATTTTTTTTATTTTAATTTTTTTTATTATTTCCTTTTTTATAATTTTTAATTTTATAGTTTTATCTATTGTTTTTACTTTCTCCGTTCTCCGACGTTTAGTGCCTAGCTCCTTTTTTACGCTAGTGCTGCTCTCATCGGTTGACTCTTTATTGCTTCATTCGCGCTCCGTTCTTCGACGTGGGGAGATCTCTCTCACTTCGTCCTCTCTTCTAGTCTACTCTCCTGATGACGAACAACAGTTCGAAATAATGAATTCTGTAAGTGTTCTTTTGATTTTCTTTTCTGTGTCGTGCTTGTGTAATTTAAAGTTATATATATATATATATATATATATATATATATATATATATGATTAAACCACAATAAGAAATGGGAAAACAAGACATAAGATCTTTCAACCGTAACAAGCGGTCTTCGTCAGAGTCAAAAACCCAACTGAGTCATCGGTTGACTCTTTATTGCTTCATTCGCGCTCCGTTCTTCGACGTGGGGAGATCTCTCTCACTTCGTCCTCTCTTCTAGTCTACTCTCCTGATGACGAACAACAGTTCGAAATATTGAATTCTGTAAGTGTTCTTTTGATTCTCTTTTCTGTGTCGTGCTTGTGTAATTTAACCCAACTCAGTTGGGTTTTTGACTCTGACGAAGACCGCTTGTTACGGTTGAAAGATATTAGTCTTGTTTTCCCATTTCTTATTGTGGTTTAATCATTGATTGTTGTTTCACGTGTTTATGTGAAATCTTTATATATATATATATATATATATATATATATATATATATATATATATTAAGGTTGTTACTGGAGTTGTGCACTAAGGAATCACCTTTCACCTCCCCACAAAAGAAGATGTACAAGCAGATCGACGGAGTAGCAATGGGTTCCCCCCTCGGTGTCCTCTTTGCTAACTTTTACATGGGACGAATAGAACAGGAGGTTTTTAAGAAAATCAAGAAACCTTCAATCTATGCTAGATACATAGATGACATCTCCGTTCTCACAGAAAGTCCCGAGGAATTATTGGAGCTCCGTTCGCACCTTCAACATATATCCGGCCTGAATTTTACTATAGAAAACAGCACGAATGGACAGCTACCTTTCCTAGATATCTTGGTGCACCAAACAAACCAGCAATTTACGACCGAAGTATACAGGAAACCTAATAACATAGGCCTTTGTCTCAACGGAATTAGTGAATGCCCGACTAGGTATAAGAAGTCTACCATCAATGCCTACATCCGAAGAGCCTTTACCCACTGCAGCAATTGGAACCTCCTCCACCAAGAACTTGATAAGTCCGTTCAGGTGTTAGTGAACAATGGCTTCTCCAACCAAGAGGTTACGAGAGTTATTAAAATGTACCTGGATAAGTGGTACACTACTAACCACCTACTCATCCCAAGGGTGAGTACATACGTCTTTACTACCGAGGATACATGAACTCCCAGTACCAACAAGACGAGATAGCCCTCCAAAAATTAATAGTTAATAATGTACAAACCGTCAACCCAGATGATCAATTGAAACTCACTATTTTCTACAAAAACCAGACTACAAAGAACCTACTAATATGCAATAGACCTAAACAAGAAACCGCCGAGCTGCAGCGTAGCCACCTCATATATGAATATAAATGTACCACAGGGGACTGTGCAACCCTGCCTTTCAAGTATATAGGGCTGACTACAACGAAGCTTTCGCGGCGATTGACTCTCCACCTTGCAGGAGGAGCACCGAAGAGCCATGCTGAAGAGGTTCATAAACAGAAATTAACAAGAGAGAACCTGACTGAGGGGACAACTATTTTGCAAAGCTTACAAGACGACGTCAGACTACATATACTTGAAGTCCTCTACATCAAGGAATACGACCCTTCGTTAAACATACAAAACAGTGACCTTAAAGCTATACCCAGTTCAAAAAAAATTTTTGATACCACCTATAAGTTTGTAAGAGAGGTGTAGGTGAAGGGACACAGGTAGATGGGTTCAGTGCCCTGCCCTGCATGCCTACACAGGCCCTCCCACCTACACCTCCCTCCCTTCTCCATACTTTATTTCCTTGGTTAGTTGTTAACTGTACCATAGTTAAGTTGTTCTCTATACCATAGCCTTAGTTTTGATTATAATTTTAGTTTATAGATTTTTACCTGAAGATGGCTAATGTAAGCCGAAAGCTTGTGTGTTAGATTAAGTCGTAAATTATAGTGTTAGAATAAAGTTTTGAAAGTGTTTAGTGTTTACCTTCATGTCGTTACCAGAAACTAGAAAAAATCAGCCATAAATTGGTCAACGCAGAAGCTGCTGCCAACTTTAATATATATATATATATATATATATATATATATATATATATATATAAATGAAAAAAGACAACAAATAGAAGAAGCGAGAAAACTTACTGGGTCGATATTTCGAACTGAAGTTCGTCGTCAGGGAGAAGAAGGGAAGAGGAAGAGGCACGTGCGTCCACTCGCACAAGCAGAGGGCTACTGGGGGCTCCAGGCGGCGGTCACCAGTTGTAGTAGCTCGAGGCGCTGCAGGCTAATCCCCCGTGAACGACACCATTCCACCACGAGTGAACACGCGTACCGTATAAGTCGGAAAAAGGTGGAAAGGAGGACAGAAGTGGCGAAGAGGAAGAGGAGAAAGAGAGTGAGGGAAAAAAATATATATGTATAAATAGGAAAAAAAAAAAAAAAAAAAAAAAAAAACTTAACGTTTGAGATTGAGGCCAGGTGGGGAGCGGGCATTAAGTAACCAAATGTGAGCCTCCTCAGAGGCTCTCAAAGTTAACCTTTTCTCATCTTTTGCAACTACTTTGAGAATTTGTACTGTGAAGCAGTCATTGAAAGTAAGGCCATGGCTATTCGCGTGGATAGCAACAGGCAGGTTGCTGCGTCGTCTGACTGAATCTCTGTGTCCAGTCATGCGGATGCTAAGCATGTTGGAGGAAAGGCCAACATAGAAAGCACCGCACTGGACACATTCCAAGCGATAGACGCAGTTAGTGCTGGTGCACGAGGTGTTGGAGGGGACTTGAAAACTATTGCTGAGATTTGAGAAGAGAGGTTCAGGGTTAATGATGGGGCAGGTGAGGCAGCGGGGTCGGCCACATCGTTGAGTGCCTCCGCGATCACCTACAGGCCTGGGGGTGTGGTCAGTTCTATGGGAGAAAAGGTTGCCTAAGTTGCGGGGCTTTTTGAAGGAGAGACGGGGGATGTGTTGAAAGACAGACGAGGTTGAGGAAGAAGAAGAGAGCAGATGAAAAATTTCTTTTATGACAGAAATTCAAAAATGAAAAACTAGTGATTCTATAAATTACAAGAGCATTACAAGAACTATAAATTAGGATATAAAACACAATAATGTAAGCAAAGCCGAATCATAAAGCATATACTACTTCTTAAATTTATACTTCTTGTAAGAACCGGAGTAATCTGAAGAAAATAAGAGTTTTAGAGAGTTACAATTAACAGAAAAGTTAACAATTCAAGAAAAGAAGACAACAACAAATATTCAGAGGAGTAACAGCGAGTATATTTTCAAACTACATTGTCTCAGATAGTATGTAGGAGTGACTAACACACCAACAAACCATCTCGATCTAGCCAATAGATTTTAACTTTTCGCAGGACCAGCAGCCATGTAATAGCTCCTGTTTTAAACAGTATACATTGCGATTAATTTTAGTAAAACATTTTCATTACTTACTCTGAAGATGACTTGATACCTGTCGAAACATGCTGGAAACACCTAACTAATACCATTCAAAATTTGAATGTTCAAAGAAACAAATTATTGACAAATTGAAAAACTAGGAAGAAGAATGTTCACAAAATATGGTCAGCTATTTATCTCAAATATTCTTAAACGAATGACTGCTGAGAAATTTTTAGCAGTTTCTGCATTCAGGACCTTCTTATTAACTGATTCTAGGTTTTCCGGCTATTTTCCTCTGAGTTGGTGGTTTACTGTACAACAGGTTCGCCAAAGACATTTACAGAGAGCTATGTGAGGTAAACGACAGAACTTTGATAGAATAATCTATATAAAGTTACGGCACACTTACACGAGCTTTTGACTTCATAGGTCAACAATACATTACACATTTTTACATGTAATAAAACTAACAATAAAACACACAAATGCTGGTTTTAAGAAGTCCTACCGACTACAATAACTAAAGACATGGATAGGCGCGGGGGTGGGGGGTAGTAGGAAGAGAAAGTGTAGCCAGGGTCATAAAATGTGACCTACCAAAGGATAATGATGCCGTATTTAAAGCTTGTTTACGTCACCACTGTAGTGTAATATGGTAGTCCCTTCAACTGATGAATGTTTTGATAGAGCAGCCCAATATATCCCTTAGAGCTTCTTGAAGGCCCCAGTGGCAAGATGTACAGTCAGTCAGGCGTCTTGATAGTATCGTCATAGTCATCGCAATGTATCTAGATGATAGGATTGCATAGTTCCCTATGCAGTATGTATACTGCAGTTACAGACCATTAGTGGAGAGTGTCGGTCCTTTGACCAGGATGTCTCTCGTTCTCTTACTTTTATAATAAATATTAAGGTCTTCACTCTTACTGGTCTTTAAGTTATTATTCATTTCCTTAGCGCTCTTTCTTCCTGTCCTTAGTAGCTGTTCATAACGTAGCGTAGGTCGCCGGAGATGGGTGGTTCTGGATTATTACTAAATCAGTTTTCGTAAAGTGATTACGGCCCTCATAACTTCAAGGTTTAAAGTCCATTGTTCAGTAAAACTTGTATCAAATTATCAAGCTCTTAATAGAAAAGACTACAGTCACAGCAATGTGAGAATGCCACTTTACATACGCATTAAAGGTGGCCCTTCTACATCTGTAGGGATATTCACTCTGGCCACTGAGACAAAGGCCTGAGTTGGATGGTTTACTGTACACTGTAGTAGTGAATCTATGTAGTGTTTGTTGAATGAGTACATCGAGGAAAGGAAATTTCCCTTTGTAGTGAAATTTGAGCCCTGAGTTTTTTCTAGACATGAACATAAATGTGAAACCTCTTCAGTGCTATCCACTAAAACGAAGATAGCAATGTACCTACCGTAAATACAAGGTTTATTTCGTCTTGTGAATACGACCCTTTCGACACACACCATGAAAAAATAAGCAAACAGGACACCTAATGGTGAACCCAACGCCACCCCATCAACATGCTGGTACATTTTAACTTGGGATGAATGTATACACTTATTGTGTATACGCGGGCAGTACATGTGTGTGTCTATGCGGGCAATATTGTACCACAGTGTGCAATTACACCATGTTACAGTATTAAAGAAGTCCCTTCCAAAGTAAAGTAAAAAGTGCACGTATAAATATATTTCAAAGCAAATAAAACATCCGGAAACTGAAAAAGGATTAGGTTGATAGATACCATAATATTTTTATCCAAGCCCACGGATATGGGATTTAGAACTTTTCTAGTCAGAGGGTGTAAGTATGGCTAACTCATGATTCAAAACCCATTAACCATGGACGAGTTAACGGCACTTGGTGGTGGCACTCATCCAAGTACTAAACATGTCCAATGTTGCCTAACTTCATCAGTATAGTGATAAACGGTGTATTCAACAAGTGCCACCGGCAATATTAAAGTCATTGAATACATAATGTTATTTATTATGTACCTGTATACATTATTCTACTGAAAGACTAAAAAAAAATACAACCTGAAAAAAATCCTTGATCTTTCTCAATAGGAAACAATAACTAATAATTACACAAAAATCATATCTCAAAATGTACGCATATACCGAATGAACTTAACATTATTTGTTAAATGAAGAAATTTCATTTTATATTCTAAACAGACAGTTAACTCGTTAGAATTCTGGATCAAGATATAAAAATTTCTTAAGTGTATTACATTTCCAAATCCCGAAAATAATGCCTGAATGTACAGCATTGCGATTATTTCATTATTTCTAATATTTAAATGTAAAAATACTAAGCAATAAAAGAGCTTTTGATATATCAAAAATTTTATTTTCAAACTTCCACTTACTCATGCAAATACCAAGTTGCCACGATACTTCTCATTCGATAGAACACAGAAACGCAACATTAAGACAATACATAATCAATGTACTTTTCTAAACTAATTACGTTTCAATGTAGGGCAAATAAATTTATTCCAAATAATTTTAATTTAGGATATGTCATCGTATCCTATTTGCATAAAAGTAATTAAAAATTCTGGTATCTGTATTAAATAAAAAATACTTAGCAATAATGAAAAGATTTCTACTAACCATGCATGTCCTTGAATTTTCACCAATGAAAGAATCCCGGAGTACTTGGGTAAGCTTACTAGCTCTGAAAGGTAAATGTACTCGTCCTTTCCGTCCTAAAGCCCTTATGCACTCTTTAAGAGCTAGCAATGATTTATTTATTTCAGCTCCTTCCATTCCTGTTAAATATGATAACAAATAAAAAAGCTGATATGTATTCATTACTAAGCCTGATGATTCAATTTCACTGTATTACGAAATCATAAACATTGTAACTATATACTCACTTGTAAGTCTATTAGACGAGGACGTGTCCGCACCCCTTTCATTACCAGCGAGGTCAACCAACGAAAACTTTCCATGAACTTTATTGTTTCCTGAATTTTTGAGGATGATTTGAAAGATGGCATGAGAACGAGAAGAGTTCGAATTAGCAGACGTCTGTCCCGATGTTCTGTAAATAATATGAAAATAATTTCAATTATTACAAACCATCTTACCTTGTAGACTTCTTTCTCTACTCGAACATTTTCAGAATAATTCCGTCTCCACGGAGTGACAACTAGGAGATGTTCCTAGTGAGTGACAACAGTCACTCGTTAATTAATACGCATCTCAAAAACTATCAAAAAAACTGAAAGAACTGTTTAAAAATGAAATTCAATATCCTTACTCAAAAAAGATTACTACTGGCACAACATAAGACTGACCATTCTATTGCAGACTGAAATACATATAAAACTAATTGACCACTTATATGAAAGTATAAAAAAGAACATGGATAAAAAATATGTTAAGACTTCAGAAAAACCTCGATTTACTTTTTGACAAAAATTGACAACAAAACTGAGAATAAATTCCATGCAAAACTAATCATAAAGAGGGAATAAAATTAACTAATTTGGAGATCAACTAACTTAGAAAAGTACTAAAAAAATACATTATAGAAAGAAACCTAGAAGACAAAACATAGAAAACCTTACCACAGAAACCGAAATAGCAATAAAACAAATACCAAACGATAAATAAACCCATCCATACTACACATTCACCGACTAATTTTATAAATAAAATTGTGAAAAAACTTGAGAATAATAAATGTGCAGAATATAAATGTATAAAACAAATATCACAACAAATTAATGAATCCAATGCTTTAATGACGAAACCTGATAAAGGAAAAAGGTAGCTGTCATTTACATAAAAAAGAATACATCAAAAACCCAGTATTTTATAAATAAAACTAACTACATGGAACTATAGGCATACCCGACTAAAAAAAATATAAGTACGAAATATCATGGAAAGAACAATTAAAGAATGATGAGCATATATTAATATAACAATAAAGGTGATAAATTATAAATTGATCAACACAAACTCAGAAACCCTAAAACTGAGAAGCCAAAAAAAAACTCATAAAGACGTAGGTCCGATTACAAATATAACAAATTGTAAACCAGCCCCGCGTATAAATTATCGAAAATAATAGCCTAAATAATAAAACAAAACATATTAATATTAATGAAAACACAACTAATAACTTTCGATATATACAATCTCTATCCCTCCATACCCGTCCATGGAACACTAATAATAATTTAAAAATTATTAGGTCAACAAAAATGCATAGGAAACGTAAGAAACGATAGAAATAATAAAGACAACCAACATGACACTAAAGCAAAATTATTTTAAATTCAATGATCATATATAGGGATAAAAAAATGGGTTCGGAATGGCTAACCAACATCGGCAATATTATCAGGAATATTTTTACAAAATGTAGAACTATTAATGAGAAAAGTATGAAAAAACTTTAATGTTATTCATTATCCCCGATATGAGGATGATGCATTTCTTAATCTATATACTTATAAAACTCTCATGTTCGCGTTTAAATATTGGCACACGCTCTAAACTTAATAAAAGATTAGGGATTCTGTGAGAATCGAACCCACGCCCTTGGCAATAAAGGTCCAGAGTGTACGCTACCTAATGTGCCACTGGGACTTTTGTAAAATTAGCTTCCAAATATAAATAATGTCAAAAGACTAAATCATAGTTTTTCGGCTTCAATTATAATTATATAATTATAATAAATTTAAAAAGAGAAAATTTAATGAATAATCGAAGAGAATGTGAAATATTTATTTAATATATCAACAAATGACATTTATTATAGTTAACAGAAGTTTTAGAAATTATCATATAATATAAGTAAAATATTAACAGCACACAATTATGTCCGGAATCAAAAAACACTGTCGTAATGCCTTTATATTCTTCTTTTTATCTATCTATTTCAATAAAAATTATAGAGAAAGGCTCCCGATGCTCAGAAGGTACAGGAAAGTTCTTAATAAAACTATTCTCTCTAAATTAAGGAGTTCAGGACTAATTGCATTGGCTGTGGTCTCTCAGGAATTGAAAACTTCTTCCAGTTGTCAAAAGAGGAACTGATTCTGACATCTACAATACAAAGTGGCGCAAATTTACTAAATTCCATTTAACTAGCAATATGAGAGCTCAAGGAGAAAATTAGGTATACTCTAAATTTCTCATAAATATTGGTGAAGACAAGGTTGAAAATAATGAGAATAAAGAGATTATTAGTGCCCAAAGACATGTTTATCCGTACACGTAAGGTTCATTAGTGTATATTGAGTACATTTACTCCTCATTCGCCAATCCACAAATATTGTTCACAGAAAATTCTATATAAGTTCCATTTAACGAGGCAGACAGTGAAATTAATTATAGGTTCATTGAATAATTCACTGGAGGAATTAAACAATATCTGTCATATAAACTCGGATTGTGTAGGAACAGAATCCACACATATTACTCAAGAATTTCTTGACTCACCAGAGTTGTCTGGATTGTCATAACAAAAGTTAAACTCAAAAATGAAGGCCCTGTCATGTGTATGTACGAGAAATATTGATCCCTGCGCTTATGTAATTGAACAAGACTAATAACTAAGGATTTTTATGATGATGTCCTGGTTTGTATAATTATCGCATCACGGTGTCAAGGAGAAATAGTTTTAATTCCAAGATTGAAAATAATTTTATCTGAAGAAGATAACATTCCTTTTTTAAGGATTCAATTTCCAATTCAGTTAGCATTTACCATGACTATTCATAAGTGTCAAGGAGAGACTCTACAGAAAGTTTTGGTTCATTTATGTAAAACAGCATTTCAACATGGCCAATTGCATGTTGCTCTCAGAAGGGTCAAACAATAAGAAATAATTAAAGTTTTTTTGAGAAAATTCAAATTGTATAACAAATTTAAATAAAGAGAACTGTCTTAAAAATATGTTCATTATCCTCTTTATTAGAAATGAATTAATTTAGAATTTACCTGTATTAAAACGATGCATGATTGCATTAAAAAGAAGGTGATGGATGACCTAACGGGTCACGGGTAGTCTAGTAATAAACAAAGGTAATATTTGAAAAACCGAATATAATAAAAAATATTTAAACTCTCTGCACAAAAAAATAAAATTTACAAGTCAACAAGAGAAGGATAACGTAATCACTTCGATACAAGTATAGGAAACCACAATAATAAACTAAACATTAGATTATATAGAAAACCAACAGCAACCGATGTTACTATTCATAACGCACCGTAACATCCACCATCTCAAAACTTATCCGCGTTTAGATATATAGTAACGGAATCGTAAAAGTTCCGTTATCAACCATGGATTATAATAATAATCAGAACACATATAAAAGAGTATTTTAAAAGAGTTACATATAAAATGACCAAGTAAAAATGATCTACTGACCCATAAAAGCGCATGTTATTTTAAAATTTATTGAAGATTCTTACCCTGCATTACTGCATGAGCCAATATTGTAACAAAATAAGCTCTCAACATGGTTTTGTAATTACCATATAACAATAATAACAATACATTGACAATGAATAATAATAATAATAATAAAATAGTGATACAGCTGTCTTTTGTAGCTTTTCATTGTGCTCAAAGACAGAGGCTTTACAGGAAGAATAAATAGTGGCTTTACCGCTATTAAATAAACAAATCTATTCACTCCATCGAGTGTCATGTTTTCTAATGTTCCTTTTTCTGCGTTCGAAGTAAGTCTAAGGAAGTCTTGTCGACTACAATATTTTTACAAATCATTTTTACCTATTAAAAATGAATCCTAACATTAAGTTATGTAATATAAGTAAGCCAGTACCTAAATAGTAATATATTTTTTTGCCAACAATGTTAAAAGTTAATTTCTGGCTTACAATAATTTTACATTGTAGGAAGCTGTAGGTTAATATATGGTATGTATGTGATGGGATAAATAATGAGAGTGTCAAGTGATCAGGAAAAAGGATTCGATAGGCAAGATACTCGATAGCCGAATGAGCGCATTTTATTTGAAAGTAGTCGTATTCGAAGTATTCAATACGCGAGAGTATTCGATATGACCATCTCTACCCTGTACATCAATCAAGTGGTGGAGTGGATGATAGGTTGAGTTCACCCTGTCGTGGTTACTAACCAGCACGTGCAGGGCGAACAGGGAACTTGTTTTTCTTCAAAGTTGTATGCGATCTACCACTATTGGCCTCGTGATCGACTGGTAGATCGCGATCGACGTATTGAGCATTGTGCATCGACGTATTATGCAAAAATAATAGACAACTAATAATCAATAGCATAAAAATCTGAGAAATTAAAATAACAAAAAAAACCCCTGATCAGATCTTACTAATAAATGGATAACTTTTACTTACATAGGGAAAAGTACAAATTAAATAATAAACTCATTTAAAAAAGAAAATGTAAACACTACACTAAAACAGAATAACTTAATTCAACAAAACTTATTGGTTTCAATAGAAGATAAAGATAGCAAATACAATCGAAGAGGAATTTATAGAATAAAGTGCAAAGTCCAAGAACAGTACTAAATTTGACAAACGGGAAGGACTTTAACACATCGATTCAAAGAACATATTCATGATATACTTGGAATAAACATAATTTAAATTTTTCCAATCCCTTAATGACTCATGGATACGTACCTGAGAGCTTAGCAAACTCCACGGACTTACTATATAAAGGACTAAAACTGACAATAATAGAAGCTTAGAAATATTTAATCACAAATACATACACCAAGACTATAATAAAGGAACAGACTAACTACCCGACAGACTTATTTGAACCACTGACAGACTCATTGATATTAGGAAAAAGACCAAGATACAGACGAAGATAGCTAAACAAAAAAAAAAAATAAAACTCACGTAAAAAATCTTAAACAATATTTCTGATACATAAAGATATCGACTATTTACTTGACAATAATTAATCGAACAATTTGAAGAATAAAATATCAGTAGATTGACAAGATGTCATCACCTATTTGTCACTCCTAGATGACGTCATTGTTCCGAAAACGCTCGAGTGGAGAAGGAAATCTACGAGGTAAGATGGTTTGTAATATTGGAACTACTCGAAGGACCTCTGTGGTAATAACAATACTTATAATATATTTATTCGCAAATAGTTACATAAAATAATTATAAAAAAAATTAAAACTAAATGTACACTCACTCCTCCTATTAATAAATATGATAGGATTTTTATAAACTGCATAAACTCAAATCGTGGCTATTTAAATAGATAACATATATATATATATATATTATATATATACACTTTAACACATAGAAAAGAACACAGAAAGACACTACAGAACTCACTTCGATATTTCGACATCTGTCGTCATCGGGAAGAAGTGCTAAGTACTCGCGTTGAGAAGCAAACTACTATATATATATATATATATATATATGATGTAATTTTTTTGAGGGTTGAGGTCCAATGATTTTAAACTAGTCCTTTTGCCGACGTTTCGACATATATTTATGTCTTCAGGGCTACAACATGATTGTTTTACAATTAGCACTACTATTACTACTAATTGGTAATTTATTACATTTTAATATGTACAGTAACAAAGAGGACTTTATTGATAAATCAGTTATTTCGACAATGGTTTTTTTTTATACATTGACATAAGGATATTGTTATAATTATTCTATTGCTTTAGAATTATTTCATAAGTATAGAAATCACTATTTGATTACCTTTACTTATGAAATAATTCTAAAGCAATAGAATAATTATAACAATATCCTTATGTCAATGTATAAAAAACAATCCATAGTCGAAATAACGGATTTATCTATAAATTCCTCTTTGTTACTGTACATATTAAAATGTAATAAATTACCAAATAGTAGTAATAGTAGTGCTAATTGTAAAACAATCATGTTGTAGCCCTGAAGATGACATAAATGTATGTCGAAACGTCGGTAAAAGACTAGTTTAAAGTCATTGGACCTCAATCCTCAAAAAAATTACATCATATAAATATTGGGTCAAGAAAACAAATCATGATTAATATATATATATATATATATTGAGTTAGCTTCAGCTACTCAAAGGGACTACTTCTACCCGATGACGACGACTGTCGAAATATCGTTGTGAGTCTTTTGTGTGTATCTTTATTTGTTTTTTCTCTTTCATGTGTTAACTATATATATATAATATATATATATATATATATATATATATATATATATATATATATATATTAAATGCTCTGAGGCCTTTCAATTTACGTCATCCGAGAGCAAACAAAGTAAAAACTGAGAAGCTAAGATCAAAGTCATTACTTTTATGTTAGTAAAAGTAAATAAATAGTTATGTATTTTAGTAAAAAGTCGTAATGCAGAATATGCTATTAAATTAAATTAATAAAAGTCATTACTTGTACCTTAGCTTCTTAGTGTTTACTTTGTTTGCTCTCGGTTGACATAAATTGAAAGGCCTCAGAGCATTTATTTCTATTGTTTTCCGTTTTCCATTGTGGTTTAAACTTCATTGATTGCATCACGTGTTTTTTTATTGTGATTTTTCTGCATATATATATATATATATTATATATATATATATATACGAGTTCGAGATTAACAAAGAGCAACACACAAAGTAGGGAAACACACTTACAGACTCAAATTTTCGGGTAATCCGTCTTCAGGAGAAAAGAGAATGGGAGACCAAGCACGTTGTAGGCGCAACGGCAAGTAACGCCGTTACTTGCCGTTGCGCCTACAACGTGCTTGGTCTCCCATTCTCTTTTCTCCTGAAGACGGATTACCCGAAAATTTGAGTCTGTAAGTGTGTTTCCCTACTTTGTGTGTTGCTCTTTGTTAATCTCGAACTCGTATTGTGTCCAGTTTGGATCGTATTTCGTTTTATCAGTGAATATATATATATATATATAAATATTTATATATATATATATAATATATATATATATATATATATATATATATATATATATATATATATATATGATGTAATTTTCTTGAGGTTTGAGGTCCAATGATTAAAACTAGTCCATTTGCCAACGTTTCGATATATATTTATATCATCTTCAGGGCTAAAAACATTGTTACATTGAGCACACTTATTTCAATAAAACTGATATACTATTATGTACATGGTCAACAAAAAATTGAAAAAATTACAATGGTAAAACTATAGATTTTTATATTTAAGTTTGTTTTAATAATGTTTGGAAGCTACAAAGATATAAATTTGTTTACCTGGGAAGTATGTTTACTGTTGTTAGTTATGTTTCTTCCTTTTCATTTGAATTGTGTCCCTTATACTGGGGTCACTGAATGGAAACGTTACTCATGCTACTAAACCAAGCCAGTGCGTGGAGGTTACATTTTTTCCATTGTTATCCGTTTTTGAAATTCCAGTGTTTACTTGCTTTGTTAAGATTTGGCAATTTTTGTGTGTTTTCCCTATGTTCGTCTGTTGGATAATGAAAAGATGTTTGTGTATATTTGACTAAATTTTTCTATGTCAGTTCTTGCGTTGCATGTGTTCTTAGTTTTTTCTATATGTATAATTTCTTTTACCAGTCTTTTTCGTATGTGTTTTTCTTTATCTCTTATTACGGGATTTTGAAAATCAAAATTGTGTTTATGTGTGTTAGCGTGTTTTGCTAGAGCGCATGTTATTTTGTGTCCTGTGATGTCTGATTTGTGTTGTGATATCCTGCTTGATAAGTATTGGCTGGTTTGTCCTATGTATTTTGTGTCACAGTCGTTACAATTGATCTGATAGATTATATTGCTGTTTTGTAGTGTTGGAACGGTGGATTTTACTTTAGAGAAAACTAAACTATTAAGTGTTTTGTTATTTTTATGGGCTATTTTGCAGTTTGTATTGTCTTTTAATGTGTTTTTCAATCTTTCTGAGAGTCCTTTTACATATGTAAGGCTTAGGTATTTTATATTGTCTGAGATAGGATTTGTATTAGAAATGTGAGAGTTTGCCTGTGTTTGTTGTCTGTTCATCGTGTTTGTACTTGTGTTATTGTTAGAATTTGGTTGTCTATGGTGTGTGCTTACGGTATTGGGAGTTATGTGTCTGTTGGGGCTGCGTGTCATGATTTTCTTTACTATACCTATGGGAAAGTTGTTGTTAAATGGCAAATGGACTAGTTTTAATCATTGGACCTCAAACCTCAAGAAAATTACATCATATAAATATTGGGTCAAGAAAACAAATCATGATATATATATATATATAATATATATATATATATATATATATATAAAGCTTTCACATAAACACGTGAAATAACAATCAATGATCAAACCACAGTAAGAAATGGGAAAACAAGACTAAGATCTTTCAACCGTAACAAGCGGTCTTCGTCAGTTGGGTTTTTGACTCTGACGAAGACCGCTTGTTACGGTTGAAAGATCTTAGTCTTGTTTTCCCATTTCTTACTGTGGTTTGATCATTGATATATATATATATATATATATATATATATATAAAGATTTCACATAAACACGTGAAACAACAATCAATGATCAAACCACAATAAGAAATGGGAAAACAAGACTAAGATCTTTCAACCGTAACAAGCAGTCTTCGACAAGGGTTTTTGACTCTGACGAAGACCGCTTGTTACGGTTGAAAGATCTTAGTCTTGTTTTCCCATTTCTTATATATATATATATATATATATATATATATATATATTAGTGTATTTCGGCAGCAAGTCCTCATTTAAGCAAATTATGTTGAATTTAATAGAGGATTCTGCATTCACGACTTTTTTACTTATCGCTTCTATTTTCTTCACGAACTACCATTGTGATGGTGATAATTGCCAAAGCAAGCTAGTAAACGACATTCAGAAGGCACGCAATAATAGAGGGTTGAGGTTAGAACACTAAAAACACTTGATCGTGATTATAACAATTATATATATTAAATACAATATATAACAATATCAATTAAATATTATCTATATTTAATTAACTATTAAACTAAACTAATACCAAGCTTTCGGCCCCGTGGGTCATCGTCAGGTTCTTAAACTACTTATATTACATTGATTACATTAATCAAAAGGAAATAGAAGGGATGAGTAAAAAAGTCGTGAATGAAGAATATGCTATTAAAATCAACACAATATATATATATATATATATATATATATATATATATATATATATATATATACAGACTAATTTACCACAATGAAACAATTTTGGAAACAATGCTCTAAGGCCTTTCGTCAAAACATCGTTATACAGCAAGTGAACTAAAAAATAATAAATACATGTTAACCTGGCTGATTAAAGTTTCCAGAATTATTGGCAACCCTGAATGTGTTTAATGATGAAGAAGTCTTCATCTGTTTAATTATTCCGCTAATCAAAATTTCATCCAATTTATAGAGTCCTAGGCTATTGTTCATCAACTTCTCATGAAGGTTCTTTATGAGCGTACGTTCCACGATATTTCTTCTTCTTTCTGAAGACACATATATTAATTCATTTGCTTCATTCCAGGTAATCACATGATTACTGTTTCTTATGTGCATGAACAAGGCACTCTTTTCGTCTTCTCTTCTGATAGAATATTTGTGTTGTTTTATCCTTGTAAGAAGACCTTGGCTCGTCCGTCCAATGTGAGACATTTCACAGTCAGTACATGGTATCCTGTATACAAAACAGTCCTTTCTTTTTGGCTTATTCTTGACAAGTCTGTTAAACAAGTTACCATCATTACTGAACACAACAGAAACGTCCAACCTTTTCATAAATGAAGGCATATCTTTCAAACAAGGACTGTATGGAATGACTAACAAATTCCTTCTAGTGAATTGTTCTTCATTATTTAATATCATGGATTGTTTCACCTTTTTTATGATATTGTCGATTAACCTTTTTGGATACATTAAAGAACCTGCAATTTTGTTTACCTAGTTCTGTCTCTAGGAAATTCAACACTTCTTCAACAGGGACATTCGTAAAGAGAGATTTGACACCAAAGCTCACTAATTTACTATTTTGATAAGAACAAGAATTTAGCTTTGATAAAAGTTCAATATTATTCTTGATGTGACTATTAGAAATGGTATCCACTAATGGAAACAAAACATTATTTAACTTCATTAAATAATGAAGAACAGTTCACAAGAAGGAATTTGTTAGTCATTCCATACAGTCCTTGTTTGAAAGATATGCCTTCATTTATGAAAAGGTTGGACGTTTATGTTGTGTTCAGTAATGATGGTAACTTGTTTAACAGACTTGTCAAGAATAAGCCAAAAAGAAAGGACTGTTTTGTATACAGGATACCATGTACTGACTGTGAAATGTCTCACATTGGACGGACGAGCCAAGGTCTTCTTACAAGGATAAAACAACACAAATATTCTATCAGAAGAGAAGACGAAAAGAGTGCCTTGTTCATGCACATAAGAAACAGTAATCATGTGATTACCTGGAATGAAGCAAATGAATTAATATATGTGTCTTCAGAAAGAAGAAGAAATATCGTGGAACGTACGCTCATAAAGAACCTTCATGAGAAGTTGATGAACAATAGCCTAGGACTCTATAAATTGGATGAAATTTTGATTAGCGGAATAATTAAACAGATGAAGACTTCTTCATCATTAAACACATTCAAGGTTGCCAATAATTCTGGAAACTTTAATCAGCCAGGTTAACATGTATTTATTATTTTTTAGTTCACTTGCTCTATAACGATGTTTTGACGAAAGGCCTTAGAGCATTGTTTCCAAAATTGTTTCATTGTGGTAAATTAGTCCATCTATTACATCAAGTGTTATTTTGATTATTATTCATATATATATATATATATCAAAGTTCAATGCAGATAAAGACAGATAAATTATAAAGACAGAGGCTCTAATTTTCAATTTACTCCGTCATAAGAAAACATAAGAGAGGGAAACCAAACACACTAATGCAGAGACGGTCGGAGGCCCAACCAAAGTTTCGGATCGTTTTTTCATCGGAAATATATTATATATATATATATATATATATATGAAGCCGCTGTGCTTTTTAACAACACTTGTTTAAAAGAAGACTTGCTGCCAGTATACACGAATATATATATATATATTCGTAAATTTTGGTAGCAGTCCTTCTTTGACACACACATTATTGAAAATGACACCAAATTTAGCTGATACCTGTTTCTTAACAAGTTTCACAATTTTTCTAAATAACACTCTCGTTATTTCGTCTACACAATAAAGTACATCTCCTATGGTCGACATGTTTCGAATGATCAACATTCATCATCAGGACGTGAATAAATCTAAGGTGAAATATCTGGTTTATATATACATAGAGAAGGTAGAAGAGGTTGTTTTCCATAAAGTTTAAGAAATGGTGGGCGTTAATCCTGTGGGGTGAGTGGCCTCTCGGCCTGAGTCACTACCTGCAAGGGTTTCTGGATGTGAACTAAACAGCTTCAAAATACGGCTACTGTTTTCGACCTGAATATTTAGGCGTGGCTTCAGTTTTTGAATTAATATACCCTCTAAAATTTTTAGTTTATGGTGGTTAGTGGCTATATTAATTCAAAAACTGAAGCCACGCCTAAATATACTGTTTTCGACCTGAATATTTAGGCGTGGCTTCAGTTTTTGAATTAATATACCCTCTAAAATGTTTAGTTTATGGTGGTTAGAGGCTATATTAATTCAAAAACTGAAGCCACGCCTAAATATTCAGGTCGAAAACAGTAGCCGTATTTTGAAGCTGTTTAGTTCACATATACACATACGCCACTATGAATTCAAGAGCATGCTATTCGGTTTACCGAATGCACCACTCACGTTCCAACAGATGATGGATGAGGTGGTGAAAGGTCTCGATGGGAACAGCAAACAGAACTATATCGATAATTAGCAAACGTACCCGTCTTTGACGGAATCAAAAATTTTATTACACTTGGTATTCCAAAATACCATTAGAAATTATAGAATAGCATAAAATACCATTATTAGTAGTGTTAAGCAAATGCTTCTGTATACACCACATTAGCTGTCTGTCCTTCAGGTTCATGGAAGAACAAACAGTTGGAACCTCCGACTCTTGAGCAAGTAAACTACAGTTGACCATGTGAGAAAAACTTCGTCTCGCTAACTTAAATTCCTACATTAGATAAAGTTTCCCCCTGCGACTTAGTTAACGTCATTGCGAAATAGACTCTGAAGGGACTTTGCAATCGTTTCAACGGAAACAGATAGTGGCGCGGAATCAATGGTATGCGTGGTATACACACAGACTCCCCATTCCACACCCGCTCATGATATCCGGCTTCATGGCATATCTGTGCAGAGCACAAACTCAGAGTCGTGTTCCGTTGCACAGTTTTGGGGCACTCACGTTTCGTAACATGAAATTTGTTACTGCTACTAAATCGCAGCATGATTGGCGCTCCTACTTTAAGTTTTTACTCATAAGCGGGCTGTCCAGGAGAAAGAAATTCAGAGTCAAGAAATTCAGTTAGATAATGAACTGCTTCCTCATCACTAATCACTCTCTTTACTGACTTGTAAGTTCTTTCTTCGGCTTGATATAGCATGAGAACTTGTTTGTTGATTTTTCCTGCCTGTTCATATTAAGGGTTAAGAATTGCTCGTATGTGGCTGAATACATATTCCAAATACGGCACGTGAAGGGGACGGAAAACGTCGTGGCCGATTTTGCTTTCCAGGCAAGTGAATCCAGTGACCCTGGTGATCACAGCAGCTGTCGCAGGACCCTCTGCTGCAAAAGATAAGAGACAGCACAGCCAGCTGAGGGAATGGAATTGCAGATCTGTGAAGAACTTGTAAACGAAAAGTGGAACCAAGTCCTCTTCCTGCAGGCCTACGAAGCCGAGTTACAGATGGAGGTCCAGAAATATGGTCCAATTGGGCAGACTGTTATCGACTGTTATCTCCGGGGCGATACCAGCCAGTCCGACTGCACTGGCGGAGGCCCTAAACTAAACTAAACTGACTGACCATAGAGGGAGAAAACCTATTACTTAGCAACAGACACCAGGGGTATGAAGGACAAGATTATCCACCTCTTCCAACGGGGATATGTGAGGCAGGATGTATGGTTTATCTGGTGCAACCGTATGGTGGAGACAGTCGCGGACTCGGAGAGCCGAAACCAGATTATTCAGCAGTATCAAGAGGAACCTACCAACCATAGAGGCATACATGAAACGGTGTGGAAGCTTAAACAACTCTATTATTGGCTGGGAATGGAGAAGACCATCGCCAAGGCAATCGAGTACAGCGCAGTATGCAAGAAAGCGAAATACGATCACTTCCCAGTCATAATACCGCAAATGTGGACAGCTACCGTGAAGGGCCCCGTAGCTGCGAAGAAATAGGCTTCTTTTCCTACGAGGGTCAGTGGTTTTTGACCTGTGTGGACGTTTACTCCAAGATGACCTTTACGAGACATGAGAGGAGCAGCTGTTCGAGATGTGCTTTTACAACAGCGGACCGCTCATGACTGTCCACAGCAGATTGTTTTAGACCAGGGCCAGGAGTTTGACAATACCGTCATCCGCCAACTACTCGTGGAATTTCACGTTAAGGCCCACTGGACTACGGTGGATCATCCAGGCTCCCACGGAACGGTAGGAAGGTTTCATGGGACGCTCACGGAATATCTTAGGCTTTTGAAGCTCAGCAAGCGGTGGCCAGACCAGTGTTGGCTTACAACGTAAGTATTCATGCTACAACTCATCATGCTCCTTTAAAAAAGCAAAGTTTGCTATTCCAGGATCTAACCTACAAAATACCGCATAACCATCTTCCTAAGTACCATCAAGGTAATCAAGTTTAATGTAATTATAAAAATAAACTTTACACTTTCACTTTTTGTTATACAACCTCACACCAGGTGTTTTACTTTTACTACAAAGAGTTGTTCAATATAATACAAACATGCTACAACAGTTACTAGTTTTCCATTTTTCTTTATTATTTTTACTTTAACTATAATATTACTGTATTTAGAAGCACTAATAAATTGCTATTTAAACAATTCGGGTAACTTAATAAAAATAATTGGCGCTCTCTTAAGATGAATATAAGACAAATATTACAACTTGTAATACATAACTTATTAAATACATTCGAATTAAGTAATAAATTAAAGATCATTGCAATTACCTGGCTTGATTACCGGACTGAATAAGAGCAAGGACTTCATTAACGCTATTGACCTCCTTTTCAAGTAGTCCAACGACTTGTATCTGTTGTTTTCCGTCTTCCAAAACTTTTAGTTGGGCTTTTTCTCGTAGGAGGTCAAATACCTATAAAAATTTACTACCAACAGTTTTATTAAGATGCTACAGATTGGCAACTTCGGTCCTAAATTAATTAATAATAATAGTATACTCTGTGTACTCTTATATGATAAAAAAAATTGTAATCTTAAATTAAAATTTTAATACATAATAATAATTGTTCATAATTATAATTGTTTACCAGGCAAAACAAATATTGTAAGGTTTGACAATCAGAAATTAATATTTATTTTTCAAAAATACTAAATAAACTTTTGCTTATGATGAACATTATTAACTATTTAATGAATCTGATTCTTAAAATAACAGTATTAGATATGTACAATCAAATCATCCCCAATTAATTATTCTGTCAATTTTTAATTATGATCAGCTTACAATTATTTAAAAAATATTGTAAATAATTATTCATTTTGATTTTACATTTATTTACAGTACATTTTGTGAGAATAATTATGTGATTTCTTTACTCTATTATTTTCAAATAAAAAATATATTAAATATCCTCACCATAAAAAGAAATTTACTTCTAATAAATTATTCTTTTGTTTATCTAAAGATTTTATTAAAATTAAGGTGAAATAACAGGGAGGGGGCGGGATCAACATTCAGTTTTTGGTACGCTGGGCAGGTGGGTGGGTGTTTATCAATCGGGAGTTTCAACCATTATTATGATTGTAACGGGTGGTATCAAGTAACGAAACCGGTAAGTAATGTTGCTCATAAGGTGCTATCAAATTACGAATTAGGCTTAAGTATTACGATACTTAATATATTCTCTGTAACTGTTGAATGACTGGGAATATTTTGCCGTTAATTCAGGAACTTAAGTGGTATCTATTATAACAAATATTTTTTTTATATATTAGATGCAACAGTCTCCTTAAATAATAGTTTTTTAATTTTAACTGCATATGCGTTGAAATACTTAAAAAAGGTTTATCATATTTTCTTTTTTTAAACATAACGAACATTAATTTCTATTAATAGAGAATTTGAAATTAGTTAATGTAAAACTAAAATCAATATATTTTTTAAATTCCCCAATATTAGTAAATACAACATTATAACAGATTACACAAGTGATGAATCATTAAATTTTTTTTATTCCTTCACACGTACACACACTCGGGCATATCGAAAATCTATCCAAAACTGATAACAAAAGCACAAAAATGATCTAATCAGACACATACTTTATTTCAGTTTATACACAAATAAAATTTCGGTTTATCTGTTATCAGGACAAATATTAAACATCATCTAATGATGATTAAAACGAAAATCTGGAACTGTAATGTGATTATCTCATCTGTGTGGTCTTTAGTTTATTTTTGTATCAAAAAGAAGTTTCCTTTGAACTTCCACATATAGCAAGAAAAATCAACGACAAAGACTCACTACTGCATTTCGGCTGCTTCTGGCACTTGAAGGAAGTTTGTTTTACAATCCTTACATTTTTGTTTGTATACTCCTTTTTTTTCTGTTAATGCAGTTCTTAGTTTCATATTAATCAAAAAATTTCAACACTCTAGCTTTAGTAGCTTAGGATAAAAAAAAATGTCTAAAATTACTTTTTCTCAAAAAAGTGGCTTTCCCATAAAGCAATGTTGTCCATAAAGAATAAGGCAGACACATCTGCACTATAGTGCCATAGATTTTTGGTCTGTAGCGTGACCACTAACTTTTGGATACACACCCAACCATCCGTACATACATACATAGATATACATAATCGAAAAACGTGAAGAAAGAAATTTAAGGACTTCGAAATGTGTGAATCCGTCAAAATCTCAAAGAACATTGTTTTCATTATCGCTATACTTGAAATGTGTTAAGTAAAAAATAATTTAGACTTACAAAAAATAAACCTCAAGCATGCAGATATAAAAGATAAAACAATACCTTGCCACTGTATATCTCAAAAAAACTTGATGACACGGTTAAATTAAGAAGCTTATACTTTGGTACGGCTAAAAATCGGAACACATCTCTAGCCACCATGGCGTAGATACCATTCTTACAGTCTTGCAGTTTTCCAGTAAATGTACCCCCCATTGTGTGGGTTTTGCCGCTTCCTGTTTGCCCATATGCAAAACAAGTAGCCATACCACCTTCGAATATTGTTTCCACAAGTGGTTTAGCTGTATACCTATAATAAAAAGAGAAAACTCCAAAGTATTAATCAACAAATTAATTAACATTATATATTTTAAAAATGCTTTCACAATTAATTAGTTGTAAATAATTAGTACTAAATAAATTGTTTTTACTATAATTTGTTACATACTTGTAAACAACCTCATTACTGCAAGTTTCATCAAAGGCATAGTCGAACCTGAAAAGCTGATTTTCAAGGTACTTAGTGAGATCGACTTTTGTTTTGGGCTCATGAACTATAATCTGGTCCTTCCGTGGAATCGTAACTACATCTACCTCTTTTTTTACAATTTCTAGAACAAGGAATTCAAAAATATGTAAAAAACAGCTACAACAAAGAAAAATACCTTCACATACCTAACGTGGATACAAATAGACAATTCAATATCTTGATGAAAAAATTATGGTATTATTATAAACTACATTAAACATTCTGAATGTCTCTCGATTAACTAAAGATTTCTTCTGCTTTGATTAATTGATGGACATGAAACAAATTTATTACACATAAATGATACTAAACCATAGAGCAAAAAACAGTAATGGTTAAATGAATTTGATGGAATTACCTAAGACTGTAAATAATTCTACTTTATAGCATGATTAACTGATTTTCCATTCTTCAAAAAAACCTTTAAAACTGTTACTACTAATCAATTCATTATTTTTTTCATACAACATAAAAATTAATTTAAAATTTAAATTTTTTCTTAAACATGTCATAACTGATTATTGAAATTAACACTTATTCCCAAACTAAGAATTAATACAAGAAGAATTTACTACCTAGATCTGACAATAAAATATATTACGACATTAATCCTGTTCTATTAAACAGTTTCCTATTCAATGATTGTTTTCAAATATCGTAAATTACCTATTTACAAAATATGAGTATATAACTACCTGAGAAAATAGTTTTTGAATTTTCTTCGGTATATCAGTTTTCACATGTTCAGTACTTCATAACTGTTTAATTTAATTTAAATCAGTATGGTGTACATTATATTAAATCCATTGTGCAATGATTTGAACCGGCCATTATAAGTTTAATACAAAAATAATGAAAAATTAGCACTAAATAGGCAGAAGAACATGGAATCTCACTGATATTTATATTCAGTAAGCCTGAATATAAAAATTAAATAAGTTCTTAGGTTTATATAGTTTCTAAGAATATTAAAGAAAGAACTACACAATATTAAATGATTGTAAACCTTTTTTATTAATTGGACGTTTTCTAACACACACAGTTATTTGGTGATTCTCCAAAGGATCTGATTCCTTCAAAGGCTTGAATTCAATCTGTGATTGATATTCTCTGAGAACAAAAACAACAATTGATTTACATAAATTTACTGAAAATAGTTTCAGAAATAAAACTATAAATCTATAAATAAAACTATATTATAATTGAACTTCTTAAGAAATATTAAAATCTATAGATACGTTATGATTCTATTTTCAATAGTTCTTCCAAATGATTAATGGGATTGACTACATGTCCAGAAAGCTGATAAAATAAATTTACAGAGTTGCTGAATGCACAGTTTATTGGAAACGCAAATAAAAAGTTTATTGACAGCTCAAATAGAAGATGGTATGCTAACTTCATACTGGACACATCAACAGAAGAATTAGACAACCTCCTGAAGCATGAGATGCATGGTGCAAAACACTTAATGTAGTTTACATCACAATTCTAATCATTACCTGCTTTAGTTAATAGTCTCAGTATTTTGAGTTATTTAAAATATATTTCTTTTACCTACTTCAAAAATTAAAATTTTACACTTTGTGTCAGTAGATTTCACTTTCTATAATATTTTCGCAAGCAATGTCACCAGAGACGCCATATCAAGCGAGCAAATAATTGGTGAGGTGATCCTCATCATCACTTTTATTCTCTTAATGCTTTGAATCAAGCAAATTTCATACCAACTGCGTCTTTCTTTTGATCCAATATCACTCCAAGAACCACAGAGGCGCCTATCAGCATCTGCAGAAACCTCGATGTGCTACCATCTTCTCAATTCCATTAAGTGACAACAATGGCTGATTACTGAATATAGTTCTTAAATTTTCCTCAATTTTACACCCATCTCACAATTACTGTGATGTTATTAAATCCATAACATCAAATCTGTGATTATATTTTGGTATCTCGTGATTGTTTTTTTTTTTTACCATAAATTCCAGTTTTATCCAGAGCTAAGTAGAGTTTTGTATTAGAACACTGTTCTCAGGGAACTTTGATTGCAAGAAGCTCCTTAAAATACATTATCAATAATGAACAAATGTTCTCTCTTTCTTGAACCTGAGAAACTTAAGAAATCCAGTCTTTGTAGCATGAGCCAATTTTGGGGAAACTAGCCAAATGTCAAACTCCTACCTTCTGTTACATAAAACAAATCAAAATGGTAGGTATCAACTCTAACAGATTAGGACTCTTTTCAATACAACCATTCAGACTAGAGTAGGACTATATTTCTCTTTAGAAGAAGTTTCGTAATTCGTCTGGTTGAAGTATGTAGTAATACTTACTTCCTTTATCGCAACACATGTTTTTGTAACAAGCAGTGACACAGTTCATGGAGCGCCCATTCTAGTACTTCCTCGACCACACTTCCTAGCTCCATTCCTAAAGAATATTCTCGGTAGAGGTTAAAAAGTAATCCCTCTTTACGTTAACCGTATTCAGAGCTTTTTTATGGTTTATTTAATAATTATCTGATAGCAGTAAATGTGACCCTCTTTAAGATTTAACTTAAGTTATAAATTTATTAATAAAATCAACAAACACTACCTTAATATTCATAGTGTTAAATAACATTAACATTACAAAGAATCAACAATAAAAGCCTCAACAAACAGATTATATAAAAAAGCTCCAAATTGGGAAGTTCTTCACATTAACATCACCGGAGAAAACAAGGCATTCGAGTTGTTTTGATTTTTATTGGAATGAGTCATTTGAATAATATGGAGAGAATTGTCTATTTTAATAATCTAAAACGAATATCTATTCAATAAATACGTAATACACTAAGTATAACTTGTTTTACATAAATCAAAGATGAAAGAAAGGGTAGAGATTGATTGAGTTGGTGTTTGGTCTGGCTTTTACACATCATAGCTAAAGTAGCCAAATAATAAAACAACACCGATTAAAGCATTTCTATTAACTCTTAGGAAGATATTCTACAATTAGTATAGTCCTTTTCAAGCCTATTTTCAGTTAAACAAAAAAATGAGAAGCTCTAAAAATAAAGATTATGGAATGATAATTTTGTAGCGGACATTACTTTATCATGGCAAGAAGTTCCCAGTTAGGATTTCCTGGGTCCATATTCATAAGGGCTTCCTTTTCTTCTTTCTTTTCCGCTTGTCTCTGTCGTCGAGCTTCCCTGTTATGCTTCAGCTTTTCTACTTCCCTGACTGTACTGCCTTTTTTAAACTTTCCAGCTAAAAATACACATTATGCATTATTGAAATTATAAAACTTTGTGATATTGTCCATTATTATGGGCTCGGATAACAAATTCGAAAACTCACATCATCATAAGAAATTAATTTCATATAGGAGCCATAAAATATCAAATCTCCATCGTAATATCATTATTTAATATGTGGAACATTATAGTTGTTACTATTAGTAACATATGCCTAATCAACATTAAACGGAAATCAACGATAACATAATTAATTCTTCAATGTTAGGTAAATATGTTTTGCAGTATAAAATGCAATACAAAATAGTAATATATATACGTATATATATTATGATAAAAGTATCGACCGTGGAATAGAAACGAAAATAAAGTTTATCGGGACTAGGTCAGTTCTTCAGGTTTAAATTAAACTCTCATTGCCAACGTTTCGGTTTTTATTTAAAACCTTTTTCATAGGCCTACAATAACAGAGGACATATGAGAAATAATACAATCATTCAAAAATCAAACATACATAAAAGTGCAATTAGTTACAATTAAGAAATTACAATAGAAATTTTGACTATAGGTTAGTGAGAAAACTTACAGAAGTATAAATTATGAAACAGAAAAACTAAGTATTACATTACAAATTATTTTACAAAGAAAAATAGTATATGGATTATAACAACTGTAGTGTACCTAAATGTTTTAAAGACTCTTATTTCAAACTTAAAACGGTGATACTATAAAAAATACTAAAGCTGATACATCAAAAGTAAATAAAACTTATTGCTAAATAAAAAAAACTACTTAAAAATTGAAGCCATTAAAAGTAATACAAATGTTTATTATAGGTTAAACTATAATTAATTAACCTATTTTTTAAATAAATAATGATTAATTAATGAACTAATTTAATATTATGATAATTTATTATTAATTTTAACGATAGATGCCTCAAAGTGAAATACCAGTCGAATAATATCATTATGTGAGTGTTATTGCATTAGATTACAACATTAATGTTGTAACTCGGTAAATATTAACTCACGTCCACAGATAAGAGTTTAGAAAGATTTCAAGATTTTTGAAGTTTGTTGATTGGCTAAACTGAAGTTGAGGAGTTATGGACGGGCAGTTCTGGCCGAACTCATGGACTAATTGCTCTACCGTACTGAGTACTGTCACTTGATCTACTGAGTGGTTAAATCTACCCATCTAAGTTTCACTTGCGTTCTCATTTTCTTCTCCATCATGTCTGATTATCGCACCTATCTGGTCGTTGAGGTCGACCAGTTGTGTTGATGTGTTGTCCCATTGGAATTTAGGTGAAATTGCCGCATTTCGCTTTCTTGGAGTTGACCTCTGTGAGGATGAATAATAGAAAATCCTTGAGGTTTTGATCTCAGAATACCTTTGGAAACATCCGGAGCAGTTGGGATCGGTATTGCTAAGACTTGCTACGTCAATCTATTGTATGCTGAAACACTCTATATTTGACTGTTGCCAGATAAATACATTTCATTTCCATAGTTGTAGTATTATTGTGCTTAAATTTCATTATTGTACCCATATGTAAATTGTTAGATCAAGTATGTTATTTTATTCATTTTTAATCTATATATATTTGAACATAACATATTAATCTTGTTATAATTTTGTATCCATATATTTTATAATTTACTTGTTCCCTTGTTATTATCACAGAAATTGCTGTATAGGGAAACATGAAGTATGCTTTTGAATCGAATCCCAAACAAGACAGTACAATGTCTATTTCCATCAGAATTAAAGACTAATCTGTTCGTCCCCTACTATGTTTATTTGTATACTAGAACTCTTCTCATGGAGGGTGTTATTTTATTACATACATGAGTTCTTACACCTTATAGTATAGAAGAGAGGAAATAGTAATAAAAGCAGTCCTGATAAAGCTCAGATTTGACTACCATACCCAATGGCATCTTCAACCGTTTCTAGTCAGGCTTATAAATTTTAACAGTGTCTCAGAGAAGCGTGATGTTCCCTTTCTTTAAAAAATATATCAACCACTTACTATTCCTCTGTTGGTATATCCCCTTTTATACTGCCAATATTACAACTTATTTGTTTATGCCTTGTTATAGTTTCCACAAGCAATAAGGACAAATGTACAGGTATTGCTACCTCCATGATTAACAAGTAATTTTTAAAACTAATGTACACACTTGATGTTTAACCTATCTACTAGTCACCAAAAGCATTAAGGACAAGCATTCAAATATTGCTCAGTTCATGATTAGTAGAGTGTAATTTTTGCACTTTTTTCAGGGTGATACCAATATAAGCACCTGCACATCCCATTTGAAGTATGAGACTAATATGTTATTTACATCATACGCATGGGGTAGTAATGGAGTGATTATGCGCCTCAAATAGCCTCTAGCACTCAACTCCTGCTATATGAAGGGACAAACGACAGAGGAGGAGAAGGTGACCAGGGTCTGGTCTTGACCATCTTCTTAACTGAACCCAGCAAAAGTGCTGAGCTTCTTGGAGGCATTGAAGCTAACTGCTGGGGTACTTCAGTACAGAAAGGGGTAAGTACAACAGTTTTTAAGACGCAGTGCTATAGTCACCCTCAAATAATAATAATAATAATAATAATAATAATACACCATACGCATGGAGTAGACCATTTAGTAGAATAACATACTAACCAGCACAATCCTGAGGAGGTAGAGGTGGCGGTGGCATTATCTTGGACGGAATGTTTAGTTGAGGAGTGGACGGAGGGATATTCTCATCCCTTTTAGATTTAGGTACGACAACGTCCATGTTCATCGTATCTTTCGATGACTCATAGTGAGAGTTTGCACTTGACAACTGATTAAGTTGTGCAGTAGGACGACCTAAAATAAAAAAAAAACAAATACCATTAATAATATTATAATTATAAATTAAAGGGAATTTCCTTAAAAATTCGTTTTAAAATACAGTATATTTAGTACTGAATAAAAAGATATTTTTATATTTCATTACGGGAAACGCAGACCTACAGATGTTCATATAAATTGTAATTTGTTCTTCTAAATTGAGTATAAGAGGAAAAAACAGAAAAAACACCAACAGATCTCAGTTCTATGTTTCGGCATCTCCTGTCACCAGAAGAACAAGAGTCAAGCTCGCTATTAAGTCTCTACTGATTACTTGTGCTTGGCTATCCTTCTCCTGATAAACCATGAAAAAATCTATTCTATAAAATGCTGAATAAAGTACGGTAATAAAATGGATTAAAGGACTTAAAGATGTTCGTTTAAGCATGAACCAAATCAAAAGAAAAGTAGGTTAAGGCGGTTGTCCTCGTTAATGATGTCCTTATTTAGAACGTCGATAAAAAATCTCTAGGAAACAGAAAGAAAGTTTCGGTAAGAGTACATTGTAAGAAAGTAAATTTCTCGAAGAAATTGTAAGAAAACGTTGAAATAATGAGAATTTGTAGATACGGCTTTAAACGACTGATTTTTATGAGGATGGAATACAATAATTGATATGAAACGACCAATACCTTAATGTGATAGGATTATGTAGAACAGTATTCATACAAATATAAATAATGTTGAAAAAATAGCGTTGCGTTCTTTTAAAATCAATAATACGAAACTTGAAAAAAAAAGAGGTAGATTATAAAAATATGACAAACACAGTTAAATACCTAACATGCTTTATTGCTCATATATTCATTATTAATGATGTTTACAGTTATTACTGCTTTAGAAATAATATTACTATATTTAAGATCAGTAAGAATTTAAAAAAAAACTTACCACGTTTTGGCGGAACAGATCCTCTTGTAGAAGACTGGAAAACAATAGAGAAATTAATATAATATACATTTGGAAGTGGCGTTCGCAAATATTAATATTCTTAAAACAAGTAGCATATTAATTAAACTGAAGTGGTAAAGGTGGAGTAAAAACATTGCAATATCTTAACCTCCGCTACTGCTACGTCTGTGGACAACACTTTAGAACAGCAACTACCGCTTGATGGGTAAGTGAATTAGGGGTAGTTTTGGTTTTACATGTCAAACTTTGGGAATCACTGAATTAACTTGTTCCAATTTTATTATTGTTTTCATTTCATTTTTAATATAATCGTTAAGTGAATTTATTATTTCTCCAATTAATTATTAAATATAAAAGAAACATTAAAAGAATATATTCTAAGATGTTTTTTAAAAAGTTAAATACGAGTACGAAAACACATATGATTGTTTTTTCCTTACCTCCCCAAAATGCCTTGAATAACTTAAATATGAAACTATCAATTCAACAACATTCATATGTCCTCGCTATAGGTATTAAATAATCTGTTAATAAAAAAAATTTTTTGAAGTATTTTTGACAACATCACCGCATCCGAATACTGTGTTTCATTATCCATTTAACAGTTATCAACTATTAATTTTTTATGTTGCTAAAACATAACTTTCCGTTATGTTTAATTACGCGTTAGCGTAATCTCCGAACACTAAAATAAATGTAGTAAATACAATTACGTCAATTTTTTTTACGAAATACTCCACAACTATTGCGTTTGAATTTAAAATGTCTTCATGTATTAAATATCACACATCAAATTATTACTTTTCACCTTAATTGTCACAAAACTTCGAAAGTCACACTGCTCACATTATACAAACTTCGAAAAGTCACTGTTTGGGAACGTCAGTTTTTTTTAGTCTAGAAAGAGTCAAAATTAATATTTGTATCTCTAAACATAAATTGTTACAAGGTTACGTTTTCCCTGACTAAAACATTCGTTATAAAAAATAAAATTTGAAGATGTAGGTATCAGAAAAGCGTATGGAAGAGACTACAGCACATACAAAAACACGCTTCTAATACAAAAATGTTAAACTAAACTGTGAAACTGCTGATGAGCATAAACTTAAGAAAACAGATTGAACACATATAAAAACAAATATATTGAACAGAAATTGCCACAATAGTAAATTAGAAAAAGAATCATTCTTTAGGTCTTCTGATGTAGTACATTCTCAAAGAACAGCGGTTCTTTAATAATTATAAGAAATTAAGTTTTAAGTGCATTGACAGTTACATCAAAAGCCCGAGAATTTTCTCCCACTTCCTTTAGTTTTTTTATTCAGAGCTCACACTTTGCAAGGTCCTTTAGAATTAATTCATTTAAAATTTAGTTTATACTATATATTAATATATAATTATGTTAATAATTTAATTAGGTAAGTGTTTGATCTACCACAACTTAAATTGTGAACACCAAAGGCTATCCTCAAGAGAGTGTTATGGTTGACCTTCTGGGTACTCTAAATCAGGCCTCACAACATACAGGTCCACAAGAGGATTTGAGAATTACATTACTTTTACTTCAATCGTGCGATGATTGCATCTTTTTAATCCAGTGGTCGCTTAGTATTTTACCCTTTTATTCTCTCTATTTCTATTTTGTTGAACAACGACTAAAAAAGTTTCAATACAAAGCTAAATCTTTCCTTTTATTTAATAATTACATCCAACATCTGACAAATCAACTGCAGTTCGTACAAAGCTTGCTGACATCAAGAAAAAAACATTGGAAAACGTTTTAAAACGTCTCATTGTCAGCCTTACACTTCCTTAAAATTAATAGTTATTACTTTGCCATTTGTTCGGGGTTCCTCTCTTTTGGTTACTGCTACGTTGTTGCCTTATTCTCGCTGCATTTTTACCAGTCTAGAGTCCAAATTCGGTAAGATTTCAGTACAATTCTCTAGGTCCCATATTGTTTCGCTCGATTGTTTATTTATCACATTTATTCTTTTACTGTGCTAGGTTAGGTTAGCTTGAATACATTTTAAATAACACCCGTTCACATTAGAAAAAGACTCATTAATTTATTTATCCTACGTTACGTTGATACATTCAATTGTCCTTAAATCTGTAGAATCGTACTAAAATCTTACGATTTAATTTACGAAGTGCATTAAACTAAACTGTTAAACTGCTGATGAGCATAAACTTAAGAAAGCAGATTGAACACAAATAAAAAAAAAATATTGAACAGAAATCGCCACAATAGAAAATTAGAAAAAGAATCATTCCTTAGGTCTTCTGATGTAGTACATTCTCAAAGAACCATGGTTCTTTAATAATTATAATAAATTAAACATAGCACTTATATATGCGAACAGACCTTCTCCGTAATAAACATTAATAAAAGCAAGGAATCATCTTCTCTGCCTAACGAACATTAGGAAGACATTTATTTCCGGAAGTATCTACTTCCCGGATGTCTCCAGAATTCAACGAACTTACGGACAAAAAGAAATGCAACATTTTTCAGTAATGAGAAGCGAGCAAATACTAATAACTTCATAATAAATTAATTTGAATGTTGCATGTTTATTACAATTTGTCCAGCATACATTCTATAATTACTTTCAATATAACTATTTTGCGGGCCGTCGTTGATTTTCTGTAATCAATGTGACCCCTGACAATTGTGAGTTGTGTAGGCCTGCTCTAAATAATGAATGTTATGGTACACAAAGATATGTAGATGACATTGTCATTAAAAGAAGAGGAATGCTTGACAGTACTGCCTTTGGGATTTATGCGTTGATATTTAATTAAAATATATAAAAAGGTAACTAATAAGCAATTGAACTATTCAAAAACACGTTGGAACGAAAAAAATAACTAAAAATAGTATAATTTTCTTAACTACTCGAGAGACTGATATTTTTTATTATAATTTAATTCAGGGTTATAATATATTTCATACCTATTATATATCTGTTTATTCGTCAATATTTATACTTCACTATAAATAACGTACAGTGAAATTAACAAATTCGATCTCAAGATTTTTATAAATTATTGTTTTCAAGCCCTCTGAATCAATTCTTGAAGTTTTACGATGTGTGGATGTATGTATAAATGTACATATGTGACTGGGTGTTGCAAAAGTTTGTAGACAGACAAGCTACAGGTCACACCGTTTAATGGATCAAATTCATATTTTACCCAAAAATGGCCTCTATACTGAAAATGTGCTGCAAAGTTTGTGGGAAACACTGTACCATAAGAAAGCCAAATTTTTGTCAATATGTGATTTCAAGTAACATTTTTTAGCCAAAATAAAACCAAAACCAATAGTAAACCATTCCACATTTTTTATGCTGTCTGTGTGTGTGTGTGTGTGTGAGAGTGAGAGAGAGAGAAAAGTGTGTGTGTGAGAGTGAGAGAGAGAGAGAGAAAGTGTGTGTGTGAGAATGTGTTTGTGTGTTTGAGTGTGTGTGTGAGAATATGTGTGTGCGTGTGTGTGTGTGTGTGTGTGTGTGTGAAGGTGTAACAATTTTCAACAAATTTTGACGACTTGAAGAGAATGGTGTAATAAAACTTTTGGAATAATGGCAACCTGCTGGTCGAATTTCTTTGACAGGAACCTTTGAGTCCCTTTAGATGAAGAAATTTACTTGACAAGTCATGTAACATATACATTGGCTAAGTTACCTGTTGCACGACCTTAAAAAGAAATGTTCTGCTAAGAGATTCTTTGGTAAAAGATAAGACCATACACCAAATCGACATTTCTGCTTCTACAAAGTTACTAACACTGCTAAGATGAAACAAATAGTATCATACATATTGGTTGTAAAATGGAAAAAGTACCCCAATTAGCCACAAAACAAATGTATTTTTATCAAGAAAGGGGTAATTTCCAGTCTATTGGAAATGGTACGAAATGAAATTGCCTCAATGAGAGATAAAATTTCCGAAATTTTAAGAAAAAGAAATATTAATAGTTTGACAAATATGTTGCCATATACACTGGCCCTCATAAAATATTTTAGGGGGGGGATGTGATCACGAATAAACACTTGGATTAGAAGTTTCATGATTTCACGAAAGAATCTTTTGCCTAGTATACTGACGACGTGAAAAATTAATAGCAAAACTTAAGTACTTTCAAGGATGCAACTGATGAATGGATGTAGAGGGAAGCAGATAAGACAGTTCTAAATAGCTTACTCGAACTGAACTTGAATTTGTAATGAAAATAATAAATTTTCATAAGAAGAATTTAAAAATATATTAGGAGTATTTCACTAGATATTGTCCTCTTAACTAACATAAACAAGTTGTAATTAACCTCATACGAACAATGACCACACTCTCTGGAAGAGGAGAATATCTTTGAACACAATCTTTGAACACATTTTATATGAATGGTAGGTTGACTTTAAGATATTAAAGGATTATGGGAAATTATACGTACACCAACAGAAGTCGACTATAAAAAAGTTCAATGAATAATTTAAAAATTAATGCTGATTTTAGAAACTACAAACTGAAGTGCAATAGAACAGATATGATCGCGGTGCGCACGAGGAGACTCAAACCCTATAATAATCACGAATCGTATTGTACTAGATCAATCAACTCCTGTTTGTTGTAACTGATAAGATCTAATATGGAAATAATAAAAGAAATGAACTCATTAATTGAATATATATGATGTACGATAATATTTTACTAGAAAGTTTACTATCACTTCTAAATGATAGCCACATTAGCATAAAACAAACTATGAACTGATTGGCAACGAGTTTGATATTATGTTTACTTATAGTATAGCTGAGTGTAGGCCATTACAGATTTTGATATGTAATCATAAATATATTAGTAGTAGAAAACGAGGACAGTCTCCTTCCTTACTCCTTGCAAAACTGACTGTTCCCGGATGGACCATTGGGATAGAACAGTTCCACCCTGACTTTGTGTTGGTGGTGATATCATCAGTGTAATTCACCTCCCTAGAGACTGTTTTCGTCGTTGTATTGGCGTATTGCCAATTTTTTAATCTCGGTAAAACATTTATTGAAAAAAAAAGAAACATTAAAGTAATTATCTAATAATTTAACGGATAAATAATTAAAAAACAATGATTCATGATTTTAAACAACAAAGGCTTTGAATACACTTTTAAGTTATAAAAATAGTATGAATTATTGTTAAATTAGGTTTAGATATTATTCGCGTTGGGCTTTAAGAGAGGCAGGGCGGATCTGGGTTGCTCCCAACAGCTATATCAATGTAATAACATTCAAAGACTCAATTATCTGAGACAGAGTTTTCTACTTTTTCTCTTAATTTTTTTTACTATTTTTTATGCATGGCTAAAGTATTATGTCATAATTATTGTTAATTGAAGAGTTATACGTTTTATTAGCCTTTATGAAACTCTGTTAAAGACCATTATATTTTTTTGTACCATTTCAGACGTAATATTCAATATTATTTTGAGATTGAGTTTCCGAGACCGTGTTTTTAGCATGGAAGTGATTATCAGATAGGTGTCTAGAGAAAGAAGTGCAATTCTCCAGAATTAATACAAATCATAGAAAAAGCTATGGAGATAACATAAATTAACTTGGTAAGACTTAGCACAAGTGAAGGAAAGGAAAAGACGCTACACTTATTTCAAGAAATTTCAAACACCGAAAATTGAAAGAGTAGCAGGAAGTAGGGCGGGAATCGTGATGAGTGAAACTCCCTCAGATACTACACCAGGTGCTAAAAAGATGAAGACTTAGGGAATAGATCAGGCAGAATCGCAGTGGTATGGTAGGAAATGAGGTATTGATCTCCAGTCGTAACAGTATACAATGACTGTTTTAGAATGGTGACTGTTGATGAAGCTTTAAAGATCAGATTGGCTCTATTCGACGAAGTGACACATGCTACGGTTGACTGAAGGGAGAACACTCAGTAAGGAACTGTTTTTCCGTTAGACAGGGCTTGTTGACAACGGTTGGTACCTCGTCACATACTGTGAAGAAGGTACTAGATATCGAAGTTCAATGTTGAAAAATGGAGAGTCCGAATAGGTTTATTTTTCAAATGGAAAGCCACTTAATGTGACTACCTTCACAAGTGATGTCAGGTTCCAAAACAGAAAGTTGAAAGTAAACGTGAAACCCAGTACCCTAGACAAATTGAGGGAGGTTTCAGAGTTACCTTCCTGGTTGACCCGGTTGTTCTGCGACTGCTGGAGGATTCGAACTGGGAACTCTGTCATAGGCTCTCGACTATCAAGGTCTAGATGCTGAATGTAGACATCGGGAGTCCGAGCTGCCCCGAGAGGGATAACCGGAAGGTTTGAGATAGAACAGTGGCCCTCTCCCTGTATCTTCTATTAGCCTCAACGGATGCAGGTAAGCCAAATTAATCTACAACATAGTAAATCAGCAACAGCTGAGCTTATTAAATTGCTATGTACCCGGGAAAGCTTTCTCGTATTAATTCAAGAGCCATATGTTTTTAGTGGTAAAGTTAGGAGACTTAATAATGCAGAGGCGATACTGTTTGTGGATGTACTCGAAGAGTTACGTCACCCAATAGTTAGTCTCGGGATCTTAAAGTAATAATTCGGCCCGACTCCAGGCAGGACAATATTATTATGAACCACGGAACTCGCGGTATACGGAAAACCGAAAAAAGAATGTGAATTAAAGCTTATAAAACAAATCAAGCAGAGAATGAAGGAAACTACCAAGAGAGCAAACTCAAGTTTAAGAAATTGCTGGGGCAAATGTCGAAAGTGTTCGACTAAGGATACATTTCGTGAGGGATAGTTGATCGGGAAAGATGAAAGGGAGCAAGAACAAAAAGCGTTCCATGCTCAAGGATTCTTCAAATTTTCTTCCACAATTCTTATGAACTTGGAAAAAAGGATTATACCAATCAGCCATTCATCTTTTTTTTTTAAAGTATTAGAAACAGGTAAATATTAGCTGACAGGTAAATAACTGAAAAAAACTGCTTGAAAAGCCACTGCTGTCCAGTCAACATACTTTCTTGTAAGGAACTTTTAATGAAGCACCTATAAACTCCATAAACTGTTTGGAGAGGAAATGAAATATTTAAGGGTTATTTTAGGCAATAAATAAAGTTGGAAGCTGCACGTAAAGAATACTACTAAAAAGGCTCTTACAACCATTTGTTAGCTTAGGCGAGTAGTAGGAAGAACGTGGCCCGGCTGCTGGAAATCCCATTTTTTACCTCATGCGAAATAAATATTTGTTTTGAAAAACCAAAAACCCAAAGATAACTGGAATAGTCGGGCTGAACAAGAGTAGGAAGAAGTTGGAAGGAGAAGGGTATCCAAGACAACAATCTCACAAAGTTCCTCCACCCTAACGCAATCACAGAGAACGTGCTTCGCTATAATTATGTGAGGTAATGAAACATTATTCATTGAATAATCAAGCTGTACCTGTACAAGAATATTTTTTTTCAATTTTACTCGTAAGTGAATAAAAATTAATCTGAAGTGGGCTACGTTCAACTTTTCTGTAAATAGCATACTATCAAACTCATTGGGACCAATTCCATTTTGGATTAATTTTAATGATGCTGTCAAATTTATCATCAAAGCTGGGTGAAAAATAGTCCTATTAATATTATCAATACGCCAAATTGTAACCTTGATTTCAATGTTCAATACACTTTGCTTAAACCGAGAAATTCTTATTACCGAGGAGATATTCTTATCCATTCTAAATCTTATTTGTGAAGCTCGATATTTCATATTTAATGGAGTTATATATAAACAAAAGTTTGGATTACCTATGGGCTCTCCAATATCACCGGTTCTTGTTAACTTAGTAATGGCTGAATTACTAAAGTATTGTAAAAGTCAGTTAGGTTCAATAGTAAAATTCATGAAACTCTATGTCGATGATTTGTTTCTAATTACTGAAAAAAGAGAATTGGATAATGTTTTAAATGTATTTAATTCATATCATAATCGACTTAAGTTTACTTGTGAGATAGAAAAAGATGGCATTCTCCCATTCCTGGATATAAAAGTTATAAGAGGAGAAAATGACAATATTTTAACCGATTGGTACACGAAACCTACCAGTGCTGGAAGAATACTGCATTACTATTCTTCCCATCCTATGAATCAGAAATTAAATTGCGTTAAGAATATGGTGAAAAATGTTGTAGAAGTAAGTTCATCATTCTACCTAAATAAAAATAAGAAAAGGGTAAAAGAGTTACTACAGAAAAATAATTATCCAGGAAATTTGATTGAACGTTTTTGGTCAAAATATTTAAGGCAACAACAAGAGCCAGAAAATGATACAAATACTGACTTAGAAATTCAAGATAGAAAGTTTTTAAATTTCCATATATTGAAGGATTGTAGCAACCAATTAAAAAAGTCTTCAAAAGACACTTCCCTCAAGTAAATTTAGCATTTTATAGCAAAAGAAAAGTGAAATCGTTATTTTCAAATATAAAAGAGAAGATTCCAAAGGAATTACAGAGTAAATTATATATACAATAAAGTGCAAAGACTGTAACAAAGTTTATTATGGAGAAACCAGTCGTTTTTTAAAGGAAAGGACTTACCAGCACAGTTATTCTATAAGAAAAAAGAAAATTAATGCCACTGTATTATCAGCACACAGTATTAATGAAGGCCATAATTTAGATTTTGATGAAATAAAAATAATAGCCAAAGAAATTGATGAACAGAGAGGGAAAACTCTGGAAATGTTATATATTAGAAAGGACCAGTCATCCATTAATTATAGAAGTGACATTTCAAATTTAAATAGTATTTATTCGGATGTGTTAAGTTAAACATTGTTGATAGATGAAAAATTGTGTTAGTGTCTTTTTGCTTGTCTGGTGAAATTTGGTTACCTTGCTTGGTTATTTCATTCAGTGTCACGTGTTCATTCAGACTACAGTTGTTGTTAAAATCCACATACTATTTCTCTTTGTAAAATAATTTGTAATGTAATACTTAGTTTTTCTGTTTCAAAATTTATACGTCTGTAAGTTTTCTCACTAACCTATAATCAAAATTTCTACTGTAATTTCTTAATTGTAACTAATTGCCCTTTTATGTTTGATTTTTGAATGATTGTATTATTTCTTATATTTCCTCTGTTTTTGGAGGCCTATGAAAACGTGTTTAAATAAAGACCGAAACGTTGGCAATGAGAGTTTAATTTAAACCTGAAGAACTTACCGAGTCCCCATAAACTTTAGTTTTGTTTCTATTCCACGATCGATACTTTATATATTATATATATATATATATATATATATATATATATATATATATATATATATATAATATATATATAATATATATAAATATATATATAGTTCAGTATAGACAAAGAAACATAGAGAAATCAAAAGAACACACTTACAGTCTCTAATTTTCGGTTTGAACCGTCTTCAGGAGAGACAAGAGAGGGAAACCAAGCACGTAAGTGTGTTCTTTTGATTTCTCTATGTTTCTTTGTCTATATTGAACTATATTTGTCCGTTTTGGATCGTATTTCCAACGAAAAAGCGTAAATATATATACATATATATATATATATATATATATATATAAATATTGATAAAAGTATCAAACTATGCTGTAAACCATTTCTTATTGGTAATCCTTCGCCAATGGGTTAGATCAATATTAATAATTAATATTAAAAAAGAATAAGTGGTGTAAATTAAATTTAGATTATGTGATTTTATAGCTAATACTATTATTTTTTAGATATACTGTGAGTTACTGTTAAAATAAATGCAAGCACATACCTCATATCACACATGCAATGTATCATGAAAGAATAGGGACACATGGTTTCAAAAAATAAGAATTGTACCAATATTATATAATTTGTAAATTATAATGTTGTAAAAGTTAAATTACACGGTCATTAATTTTATGAATAACTAATTCCAAAATATATTAATAAAGGTTTAAACAACAAATCGAGAAACATTAGGAAATTAATTTTTTTTAGACATAAAATTGTATTTTAAATATATATTTTTCTTAGAAGTACGTTATGTTACATAAAATTAAACCCAAAAGTTTATTTAACTGGAAATAAATACAGTTAATCATAATCACAAACTCCTGAAAAGAAAAAAATAATAGTTGAAGATTTACAAGTGACTATAGATGAACACAATTTACTTTTGTATCCAGTGGTCAAACATAAATATACTAATATTTGACCTATCAGAAAATTAATAACCTGTACCTAATATTTGCTTGTAATAGTACTGCTGTACAATGCTAAGTAGAATCAGTCATTATCATTAGGTAAAATTCATTTTAAAAGATTTAAATGTGAAAACTAATCATAATTCAAAATAATGAAGCACTGTACACATCTTCTTCTTCTTCATACGAGCATCCGGGGGACGCCTCCAATGTCTCTTGTTTATTTTACTTGCCAGAGGCCGTAAAGCTTTGGTACTCTCAAGATTTTATTCATAATTTCTTCCCGTCCTAGTCTTTCTTTGAGAGTTTGCTGCAGCCTCAAAAGAGTAGGGCAATCAAGAAGGTTGTACACTACTTTATGGGAATAGGAATACTACTCCGTTAAGCACTCCCGAAGCGCGTCATCTTTTAGGTTAAATCTATGTAAATACGCAGCTATGACAATGTGCCTTGTTACAGTGCTTAGAAAGCACTGTTCACATCAAGATAAAAATGAACCTCGGTATCAACAATAAAACCCAGTAAAGGTCAAGAACATTTAAAAACAGAAAGAAAATAAACAATGTAGTTGATGAGGGTCAAACCACTAAATGGTAACGTTTATAATATGGACATCAGGAAAAAAAGCACAAACATCAAGTTACCTCAACTTATGACTTACTATGGACTAAAAACAATTCAGGTCAGTATACCAAACAAATGAGCATGAATAAACAGTGAGCTGGGAAAATAGGCAGAAAGAAAGCTAAAAATGTATGCGAAAACAGTGAAATGAAGCCCTTCATGACAAAAGGAATAACTCCATCTCATTTCATGAATAATTGTATCTACGTACTGCATTGGCATATCTTCTAAATTGTTTCTTCTAATTGTTAAAATATACATTCTAATGTATAACATATAAATCTAACATATAAATTCTTCTAATTGTTAAAATATACAAAATGGACAACATTTTTACAGTACAATTCAACAATGTTTGAAAAATGAACGAGGATTTCTAGAAGAACGAGAAAGAAGAAATAGATCAACGAAAAACTGATTAGACTCACAGATGCCAGTTTTGGGGGGTTAGAGAGGAGAGGAAAAAATGTAAAAAGAACAAAAACATACGATAGTCGATAATATAAATAAGAAGCCGAAACAGGGAGATGTAATTTAACTAAAGCTGATAAAGAAAGTTACATCCGTTTGATAGAGAAAAAATAGCCTGTACAAAATAGGAAAATTTATAAGGAAAGAAGAATTTATTTAAATTTCGGTATGATTAAGGATTATCCATAGGAACGAAATAATAGAACAAATGGAAATAACTTAATGTTTTACTAAACTTCTAAACTTGAAAAGTCTAGTAAAACATGGCAAAGCAATGGTATATGGACAACTCTAAGATGATAACTAATACTAGTTTAATAATTAAATAGGTCATTATTACACAGTGGTGTATGCAAGCTAAAATATTTTCAAGAATATGTACATATCAGAGGAAGGAGGATTACTTTAATCTTCCTTCCGAATGTTCTTTACACGATGAAAAGACCATTCGGGGCAATCAATAAAATTAGGAAACATAAAAAGGAAAAAAGATAACTGACGAAGGAGAGAGATTGACTGTTTATAAAATTAACAGAAAAAATCTCTACTTGGAAGATAAATAAAATTTAATTTAAGATTGGAATCTTATGAAATCTTAAATAGTTGATTTATAAAGTATTTAAGATTAAATAGTTTATTTATGTGTACAATTATATAGATACAAAAAATCAATGAAAGGAACAGAAAATACTCATCATTTGCAAAATTCTTATAGGACAAATATCGCAAATATCAAAACCAGGAAGATAATATAAAAATAAAGAAAGAAAAAAACAAAAAGGTGAAAATAATGAAACTTTCCAGAGATAATCACCAATGCACACGAACCTGAGTAAAGAAAAAGCTACCTGCTAAATTATTCATTTTCTATACGTTGTTGCTTCATTATAGGTAAGCAATGTAATCAAGGAGACAAAGACGAATTGTATTCTTAGTCTTTCACATTCTCTAAAGCATGATTTTTTGTATGATTGTGTTGTTTTCTGACAAGTTGTGACAGTAGAGATAAAAGTAAAAGGTTATTCTAGGCAGAAGTTTTAAATGTTATATAATTTGTAGAAGTGTATAAGCTTAAAGATTATCACATGGATGGCTAAAAACATATCGCCAATTAAATTCGATGTCTGATGACTAAAATTTTAGTATTCATCGAAATTCAGTGAACACATGTCAACCAACTCTGAAAAAAAAAATGTGTTAACTTGTTCAGTATATACAGTTGTGACTAATATTTCCAGCATTCATAAGAAGTTCATCCCAGTTCAAGCACTACTTCGGGGATAGGTAGGAAGAACGCAAGGCAAATTTAAGGAGAAGAGAAAGGTTTAAACCCATGTGAATATTCGATAAGTCAACTTCCTTATAGTTTAAAGCCATCCAATTTCAGAAGCCACCAAAACAATCAGAAGGAAAAAAACTCCATACCAGGTAAGCATAATGAATAATAATATTATTCACTGCTCGAAAGTATTATATAGTTCTAGGGTGATTATTAAATCAAGTGAAATCATAATCGTACACTAAAGAAAAAACAAGCCATATTTCATTCTGTACAATCTTTTTTTACAAGTTCCATTAACAAGAAACGGCATTCACATGCAAGGATGAATGAGAACAAAAACCACACAAAAAAATAAATAAAACGTTCAGTGCAAAATAATTATTGGTAAAAGGAACTTTAATTTTACCATGTGTGAATTCTCCTTGCATCGTGGATGCTTTTGATCCTTTAAATTTCCATTATCTGAGTCAGCTGAGTTTTGATTGGTTAGAATATTTTCATTTTCTTCATCACCCTCCTAAGATAGCATCAATTTGTAAATTATAAGAAAACAAAAATAACCACTGAGAGATCATGGAAGTAAGCAGCAAACTAAGCACATTCTAACATAATATCGCGAATTCTTTAATACCAAACAATTTTTTTTAAAATTAATTACATATGGTACAGATAACAACAGTAATACAATATTGAAATCAATACAAAATATTTTTTTTTAAAGAAAGTAAACCATGTAACAGTATGAGATTGACAATCGTGTAGTATGCCATTTAGAACCATCTGAATGACCTCCCCTTCATTCAACCAACACTTGAAAATAAATAGGTAGAAGCATACAAACCACATTCATAACCTAGTATACCTCCCCGATGTATTGCGCACGTATATATATATCAATGATCAAACCACAATATGAAATGGGGAAAAAAAGACTAAGATCTTTCAACTGTAACAAGCGGTCTTCGTTAGAGTCAAAAACCCTTGTTAGGTTAAAATATCTTAGTCTTTTTTTCCCATTTCATATTATGTTTTGATCATATACATATATATATATATATATTGTTAAATAACGCCCCATATTTGGCTTGTATCTCTCTTCATTTTTCTTGCCTTCATATTCTAACAGTTTCTTCCTGTACTCCAATGTAAAACTTTCTTCACGAACTGCTGGGTCGTACGTTCTAATATTTAAATGAAGGACTGCTTCCAACTTTTACAAATATATATATATATATATATATATATATATATATATAACCAATTACATAAACCGATCGATGAACTAAAAAAATAAAATCATAGAAAGAAAATTCATAAAAAATATAACAAAAACTCACTACGACATTTCGACTATGCCGTCATCAGGAAGATACATAGATGTGAACCTCACCGAAGACTTTAATTTTTTCTTTGACGATTTATTTACTTTTTTTATTTACATGTATTTATTCATGGACTTAAATAAAAAAAAAGACAAAAAAATGCAATACCCTGTTAAATGATAAAAATAATTGTCATAGTGTTAACATAACATGAGTCATGAGGCTTGCTCGAAATCTCGACTTTAATACAGTTTTGTTTAATGGCATAAACATAGGCAATTTGTTATCAAAAACTATCCCCGGGAGATGGAGGGTAGTGGTATTTATAATATTCGGTGTAAATATTGTAATAATATATATATATATGTATTAGGTAAATCAAATAGAGGAATGATTGGTAAATCATTAAAAGCACATGATAAACAACATGTATATATAAAAACAACAATAAATTATCGACCGTACGACAGATATATAACTAAAAAAGGTAAATCGGGATGCGGTCACTTTCTCCCACTTTCAATCAAACTCTCATTGCCAACGTTTCGATTTTATTCAAAATTTTTCATTCGTTAAAAAAGATCAAAATTGTATTAATCATAGAAGTGACATAGCTAATTTATATAGTGTTTATTCTAACCTAACCGTTTTAGTGAAATTTTGTTCCATAGTTACCTGCTTACCAGCTGTACATAGATGTTTATTAATGATTGTCATTTGAATAGTTTAACCTTCCATATTGTTTTAGTAATGTAATTTGTAATAGTTCGTTCGTTTTCAAATATTCCTACTTTTGCAAGTTCATTGTATTTTTTCTAGATAGGTTCCTTCTTTTTATGTTTATTGTTATTCTAAAACTCATAATTGTATTTAATTTTTCATAATGTACTTCTTTTGTTTGTGTTAAAAATGTACCTATATAATTTCTTAATTTACTTTGTATTGTAGGCCATTGAAAAAGATTTTGAATAAAATCGAAACGTCGGTAATGAGAGTTTGAGCGGTCCACACGGACTATAAAACTTTAAATTACACAAAGCATGACACAGAAAAAGGAATAAAAAGCACACTTACTGAATTCAATATTTCGAACTGTTGTTCGTCACCAGGAGTAGACTAGAAGACAGGACGAATGAGAGAGATCTCCCCACGTCGAAGGACGGAGCGCGTGCCCTTCGATACGACGGAGCCTTGTCGCGCTCTGTCCTTCGACGTGGGGAGATCTCTCTCACTTCGTCTCTCTCTTCTAGTCTACTCCTGGTGACGAACAACAGTTCGAAATTTGAGAATTCAGTAAGTGTGTTTTTTATCCCTTTTTCTGTGTCGTGCTTTGTGTAATTTAAAGTTTTATAATATAGTTAAAAAAATAATATTAAATAACTATTTAACCCTCTCGTTACTTCGGTTATACAATGTAATAAATTATCTAATTCGACACGTTTCAACTGTTCACCACTCATCTTCAGGACATGAATAAGCCTTGTTCACCTCTTGCAGAGGGATACTCTAATTACTAAACATGTTAAAAAACAATATATGACAAAGAGATGTATTAAATCACACATTCCATGATTATTTTGTAAATTCAAGATGTTTTGTGATCTTCTGTATCAACAAATCAAGTTAATACCATTAAAAGTATTTGAAGAAGAATCTTGACTTATGTAAACTGCAGAAAATGTTATAAATAACAAAATTAATTTTTTAGACATCAGTGTCAACATACAAGACGAAACATCGAAAATCGAATCCTCAGTTCAGTTTTTAAAAAAAAATGTAATACAACCTGCTGTCTAAATGCGCTAATTAAATGCCCTCAACGTTTCAAAGTTTGACAACAAAAGCATTAATCAAACTTATAAATAGCGTTAGAAAGAAAAATCTTCGACAATAACACCAAGAAAACGAACAGCAGTAGCCTTTATTCACAACGGCTACTCTATTGAACACTTTGACAAACTATTTATTTAAAATTTAACATACATGCAAAGCAAAACAGATAAGCCATTAAAAAAACACCAGGAACTTTCCACAAAGACTATTACAGTAACTAGTTTTTTAAGCAGCACAAGTTAAATAAAAGAAATTGAAAAATAAAACAATGAGCAATGTTAAATGTAAAAATAGTAATGAAAAACCTAGTTCGTATTACTTACAATAACAGTTTCACTTTTAGTAACCTACTAGAAAAACAACAACAACCTGATGAAGTGTCGTATTTGAAAGAAACCCATCTTCTTTACGAGTACTATGCCATAGGGATGACTACAACTTCCCTATCTAGAACCTGTTGATGGTTTTATAGGAGCCCCGAAAAAACTCACAACACAAACGTACAGTACGAAAATAACTGGAGAAATACTGATGCATGCGCGAAAATAATAAGGAAAGAAGATGATAACCATAGAAACAATATACAATTTTTTAGTTAAAAATAGCACTAAAATTCTAAACTCTTTCAATGAATCCACAGTTAAGTTAAACGCTCCAACCGCTATAATACTCAACCAAGAGGAGTAAGAACTAATTAAGAATTAACCACCATAATAATTTTCCACTTGCTCATATAAATATGAAATTGAAAACAAGTCTAATTCAGGTCCTGATGATGAGTGCTGAACACATGAAACATGGCAACTTTCATTTTTAACAATATATGTATCCAGGAATCACTGCTAAAAAATACACTTCTATACATATATATATTTGTAAAAGTTGGAAGCAGTCCTTCATTTAAACATATATTGTTAAATAACTCCCCATATTTGGTTTGTATCTGTTTCTTACACAATTTCTCCAGTTTCCGGAATACTTTCCTCGTCTCTTCATTAAAACTATAAAGCTTATCACCAATATTGCTAGTCGACATGTTTCGAATGTACCACATTCATCATCAAGACAATAATGAGAATAATTATTCTCATTTTAAAGAATGAGACAAACACTATTAATGATAATTAATATTAAATAATGATAATTATTTATAATAATAAAGCTGATTTTTTCAAAAAAATAAATAAGCTTTATAGTTTTAATAAAGAGACGAGGAAGGAATTCTGGAAACTAGGGAAATTGTGTAAGAAACAGATACAAGCCAAATATGGGGCGTTATTTAACAATATATATATATATATACACATACAAGTTTATTGAAGTTGGTAGCAGCTTCTGCGTTGACCAATTTCTTGCTGATGTTCTCTAGTTTCCTTACTAGTTTGCGGTAACATTCAGGTATTTTGCATAGGAGTTCTAGTAACGACATGAAAGAAATATAAAGTAGAACACTAAACACTTTGAAACTTTAATTTAAAAACTTTAATCAAAAACACAAGCTTTCGGCTAACATTAGCCACCATCAAGTAAAAAACGATAAAAAAAAATGGTAAACAAAACAAATGCTACGGTACTAAGAGCGGTTAACAACTAACTAGGATGGAAATAACAAAATATGAGGAAGGGAGGGAGGAGCAAGTAGGAGGGCCTGTGCAGGCATGCAGGGCAGGGCATTGAACCAAACTACCTGCGTATCCCTATACCTACCTCTCGTACAGTTTCTATCAAAATTTTTTGAACTAGGTATTACATTAAGGTCACTATTTTGAATATTTGAAGAAGGGTTATAGGCTTTGATGTAAAGGTCTTCGAGGATATGCAATCTGATGTCGTCTCGGAAGCTTTGTAATATGGTTGTCCCCTCAGTCAGGTTCTCTCTCGATTTCTTTTTGTGCGCCTCTTTGGCATGCCTCTTCGGTGCTCCTCCTGCAAGGTGGAGAGTCAATCGCCGTAATAGCTTCGTCGTAGTCAGCCCTATATACTTGAAAGGCAGGGTTGCACAGTCCTCTGTGGTACATTTATATTCGTATATGAAGTGGCTAAGCTGCAGCTCGACGGTTTCTTGTTTAGGTCTATTGTATATCAGCAGGTTATTTGTGGTCTGGTTTTTAGTGAGGAGACTAGAGAACATCAGCAAGAAATGAGTCAACGCAGAAGCTGCTGCCAACTTCAGTAATACTTGTTTGAGAGAAAAGACCTGCTGCTATCATATACCAATATATATATATATATATATAAAAAGATTTCACATAAACACGTGAAACAACAATCAATGATCAAACCACAATCAGAAATGGGAAAACAAGACTAAGATCTTTCAACCGTAACAAGCGGTCTTCGTCAGAGTCAAAAACCCAACTGATAAAGAAACGTTCAACGAAACTTCAAAAGTTCAACGAACTTTTATATAAAAACCAATTAAAAAAAGATAGCACACAGAAAGAACACACAGAAATAAAATCACTGAAATTTCGATGGCCTCGTCTTCAGGAAGATAGATGTGAATCACTCCAAAGGCTGGTAACGACTCACAGGCCATCGAAATATAGTAATGAGTTTCAGTGATTTCATTTCTGTGTGTTCTTTTGAAAATTCTAATATATATATATATATATATAAAACCTCACCCTCCGAAGAAGCCCATATTTGGTTGCTCAATGCGTTGGGTTTTATCTTTATCAGTTGGGTTTTATCAGTTGGGTTTTTGACTCTGACGAAGACCGCTTGTTACGGTTGAAAGATCTTAGTCTTGTTTTCCCATTTCTGATTGTGGTTTGATCATATATATATATATATATATATATATATATATATATATATATATATATAATATAATAATAATTAAATGAAACGGTTCAACGAACTTTTATATAAAAACCAATTAAAAAAAGATAGCACACAGAAAGAACACACAGAAATAAAATCACTGAAATTTCGATGGCCTCGTCTTCAGGAAGATAGATGTGAATCACTCCAAAGGCTGGTAACGACTCACAGGCCATCGAAATATAGTAATGAGTTTCAGTGATTTCATTTCTGTGTGTTCTTTTGAAAATTCTAATATATATATATATATAAAACCTCACCCTCCGAAGAAGCCCATATTTGGTTGCTCAATGCGCGCAGTGCACCTGGCCCTAATCTTAAGAGATAATGCTTCATTGTATTAGTTTCTTGTCTCTGCATCTAGTTTTTATGCTTTCATCTTATATATTTTTCATTTATTTAAGTTTTATTCTCTATTTTTTATTAAAGCTTAGTCCATAATTTTTAATTTATTTATGTATCATTTCTTCTGTTCATCCCTCAGTTTTTATTTTTTATCATTTTATTTTATTTGTTTTTGTGTTTACTATTATTTTTCATATTCCTATTTTAATTTAAATTCATTCTTGTCTACCTTATTCTCTGTGACCGGGAGCATATGTGGCAACAATGTTGGTCTCCAACATTCTCTGTACCAGTGCGCTTGGTTTCCCTCCTTTATCTCTCCTGAAGACGGTTCAACCGAAAATTAGAAACTGTAAGTTTGTGTTTTTAATTTCTCTATGTTTCTTCATGTACATTGATATATATATATACATACATATAAGCATACATTATTAAAAATAACGCCAAACTTAGTTGATACCTGTTTCCTAACATGCTTCTCAATTTTCCTGAATAAAACTCTCGTTACTTCGTCCACACAGTAATCATGTGTGGACGAAGTAATCATGTTTCAAATGATTACCATTCAACTTCAGGACACAAATTACTTCTTGGGTGAATTTTCTCGTTCATATCAGCCAAGTGAAGGCAATGTAAGTTGTTTTTCTTAAATTCAAGATAAGCTGTTTGTTAATCCTGTGAGATGAGAGGTCTAAGGTTGATTGATTCATCTTCAGAACACAAATTACTTCTTGGGTGAATTTTCTCGTTCATATCAGCCAAGTGAAGGCAATGTAAGTTGTTTTTCTTAAATTCAAGATAAGCTGTTTGTTAATCCTGTGAGATGAGAGGTCTAAGGTTGATTGATTCATCTTCAGAACACAAATTACTTCTTGGGTGAATTTTCTCGTTCATATCAGCCAAGTGAAGGCAATGTAAGTTGTTTTTCTTAAATTCAAGATAAGCTGTTTGTTAATCCTGTGAGATGAGAGGTCTAAGGTTGATTGATTCATCTTCAGAACACAAATTACTTCTTGGGTGAATTTTCTCGTTCATATCAGCCAAGTGAAGGCAATGTAAGTTGTTTTTCTTAAATTCAAGATAAGCTGTTTGTTAATCCTGTGAGATGAGAGGTCTAAGGTTGATTGATTCATCTTCAGAACACAAATTACTTCTTGGGTGAATTTTCTCGTTCATATCAGCCAAGTGAAGGCAATGTAAGTTGTTTTTCTTAAATTCAAGATAAGCTGTTTGTTAATCCTGTGAGATGAGAGGTCTAAGGTTGATTGATTCATCTTCAGAACACAAATTACTTCTTGGGTGAATTTTCTCGTTCATATCAGCCAAGTGAAGGCAATGTGGGTTGTTTTTCTTAAATTCAAGATAAGCTGTTTGTTAATCCTGTGAGGTGAGAGGCCTAAGGTTTCTCTGCAGTCTTATGAACCCTAGTTAATAAGGAAAAAATAATAGCCAGAGAAAACGACTATAAAATGCTAAGAACACTAAAAGAACTTTACATCCTAGAGAAATGTCAAAGTATTGATGAACAGAAAGACAATTTTAGTAACCAGCTGCGCTTGTTCGGAAATCTTATACAAGCCAAAAACAAATGAAGAGAACAAATTGAAGGAAGTAATACACAACCGCATCAAGACACGCCAGATGAAGAAACATACAGGGCCATTTCATGAATAATAACACAACCAGACTTTAAAAATTTGATTCCCTAAAGCAGACATTGTAAACTCTATAGCTGATATCATGTATAATATTTACTCCAATTCGTTTAGTCTTAATTAAGGATTTCTTAGCTTAATTAATTTTATTTATTTTTATTTATGTTACTTAAATGTTTAATAGTTAATTATGCTAATTTAATGTTTAATTCCTGAAGACGGTGACTTATGAGCACCAAAACATGTATAACAAAATAGTAAATAATAAGAAATTATTTGAAGGTGAGTCAAATTATGAGCTACGCAACCTAGATTTTAAAAAATAGAAAAATATTCTACTAGTTTAGAAAATTAGAAAAATTTTCTACCAAACTAAATAACGTAAAATCGGACATTTACTTTTTAAATATATATATATACATGATCGTATGACTCTGACGAGGACTAGTTGTTTTAGTCGGAAGAACTTAGTTCCTTAACTGAATTTTCTATTGTAGTTTCGAGATCAATGTTCGAAAATTAAACAAATAAAAAACAAAATAATATCCAAATACTTTTAGAAAATACATCAATAACATCAGGAGAGAGAAAGAGAGAGAGAGAGAGAGAGAGAGAGAGAGAGAGAGAGAGAGAGAGAGAGCCCAGTTATGTGATTTAATACATGAACAATTACAGTAAGGATAATTACACTAACATACAAAAATGGAGTTTTCATTTTTTTAAACCAGAAATGAAATAAGAAATATAAGACATATACATTATATTATGCACATACAGACGAATAAAGCATATCGATGTAAAACAAAGAAATGTTAGTTATCAAATAATAATAGTTAGAAAGAAGTACATTTGGTTGCCATAAGAAATTCGTGCAAATCACAAATTTATCATATTTCTGTATACTTTTTAGACAGACCATTTATTAACCAACAACGTATGATTTAAAGTTAATAATTAATAAAACTGTTATGAGTCTCCAGAGGTAGGTTGCTTTCAAAATAAATTTATATTCAAAACACTACATCTGTACTTATTTCTTTTAACCATCATGTAATAAATACATACATGAAAAAAATTCAACACTATGGATCCAAGCTTTTATTATAATATTAAAACAACTAAGTAGAAACTCTGTAAGATGTGTGTTTTGTTTCCACATTAAACCCACCTCATATGCAGAATTAAAGTTCCCGTTAAAAAATACTTTATTCAAACTGATATAAAAAAAAATGAACTACATATATATGAGGAGTCAGATAGGAGACAAGATCAAATGTTCAATAATACAATTATTTTAAAAGGAAGCAATATCATAAAAACTAGAAACTTAAGTATATCTATTTACAAATGCAAAAGTTTAAATACGAAGAAAACTAACACACATAGTAAATAAATACTCTTACTATCTCTAATTTAATGTAAAACTGTCTTCAGGAGAAAAAAAAAAAAGGGAGCGAAAGCATGCCTGCCGGATAAGCAAGGGAGGTAACCGCCAGAGCTGCTACAACTGGCTACTACATTCCGTGGCTTATCTACTTTCCGGTGCTTGGTTTAATTTCCTTTTTTTTCCTGAAGACGGTTTCACCAAAAATAAGGATAACAAGTATATTTATTTACTATGAGTGTTACTTTTAATCGTATTTGAACTTCGGTTATCTAGTTTGGATCGTTTTCCCCAATTTAAAATATGTATTTATATATACATTCATTTTGAGACATCTTCAAAAGTACATCAACAAAATTGCATTCCGCCATTTCAACGTGCATCGTCATCAGGAGAACTAGCAAAATCATGGAAGACAAGCTAGCAGTGAAGAATGTGCACTGGACTATCCTCGCAGTCTTGTTCAGTGCCATACTACTCAATGCCGGTTTATCTTCCAAGATATTCCTTTACGTCAAATGAAGACAAAATCAAAATAACCAAATACATTTTTATTAGTGTTCCTCTGTATGTTTTCTTCTTTAACATATAATGTACAATACAAAAATACAATATCAACACCTATATACAATTAATAGTTGTATTAATAAATACTTAGTTCACAACATTTTATTATTTAGGTGGGTTGGATAAGGAGACTTTGGATATGGATCCATGAAGAGACTATGGATATGGATACTGTCATATTCCAGTAAACACCTACTTTAGTAAGTAACGTATAAAATCTAAAAAGAATATTAGCAATAAAAACAAGACTCAAATGTAATTAATGAGACAATGACACAGAAAATAAGAAATAACAGCTAAAAACAACTTCTTTAAATAATAAACTAACAGTAATAAAAAAAAATAGTGTACCAGTAAACTCGAGTATAGCAAAATTTAGAGCACCTGATATTCAATCTATCTGGTAATTGACTTGCTATAACAAAAATGGGTGTATATTAACAAATAAATCACACTTTTCATTCCTAAACAGAATAGAAGGAACCAAAAGAGTCGCTATCAGTTAACCCATGACTCTTAAGCATACATTATACACTATGAACTTTGTACCTATACAAAGGAATACTACAACTATTTATGTCATAGATTTTGAAGAATTTCAAAAGTTTACAGATCATAATCATGTCTAGCATAAGTAGTCAATAAAAGCGAGGTTATAAGCTCAAAAATCCTGTTAAAAAATATTAAGGCACTTAATAAGTTTGTTTTTGAATATACAAAAAATGCATAGAGATATATCATTTTACAATATTATATACCTGACTCTATCAATAACATAGCGACCTGACCGTTAGAATATTCAAACATTAGCAATAACATTTCAGACTCAATGTTCTCATTAGTTACTCATAATGGGTTCATATTTTAAAATGCTATATTAGTCTTTTTTATATTATATCCACGTTTTTCTTGTTACAAATTCTTTATACATTTTATTGAAGATATATTGTTGTTGTTTTAAGAATATTGTTAGATATCTGTAATGTTATCATATTGAAAAGGGATCATTATAGATACAATTTGGTTATGTAAATTATATTTATCATTATATAAGTTATGTGAAATTCACGTACCTAAGATAATGGAATGTTTAATTTTTAGACTTTTATTTACCTACAATCCAATTTTTCTCGAAAATATCCACGACAATAATTATATTTTTATGCCGCAGTGGGTGGTCCACAGATGACAAGATATCTCTCAACGGGTCCACCAGTAAACAAACGTTGAGAAGTCCTGGTTTAAAAAACGTTTGTCTGTGACCTATTCTAGCGGACTTGGGTTTGCTTGGTCGGTCTCAGTACTTGTTTTCCCATTTCTTATTGTGGTTTGATCATTGATAGTTCTAAGCGCATTCTTTGTTCAGAACAGCTCTGGAAATTTTTTTCTGTGAGTTCTTTCATGCTGACGATTTTTCTTTCATATTTTCAATGGTCTGATATTTGTTCCTCTTAATACAGGAATAGATAAAAGTTTTGTGATACCAGGTCAGACGATCAACGCAGTTCTTTAAAACTGAAATGTCGTACTTGGTTAGTTATTCACTGCTTCTCTAGTGAAGTAATGAGCGCGCTGTCCATAGTTTTCCTCCTTTCGATTAACAGTTAGACTATCAGGAACCTAGTGAAGGTACACAAGCCCATATATATCGAAAAAACAATCATCATTGTTCATTTAATCTTTTGTTTTAACACTCGGTAAATCTGGTCACTTTCAAAGCATGAAACAACGTGCAAATTACCAAAAGTTCATCTCATGCTTTTTCCAAGAAGTTTGAGTCACGACCAACAGCAATAAAGTGTCAGGACAAATGTTTTTACTTGTCCTATGTTCAGATTTGAGAAGCTTAGGACAGTTTTTCGCACACACCTTTTACTAATTAAAATTTTCAATATGTCAATTTCTACTGATTCAGAATAGGTTATTTACGGTCAGACTCAACCAGCGAAAGAGTCAGGGGCTGAAACCTATGATCAAGAATATGGGAAGGTTCATAAATTTACTATAACAGTTCGTCAGCAATTTTGAAGACGTTTTTTAGTAGCTTAATCAAAGTTTATTAAGCTTAATCTGCTTACCCTTGCAGAAATAATAATGTGGTATTAATATGTTCCATATTATTGACAATGACAGGTGTTCTTGTGATGTATCACCACAGACTTGGATCATATACTGTTTAGCTGCCCAATTCTAGACCAAGAGCGACAAAGATTTATTGCATTCACACTAACAACTGGATATGACTGGCCTCGAGCTAATAGTATTACAGTGCAAAATAGTGAACTATGTAAATACTTTAAAAAATTCATAGACCTTATCGCCTTTAAAAAACTTATGTCTATTTTATACCTTAAAAAAATAAGATTCGTTGCAGCATGTAATATATTATATGGAGCAAGCTGAATAAATGGATTAAAGAAACAAAATAATAATGTGGTATTGTATCGATCATTCTCATTTTAAAAAATTAGTTTTTTATAATAAAAAAAATTTATATTTCTTTTTTAAAAAATGAAAATAACAGTATATTTCAAAAATTATAGGGATTCAAATTAAACTACCTACAATTGACTGCGTACTGAACAAATGTTTTTCAGAATCAATGCCTTCAGATGACGTATTTGACCAAGAGCAGAACTTAATACCCATCACTGAATATCCCAACTAAGGTTAAATTAATGAGGTCATCATAACGAATAAGTTCTTAAAAAAAAAAAAATTAAGTTACATATAATAAGTTTTTGCTTAATGGTACCAGCAACAATTTTTTTTTTTAAATTACGGAGCAAAGGTCTTCGTAACTTTTCTTTAATTTAATGATATTCGTTACGATAAGTATGGTAGCACTGATGAAATACAATATATTTATAAAATTTAAAACAGGTTTCTTGAGGATTAGGTCCAAAGATTAACTACTACTGATTATAAGCCGATGTTTCGCCGAAGATTGTTCGGCATTCTCAAGGCTAAAAACAATTTATAAAACAAGGCTTATAATCAGGAGTAGTTAATTTTTGGACCAAATCCTCAAGGAAACCTATTTTGAATTTTAAGAATCAGTGATCTAAAAGCTATATCAATATATATTTACACTTTTTAGAAACATTTGGATAACAAAATATAAGAAAAAATTACTGCATCTATGAAACAATAATAAGAATGATATAAGTATATAATTATTTACATACAAAATTCTATTATTGAAATATAATCACTGGAGACTACATCCATGTATCAATTATTACAGAAATTTTGAAGAGCCTTATGCTGAAGTTGGCCATAAAAAAAATAGGGAAAGAAAAGTAAAAACTGAGGAGATAACGGGTGAAGGGGGTTTGCAAGGAAGGCTAATGAGATGTTCAAAAAGGTTACATGCATAGGGCAGAACGAAAGGTAATTATTTGGCAAACACATAACTGTTGGGTGAAATTTGTCCTTGGTTACTCTGATTTAATTTATACCTGGATTATATACTTTAACGCCTTTGACCTACCCTACTCCACCACTACCACCAGACATTTTCATTACTTTCTTCCAATATTCTATAAAGGGCGAAAGACTTTAGTTTCTAATTATTCTTACCGAAGACAGCAAATAGATTCATTTTCACTCTTACATATGATAAGGAATGTATAATAGCATAAAAAGATTTCACATAAACACTTGAAATAACAATCAATGGTCAAACCACAAATGAAATGGGAAAACAACACTAAGATCTTTCAACCGTAACAAGCGGTCTTCGTCAAAGTCAAAAACCCAACTCAGTTAGGTTTTTGACTCTGACAAAGATCGCTTGTTACGGTTGAAAGATCTTAGTCTTATTTTCCCATTTCATTTGTGGTTTGATCATTGACTGCATAATAGCATGTATGTTACATAGAATTTTTATGACAAAAATATAATACAGCAATACCCTCCAACATTCATGACATTAGGATGGAAAAACCGTTGCAAACCACAATATATATAAATATATATATATATATATATATATATATATCACAAAGGAAAGAGAAAAACAGATAAAAACACACACAAAAAAGACTCACAACGATATTTGGACATTCGTCGTCATCGGGCAGAAGTAGTCCCTTTGAGTAGCTGACTGATATATATATATATATATATATATATATATAACAATTAAAATAAGCAGTGACACATAAACAAAAACACAACAAAGACTCACTTTTCAATATTTCGACCGCCATTACGGTCGAAATATTGAAAAGTGAGTCTTTGTTGTGTTTCTGTTTATATCTCACTGCTTATTTTAATTGTTATTTGTCCTGCCGGACCGTTTTTCGTTTATCATGGTATATATATATATATATTATATATATATATATATATATATTATTAAAATAAGCAGCAGCTTCTGCATTGACCAGTTTCTTGTTGACACTCTCTACTTTTCGTATCACTTTGCGGTGAGACTCTGGTAGCTTCCAAAGAAGGTTAGCAAAAGACATTAACACACACAATAAACATAGGTCAAACACGAAAAACTAAATCTTAATCACTGTATTAATCACTAAATTAACAAACTAAATAAAAATGCGTACAAGCTTTCGGCTCTCATTGGCCATCTTCAGGTATAAACTAAAATTAATAAAGTCTAAAGCACTATAGTTAGAATAAAATAAAATACTTGAACAATGTCTAAAAAATTACTGTACTACAGGAAGTGAATCTAAGGTGGGAGTGAGGGGAAGGGGAGGTATGCATGGCGACAGGGTCGGCCAAAACTACCTGTGGTTCGTTCACCTCCCTCTCTCCCTTACAAGCTTGAAAGTATTGTCAAAATTCTTAAAGCTAGGCACAGAGTTGAAATCATTGCTCTGGACATTTAGCCTGGGGTTACATTCTTTAATATACAGAGCCTCCAGTATATGTAACCTGCCAGGCTCGTGGCACACTTGCAGAATGGAAGTGCCCTCAATCAGGGCCTGCCTCGTCAGTCTTACTCGGTGAGCGTCCTCCGTATGGTTTTTAGGGGCCCCAGTGCTCAGGTGGACAGTTAGACGCCGCGAAAGCTTCGTAGTAGTCATCCCTATGTATGAGGATGGGAGGGTTGCACAGTCCCCTATACTGCATTTGTACTCATACACAAGGTGACTACGTTGTAGCTCCGGGGTCTCAGTTCTCGGTCTATTGTAGAGTAGTAGGTCCGATGTCTTTTTACTTCTATAATATATAGTCAGCCTTATCTTGTCCTGCTCGTTGGTAGTCTGAATATTGTTATTTACCAGTTTTTGTATTGCGCGTTCCTCTTGTCTATGCTCCGTACTAAAGTATCCTTTGTAAAACAGGCGGATAGTCTCTCCTGTAGGCGGGGCTGTCTCGTTACTAGCATACCATTTATTGCAAAAAGTTTTAATTGAGTTGGCGACCTCCTGGTTCGAAAAACCATTATTAACCAGCACCTGGGTTGAACGTTCTAACTCTTGATGTATGAGGTCCCAACTGCTGCAATGTGTAAATGCCCTTTTTATGTAGGCATTAATAGTGGCCTTTTTATACCTATTAGGACACTCACTATTGCCATTAAGACAAAACCCAAGATTTGAGGGTTTCCTATATACGTCCGTCCTAAAACTTTGATTGTCTTGCTTCACCAAGACGTCCAGGAATGGCAACTGGCCATTCACGCTACTGTCTATGGTGAGTTTTAGCCCGGACTCACCTTCAAGCTGGACTCTAAGCAGTTCAATTTGCTCTTGACTGTCAGCCATGACAAAGATATCGTCCACATATCTAGCATAAATAGATGGCTTGCTAGTTCTTGAAAATAAATCTCTCTCGACTCTAGCCATGAAAAAATTTGCAAACAAGACCCCTAAGGGAGAACCCATGGCAACACCATCTATCTGCTGATACATAGCCCCTTGCGGTGAAATAAAAGGTGACTCCTTTGTGCAAAGTTCAAGCAGTAACTTAAGGTCTGTTTTGGGGATGTCGATCTTCGGTTGGCAGTTTATGGGGTATATTTCTTCTAAAATGAACTGTATCGTTTTATCAACCGGAACATTGGTGAACAGGGACTCCACGTCAAGAGAAGCCATGGTGCCAACTGGGCTTGCCCCTTTCAACAGGTCGATAGTGAGTCGATAACGATCAGGAGTAAATTATAGAAGTAAAAAGACATCGGACCTACTACTCTACAATAGACCGAGAACTGAGACCCCGGAGCTACAACGTAGTCACCTTGTGTATGAGTACAAATGCAGTATAGGGGACTGTGCAACCCTCCCATCCTCATACATAGGGATGACTACTACGAAGCTTTCGCGGCGTCTAACTGTCCACCTGAGCACTGGGGCCCCTAAAAACCATACGGAGGACGCTCACCGAGTAAGACTGACGAGGCAGGCCCTGATTGAGGGCACTTCCATTCTGCAAGTGTGCCACGAGCCTGGCAGGTTACATATACTGGAGGCTCTGTATATTAAAGAATGTAACCCCAGGCTAAATGTCCAGAGCAATGATTTCAACTCTGTGCCTAGCTTTAAGAATTTTGACAATACTTTCAAGCTTGTAAGGGAGAGAGGGAGGTGAACGAACCACAGGTAGTTTTGGCCGACCCTGTCGCCATGCATACCTCCCCTTCCCCTCACTCCCACCTTAGATTCACTTCCTGTAGTACAGTAATTTTTTAGACATTGTTCAAGTATTTTATTTTATTCTAACTATAGTGCTTTAGACTTTATTAATTTTAGTTTATACCTGAAGATGGCCAATGAGAGCCGAAAGCTTGTACGCATTTTTATTTAGTTTGTTAATTTAGTGATTAATACAGTGATTAAGATTTAGTTTTTCGTGTTTGACCTATGTTTATTGTGTGTGTTAATGTCTTTTGCTAACCTTCTTTGGAAGCTACCAGAGTCTCACCGCAAAGTGATACGAAAAGTAGAGAGTGTCAACAAGAAACTGGTCAATGCAGAAGCTGCTGCTTATTTTAATAACATATGCTTAAGGGAAGACCTGCTGCCTTTGTACACAAATATATATATATATATATCAGTTACAACGGACGATTGTACGATAAATAGAGGCTATCAGTAGAAAGGTCGTTAATGCAGAGGCTGCTGCTCATTTTAATTCCATATATATATATATATATATGATCAATGATCAAACCATAATAAGAAATGGGAAAACAAGACTAAGATCTTTCAACCGTAACAAGCGGTCTTCGTCAGAGTCAAAAACCCAACTGAACACTAGATGCAGAAAACATCTGGTGAGGAGTTGAGAAGAGTGTGAGGGAAGAGTGGTATTTTAAAAGGGTGAAAGCACAGGAAAGGACTAATGTCCAGAAAGGGATGTTTGGGGAAACAAAGGAGTACAGTAAGAAAAAGTAAAAAACTATCCGCTAGCTGTCAACCCTCTTTGAAGAGGCTATTGCCCTCGTGACGAAAGTATCAAGTTTGAAGAGACCGTTACTAATGTTTATAATATTAGATCTATTAAATTTAATTAGAGACGATTCAATAATATTTCTTAACAACATTGATTTTTCATAGGTAATAAATTTAGCTCCTGTCCAATCAATATGATGATTTTCATTTTTTATATGCAAGAATAAGGCACTACTGTTTTCCTGTCTACTTACGTTATATTGGTGTTGTTTTACACGTGTTTTTAATGATTTACCAGTTTGACCAATATAAATTTTATGGCAATTTTTGCACGGAATTTTATAAATACCAGCGGACTCCAATTCGCTTGGAGAGTTTTTTATTAACATATTACCCACGTTATTACGATTAGAAAACACTATATTAAAATCAAGTTGTTTGGCTAATCTTGGAAGGGGGTCCAATGATTCGTGGTATGGCAAAACTATAGAATTTGATAATAAAAGGGGCTCTTTTGAAGTATTAGAGAAAGTTTTTTTAGCACCCTTCAAAGCTAAATCGATATAAGAAGAGGGGTATTTTAATGAAAGGGCAATTGACCTAATGTTATTAATCTCTTCATTAAGAAATTCTGGAGAGGAAACTCTTAAGGATCTCAAAAACATATTTCTAAAAACAGAAATTTTAACATTTTTTGGATGCGATGAATAAAAATGAACGTATGCAAGTACATTCGTAGGTTTTCTATATACACTAAAGCGTAACTCATTAGGTAACCTATGGATCAGGACATCTAAGAAGGGCAAATTACCACTTATTTCTTCTTCCATTGTGAATTTGATTGTCGGCACTAATGAATTCAATTTTGTTAGGAAATCAACTTTATTTAAAGAATTGGGACAAATGCAAAGAATATCGTCAACATATCTATACCATTTAACATTTTTGGGCAAAATTGAGCTTAACATTTTACTCTCAAAAAACTCCATATATAAATTACTTAGGAGGGGGGATAAACAGTTACCCATAGCAAGACCAAATTTTTGTATATAATAATTATTTTCAAATTGAAAATGACAATCTACCACACATAACTTAATTAACTCTATTATAGTGGTAGATGGAAGGGGAAGGGAATAATTAATCAATTCCTCCTGGAGTAAGCTCAACAGATCAGTTACTGGTACATTCGTAAAAAGAGACTTCACATCGAAACTGATTAATCTATAATTTTTGTTCATGTTGACGCTTTTTAATTTTTTAATTAAATCTACATTGTTTTTTATATGGCTGCCTGAAATTTTTCAATTAAGGGGCTTAAAATACTTACTAACCATTTGGACAAGCCATATGATGCCGAACCAACCGAACTCACAATTAAACGTATTGGGTAATTATCTTTATGTGTCTTGATCAACCCGTACATATATGGCAAGACATATGGTTGATCAAGACACATAAAGATAATTACCCAATACGTTTAATTGTGAGTTCGGTTGGTTCGGCATCATATGGCTTGTCCAAATGGTTAGTAAGTATTTTAAGCCCCTTAATTGAAAAATTTCAGGCAGCCATATAAAAAACAATGTAGATTTAATTAAAAAATTAAAAAGCGTCAACATGAACAAAAATTATAGATTAATCAGTTTCGATGTGAAGTCTCTTTTTACGAATGTACCAGTAACTGATCTGTTGAGCTTACTCCAGGAGGAATTGATTAATTATTCCCTTCCCCTTCCATCTACCACTATAATAGAGTTAATTAAGTTATGTGTGGTAGATTGTCATTTTCAATTTGAAAATAATTATTATATACAAAAATTTGGTCTTGCTATGGGTAACTGTTTATCCCCCCTCCTAAGTAATTTATATATGGAGTTTTTTGAGAGTAAAATGTTAAGCTCAATTTTGCCCAAAAATGTTAAATGGTATAGATATGTTGACGATATTCTTTGCATTTGTCCCAATTCTTTAAATAAAGTTGATTTCCTAACAAAATTGAATTCATTAGTGCCGACAATCAAATTCACAATGGAAGAAGAAATAAGTGGTAATTTGCCCTTCTTAGATGTCCTGATCCATAGGTTACCTAATGAGTTACGCTTTAGTGTATATAGAAAACCTACGAATGTACTTGCATACGTTCATTTTTATTCATCGCATCCAAAAAATGTTAAAATTTCTGTTTTTAGAAATATGTTTTTGAGATCCTTAAGAGTTTCCTCTCCAGAATTTCTTAATGAAGAGATTAATAACATTAGGTCAATTGCCCTTTCATTAAAATACCCCTCTTCTTATATCGATTTAGCTTTGAAGGGTGCTAAAAAAACTTTCTCTAATACTTCAAAAGAGCCCCTTTTATTATCAAATTCTATAGTTTTGCCATACCACGAATCATTGGACCCCCTTCCAAGATTAGCCAAACAACTTGATTTTAATATAGTGTTTTCTAATCGTAATAACGTGGGTAATATGTTAATAAAAAACTCTCCAAGCGAATTGGAGTCCGCTGGTATTTATAAAATTCCGTGCAAAAATTGCCATAAAATTTATATTGGTCAAACTGGTAAATCATTAAAAACACGTGTAAAACAACACCAATATAACGTAAGTAGACAGGAAAACAGTAGTGCCTTATTCTTGCATATAAAAAATGAAAATCATCATATTGATTGGACAGGAGCTAAATTTATTACCTATGAAAAATCAATGTTGTTAAGAAATATTATTGAATCGTCTCTAATTAAATTTAATAGATCTAATATTATAAACATTAGTAACGGTCTCTTCAAACTTGATACTTTCGTCACGAGGGCAATAGCCTCTTCAAAGAGGGTTGACAGCTAGCGGATAGTTTTTTACTTTTTCTTACTGTACTCCTTTGTTTCCCCAAACATCCCTTTCTGGACATTAGTCCTTTCCTGTGCTTTCACCCTTTTAAAATACCACTCTTCCCTCACACTCTTCTCAACTCCTCACCAGATGTTTTCTGCATCTAGTGTTCAGTTGGGTTTTTGACTCTGACGAAGACCGCTTGTTACGGTTGAAAGATCTTAGTCTTGTTTTCCCATTTCTTATTGTGGTTTGATCATTGATTGTTGTTTCACGTGTTTATGTGAAATCTTTATATATATATATATATATATATATATATATATATACACTTTTTCATTGGAAATACGATCCAAAACGGACAAATATAGTTCAATATAGAAAAAAAACATAGAGAAATCAAAAGAACACACTTACAGTCTCTAATTTTCGGTTTGAACCGTCTTCAGGAGAGATAAGAGAGGGAAACCAAGCGCACTGGTTCAGAGACGGTTGGAGACCCAACTGATCCGGTCTCCAACCGTCTCTGAACCAGTGCGCTTGGTTTCCCTCTCTTATCTCTCCGTAAGACGGCTCAAACCGAAAATTAGAGACTGTAAGTATGTTCTTTTGATTTCTCTATGTTTTTTTGTCTATATTGAACTATATATATATATATATATATATATATATATATATATCATCATGATTTGTTTTCTTGACCCAATATTTATATGATGTAATTTTCTTGAGGTTTGAGGTCCAATGATTAAAACTAGTCCATTTGCCGACGTTTCGACATATATTTATGTCATCTTCGGGGCTTGGAAATCTGTTTATGTTGCAGCATTCTTCTTTAATACTGTTTCATGATGGTTACTATTTGTTTTCTGGGCCCCAGAAAACAAATAGTAACCATCATGAAACAGTATTAAAGAAGAATGCTGCAACATAAACAGATTTCCAAGCCCTGAAGATGACATAAATATATGTCGAAACGTCGGAAATGGACTAGTTTTAATCATTGGACCTCAAACCTCAAGAAAATTACATCATATATATATATATATATATATATATATATATATATATATATATGATCAAACCACAATATGAAATGGGAAAACAAGACTAAGATCTTTCAACCGAAACAAGCAGTCTTCGTCAGAGTCAAAAACCCAACTGAAACACTAGATGCAGAAAACATCTGGTGAGAAGTTGATAAGAGTGGGAGGGAGGGAAGAGTAGTATTTTAAAAGGGTGAAAGCGCAGGAAAGGACTAATGTCCAGAAAGGGATGTTTGGGGAAAAAAAGGAGTACAGTAAGAAAGAGTAAAAAAACTATCCGCTAGCTGTCAACCCTCTTAGAAGAGACTACTGTCCTCGTAACGAGGGTATCAAGTTTGAAGAGACCGTTACTAATGTTTACAACATTTGATCCATTAAATTTAATTAGAGACGATTCAATAATATTTCTTAACAACATCGATTTTTTATAGGTAATAAATTTAACTCCTGTTGAATCAATATGATGATTTTCATTATTTAAATGTAAGAATAAGGTGCTGCTTTTTTCCTGTCTACTTACGTTGTATTGGTGTTGTTTTACATGTGTCTTTAATAATTTCCCAGTTTGACCAATATAAATGTTATGGCAATTTTTGTAAGGAATTTTATAAATAACACCGGACTCCAATTCCCTGGGAGAGTTTTTTATTAACATATTGCCAACGTTATTACGATTAGAAAAAAAACTACATTAAAATCAAGTTGTTTGACTAATCTGGGAAGGGGGTCCAATGAGTCATAATACGGTAAAATTATATTGTTGAAAGATCTTAGTCTTGTTTTTCCATTTCATATTGTGGTTTGATCATTGATTGTTATTTCACTTGTTTAAGTGAAATCTTTTTATATATATATATACATATATCCCAAATTTTTGTTACCAGTCACTACAAATGTCTTTTCTAGATTTTACACCCCCAAAAAGATTTCATGACATCATATTAACGTGAGGGGTACAGACATTTAATCAAAAGAGAAAGAATAACACAAATGAATTTGCACATTAAAGGTATTTAACAAAAGAAAACCAGTCATACAGGTACATTGTTTTTAATAAAGGAGTTAACATTGGATATCGACAATCTCCTCAAGGGTGTGAATTGAAACATTTTTGTTATATGAAAATAACTAACCAACAATTTCTAAAGGTAATAAACTATTCAAAACTCAATAAAAAAAAGTACAATCTAGAAACTTGGTACAAGGTATTAGGTAAAAACAATAATACCAAGCTGACCATAAAAAGGAACATTTAAAAAAAAAGTTTTTTTTTAACTGACTTGAAAGTTTTTAGCTTCATAAGCAAAATTTTCATCAACTAAACAGTTTTTGCTTAATTTACACTTAAGAATGAAGGCTTATAAAGTAATTGAAAGTAAACATGAACCCATAAAAAACAAATTATTTAAGTTTCAATAAGCATTTCGAGAATGCATGAGGTGTTACTATACTATAAAAATAGTTTACAAATTTTCAACTAGCTAAAATCGTATCATACACTAAATAATAAGATATTTAAATCTTAACAAAATGTAACTATAAATACATTCACTTAACCACATTGAACAAGGTAATTCGTGCCACACACAGATATTTTACACAAGATAGACCTCCCATATATTTTTTATTACTCATACAGAGGCAGATACTAAGCAAAGAAGCAAATTTTATAATTCATTGTAAATTTTTATTCAAAAAAATTATTAGGTCAAGTATTAGCAATTGTAAGTAAAAAAGAAAAAGCCATTCAAAAAATGTATCCACTACATTAAAAACATGTTAAACTTGTACTACAGAAAATATTACTTTTAGGCAACAAATCAAAGGGGATCAGATAATGCTGGTTAATAATAACATTCAAACCTACACTAAAACTTGCACCATAAGTGAGAAAATCCTCTTTCAAGCATTAAAGGTTTAGTATCTACTTAAATAAATTTTGATGTACTGAAACAAATCTAAATGAAAAAAATGAAAACGCAAACTCACCTTTGACAATCTATTGGGCAAAGGGTTGCTGGATACTTCAGACTCATCATAAAACAGTATGTTACGTATATGAGTATTCATACTCCTAAGTTCGTCGAGGTCAATCTGAAAATAGCATCAACCATTAGAATCCAAATTATTACAACATAAAATTTAGTTGTTGAAATTGTATGGGAAGAGGAGAGTAAACTTCACACAAAAGTACCGGAGTAATTGAAATGATGTATTTGTCACCCTGACGTAAGTCAAAGGTTAACAACATTAGTAGGGTTTCGGAGTAATTACCATGTTACCTATTTATTTTAATGAGTTAAATCAGAGGGTGGGCGACTTTTCAAAAGGGTTTTCGACTAATTCCTGTAATTCGACTAATGCTATATTTATTTGTTTTAAGTGGTCCGGGCAGCAGTAAGCTTCTACCTTTTGATAAAGCTTTCGGAGTAATTCAGGCGCTGTATTTATTATGCAAGTGCCCTAGTACAGGGTTGAAGGAACCTATCAGAAAAATCTCTGCATAATTAAGATGCAAATTATTTATTTGGTTTATGTGGTCTAGGTCAGAAGTGAATGATTTCTTTACGAAAATTTAGGATTAATTCAATGTCACGTTTATTTGGTTTAATTAGTTTAGAAAAGGAGTGAACAACTTTCTTAGATGGGTTTCGGAAACTGAAAAATTAGTATGCTCAAAGTTGAATACGATTTCACTGAAATTGGGGCTTATATGTTGTGTACAGAAGTTCTTGTAAGTTCTACATGTATGTTATCAAGCTGACCTCCCCCAAATGTATAAAGGTATCCGACTATTCAATATTTTTTTGGCTTATGTGGACTAGTACACTGTCAATGACCTTACCACAGTGATTTCAGAGAAATCACATACCTACTTATTTCGCTTCTCATGTGGAATTAGTCAACTTTAAACAATCTTTCCCGAAAGGTTTCGGAGTAATTCAGATACTTCATTTATTTGGGTTCAGCGGCCTGTTTTTGGAGTAATTCAGATGATGTTTTATTTGGTTTAAGTAACCTAGGTCAGATGTGACTGACCTTTTCACAAAGGTTTCAGAGCAATTCCCATACTGTATTTATATGTAAGTGATGAAGATCATGGGAACCTACTCACAACTGATTCGAAGTAATTCCCATGCTGTGTTTATTTAGTTTCAGTGACTGAGATCAGGGGTGAAAGAACTTCTCATAAACTGTGTTATTTAGAGTATATTTATTTAATTGAAATGGTCTTAGTTGGGAATGAGTGCCTTTTTTACAAAGGTAGTAATGGATCTGACTATTCAGATGTTATATCAGTTTAGCTTAAGTGATCTAGAACGTGTGTGAACGACCTTATCAAAAAGTTTTCGGATCAACTAACGCTTATTTTATTTGGCTTCTGTGGACTTCCTCAGGTTTGACTATCTTTTCAGAAAGGTGTCGGTGTAATTCTGAACTTAATTGATTAGTTTCCAATGGTCTAGGTTAGGTATGAGCGACTTTATTTCAAAAGTTTTGGTGTCACTGAGATTATGTATTCAATTGATTTGTTACCTAGGTCAGGTGTAACCTTCCACAAAGACGTCGAAGTTATTCTTCTACGGGATATATTCGGTTTAAAAGGTCTAGGTAAAGGATGAGAAAAATATTCACCAACGTTTCGGAGTAATTCAGATACTGATGTATTTACTTCGTTCAAATGGCCAAAATCAAAGATGAGTGACTATCACAGAATATTAAGCCAATTCAGATACTACCTATATTTTGTTTAAATAGCCTAGGTCAGGAAAGAGCGACCCTTTCAATACGTATTTATTTGTAGAAGGTCAGAAGTGAGCTACTTTGCACTAGGGATTCCGAGTAAGACTGTTCTGTATTTGGATTCAGTAAGTTAGATAGGTCAGAGGTTAACTACTTTTGGGTAAAGACGTTGGAATAATTCTCATGTTCAAATTAGTAGGTTAAGAGGCCTAGGTCAGGGGCGAGTGACCATTTCAAAAATGTTTTAGAGTGATTTCAAATACTGTGTTTATTTGGTTTGTGTTTCCTAGGTCAGGGATGAACAAACTTCTCTCGAAGATTTCGGGTAATTGAAACACTATATTGTTATTTATCTGGTCCAGGCCAAGGGAGGACGAGCTTTTCTAAAAGGTTTTGAAGGAATTCAGATGCTATATGCATTTGATTTAAGGGTATTATGTCTTGAAAGAGCGAACACATAGGAATGTTTCGGAGTAATTCAGTTGCTATATTTGTTTAAGAGTCCTAGGTCAGTGTTGAGCGACCTTATCTCAAAGGATTCAGGTTTAGGTCAGAGAGGATCGACCTTTTACTGGAGTAACTGAAATGTGTACTTATTTGGTTTAAGTAACCTAAGTCAGGAGTGATCGACATTTCAGTCAGGTTTCAGGTTAATTCAAGAGTAGCGCACTAAGTTCTTGCGAGTCCCATATGTAAGTTGTGACGACCCCTAGGTGCGAGTTTCATGGTTTCAATAGGTAAGTTGTTCTGATGTACTCTAAGGTTGTGGTGAACAAACTTCATAGCAAGTTCTTGGTATATTCATTTTTTTAGGCAACACAAAGATCACTTTTACGTGAGTTGGAACAAAAATTGGACAAAAGTTGTTTCACCAAAGCCGGAATAAATTATTTTTACAGAGACCACAAAAGCTTGTTTTTGTACTGTATACTATAATATTATTACAAACTTATAACTGTACACATTTACGTACTGATAATATTCTAGTACTATTTAAGCATGCTAATATGACAAAATGAAGAAGGATGAAAAACGTCCGTGTCCATAGAACACATGCAAATACACGTATATGCTCAAATTTAGAAGTCCGTCCATATTATATTTCCTTTTAAAAGTATCAGATGTAATCTATGTTTTTATATTTCTAAACAACTCCATAGGGCATTTAAAGAAATTTTTTGAAAATATTTTAAAGATACCCAAATAGTGTCCCAGCTTATTATAACTCTATATAATAACGTCCCTATTCTACAAATACAAAATAACCCAAATATAGTGTCCCAATGAATCTAACTTCTTCAACACAATTTCTACATACTCCGTCCCATTACACACTCCACCGTCACATTTTAGGAGTAATGTTTTCACACATTCAAAATTCTCTAAATTAAAACTCTGATTTCAAGGAACTTTTCAGTGCATAAAATATTTTATACGTGCAATAAATATCAAAATAATATTAAGACTAAAGGCACAGGAACATGTGCTTCTTTTTGACTAGCAGTAATCAAGTAATGTGACAGAATGAATCATTTCTGTGATGTTTCTACGGTACATCCTATTAAGCAACGTTACACATACAACTTTACCCAATAAATAAAGACACATTAAGAAATTCTTCCACATTCAATTTATATTATCTACCCAATATTATTATGTCTAAAATATTGTACTCCAGTTAACTACAAAAATCGATAACTTTTTTGTAAGAACAATTTTACGAGAAAATCAAATCTCCTAAAATTGTTTTGAACCAGAGTGTTATGTTTAAGAAGTATACAGTTAATAATACTTGTAACTAACTTGTGAATTTCATTGTCTCTGATTAAATTAAACAAGAGTTAAGATAATTCAAGCATATTTGCCTATTAAACAATCGGAAGTCAATATGAAACTTCAGTATTATCAAAATGACTAATTAATTGCTTACAGTTTAAACTTTTTCCATGATTCAGTGTGTAAATAAAATGAAGAATTTTTTTTCAATACAGCTGATTGTAATTGAATTCACTAGGTGAAAATGTTTACAAATAAAACAAAGTTCAATGAGAAAATTGTCGCAGGTAGTTTTTGATTACCTGCAATTTGAGGTCTATAGTTTTGGGTCTACTTCAGCCTTTAACAAATACTTATCAACCTCCTATGCATTAAACTTGAATGATCTAAGGAGTTTTTTTCTTAAATGTACCCGTTTTGATATAATGGAGCGTAACTCAGGCCTTCCGGTCATACCACATATCATGGCAAACCAGGCCGATTCCTTTTTTACGTGGAAGGTCTTTCGCCACATCCCATAAGCCTATAATAGGTGCCATTTTTCCTCTGGTATACGCCCATGGTGGACCTTGCGGAGGCGAGCTCCCATACTCAATATCAAACAAAAATTACATAACCTACTGATAAATTAAACACTATCTAATTTAGAAGTCTACATGAAAATTACTCTTCATTTAATACATATATGTCTCTTATTATTAGATTACAGGGTAGCCCTATGGTCCCTTTCACTCTTCTGATACTAAAAATATAGTCGATTAAATGTTTCTTAAAATGTCCAAGGGCATGGCTATGTTTGGGCAAGAGGATGCCCAGTATTAACTTCATAATTAACACGGGCCCTTAGGAACTGGAGCATGACTTGAGTAAGTGGGAGATAGTTTCCTCGTAATTTCCACAGACACAGGTTCCGTCATTAACAAGCTTAAACTTTTTTTAGATAAGCTAATAAATATTTATGTCACAGTAATTATCTGTGATAACCTATATAAAATTTCCTCATTTTGTGCCTTGTATCTACGTTGGGGAGGAACTTGTAAGTCTATCCTCCCACAATGTACTCATCCCACCACCCTCTTTGCCAGCATCTTGCTGTCCATCATTCTAGCTCCTCTTGCTTGGTTGGAGACATTGAATCATGGAAAAGTACTTCGTCATACTTCATGTCTAAACGGTTGTTTACACCAAGAGAAAAGAATGTTCTCTTTAAACACTCTTCTGTTCACTGTAGAAACTTGTGATTTTCTATTTAGTATTAACTAGACATGACTGGTAAATTATAAAAATACCAATAATTTGGATCGTTGTAAGAGGCAATATAAACTAAAAAAAAATGTTAAATACCATTCGTGGTCACCTGGCAAATTTGTTAACTCTAATTGTATTAAGTGATCTAATCATCCAAATAAGTAATTTATCACAATTAAATTTATTATCAAAATTAAGACAATAATATTTGATCAATGAAATTATTTTACAATCGAAAATATTCAAATTCATTTTCGAAATAACTAATGGTTCATTTAGCAGAATAAAATAAATGAAATTTAATTAATAATTATTTAATTTTTTAAATAAAATCTAAAAATCTACTAATTTAAATAAAAATTAAGGAAAGTAGTTTCTTTATTTTTATAACATAATCAAAACAAATAAAGAATGCGATTAGTAATGCACTAAATGAACTCGACCATACACATTAATAACGCATCGAATTACATCACTTATTACCAGTGATTCACTTTAATAATTTCATGAATAACATAATCAATGAGTGCATCTCATCTCAATAGAAAGTCATCGCTACTCACCCGAATCTTTTTTCAAATGCTGTAACAATTATTAAATTTTCGTTATAATAGGATCATATTATTATGCAGATATAGCTGTTTTCTCTCACAAATATTGAGATATCAATGTAGGTGTCTATATGAAAACAAATCATTGAATTAAATTACTGTCAATGACTCTGATGATACGTTTACATATAGTATTTGAGTGCAAACCACTCCAGACTTCTTTTCATACGCCTAAAAGTAAGTCATTGAGACATAAGTGGGCGCTGGTGAATTATATTGTAACTTAGGTGGGAGAAGACTGAATACAAAACAGGTTGACGATAATTGATTTAGACTAACATTGTAAATAAATTATTAATGGAATAATTCACCAGCATAACTGGTACAGTCGCATCTTCAATCGGTTTTAGTTTACCTCCATTGCGTTGAACTCACTCGGGAATATATCACAAGTAGGCTTAGGAAACCGGAGAAATCCAACATTACATATCAAACAAATTGTGCTTAGTTACACCAGGCTTAAGGCTATAAATAAAGCAGGCGTATTTTAAATAAAAAGTATGTATAAATAATACCTCTTTGCCTTTGATCTCGCCGCCCTCGTACCACTTAACTGTTACTGATCTTGTTACGGAATGGATTTTGGCTATGACAGCGGGGTGAGTCCGACCTTAAAAAATGTAAGCAATAATTAATTACATAATTTAAGCAAACATAATTAATATTAATAATAATAATAATGATGGGTGACACTTAATTATATGTAAATAAATGGCGATTAAAACAACATAAAAGACCTTAGAGTGACATCAGCATAGCATTGAGTTCAATATATCATAGATAACCTAGTATAAACCAAAGGTAGTTTCTTTAAATATTTAAAACTAGCAAACGTACCCGTCTTTGACGGAATCAAAAATTCTATTATACTTGGTATTCAAAAATATGAATTATAGTATTATACTAATACTATAATAAGAAATTATAGAATAGTAGAAAATACCATTATTAGTACAGTGTTAAACAAATGCCTCTGTATACACCACATTAGCTGTCTGTCCTTCAGGTTCACGGAAGAACAAACAGTTGGAACCTCTGACTCTTGAGCAAGTAAACTATAGTTGACCACGTGAGAAAAACTTGGTCTCGCTAACTTGAATTCCTGCGTTAGATAAAGTCTCCCTTTGCGACTTAGTTAACGTCATTGCGAAATAGACTCTGACAGGACTTTGCAATAATTTCAACGGAAACAGAGAGTGGCTCGGAATCAATGGTATGTGTGGTATACACACAGACTCCCCAATACGACATCCAGTCATTATGTCCGTCTCTATGGCATATCTGTGTAGAGCACGAACTCAGAGTCGTGTCCCGTTGCACAGTTTTGGGGCACTCATGTTTCGTAACATGAAATTTGTACTGCTACTAAATTGCAACATGATTGGTGCTCCTACTTTAAGTTTTTACTCATGAGCAGGCAGTCCAGGAGAAATAAATTCAGAGTCAAGAAATTCAATTTGATAATGAACTGCTTCTTCATCACTAATCCAATCTCTTTACTGACTTGTAAGTTCTTTCCTCGGTATGATATAGCGTAAGAACTTGTTTGTTGATTTTCCCTGCCTGTTCATATTAAGAGTTGAGAATTGCTCGTTTACAAAACTATTTATTCGTAATAGATAGTACATCCTCAACTCTGGGAAACACCTTTTCAAAGATGTCAAATACGCAATATATTCATATGCTCCAATGAAATTAAAATCAACTAACAATACCTACTTGCCACACCTGTGTATTTTCAAAACAAACTTGTCTCTGAAGTTAGAAAAATACGCTTAAAGCCCTATAACTTCATTTCTGTACTTAATTATGAATCTATTTAGAGCCCATATTTTAAGTTAGGCACACACAAATCCAGTGTCAATGTTTCAGCTCGCTATGTCTTATGGTGGCTGAGTTTACTTGTGACAAACATTTTTGCGTTAAACGTCCATAACTTCACTTCTACGTTGAATTTCCAATCAATTCATAGCCTATATTTTAAGTTAGACCTACACAAATCTACTGTAAAAGTTTCAGCTTTATATGTCTTATGGTAGCTGAGTTTACCTGTGACAAAGTTTTGCGGACAAACCGACAGAAATTTTTCTAAGGGTGGATTCGGTTTCTCCAATGTATGAAACGTAAAGAAAACTTGAAATGAGTCAGTTCTAAGCAATGTACAGACAAAATCATTATTTTATTTATAAAGATATGGTGGAAAAAAACAAGAGTTAATAATGATAACTACAGTTATAATAAAAACAAAGCATAGTTGTTAAACAACTAACAATTAAGTTACAAACTCCTTCGAGTAAGTCTGTGTGTGTGTTTTCAATGAATATTATTTGTAGGATGCTCCATATTACAATACTACATGCAGTTAGGGAAAATATAATGAAATAATTCAAAATTTCACGATTGAAATGTCAAGATAAAGGGAGGCTCTTGAAGAGCAGAGGCAAAGCTACTGACTGGTCTGTTTAAACGTGCGCAGCCATGATTTATACCTTCCATGTAGACTCAATAACTGGGTTCACTAGTATATTAGTTCAAATTTCTTATGTTTTTGACAGGACATCACATCTGAAGAAAACAGCTTGGTTTTCTCACCATTTACTGTTGAAAGTCAACTTGCATTCCAGGGCATGATACCTTAATTGAATAATTGCATTTTATCTGCAGATATTACAGAATAGTCATAGCTGGTGTCAGTTCCATGCATGTCGAACGGAGGTCAAACACGGGACCTGAGAACAGTTAACTTTTCACTGACTAAATTAACTAAAATGCCACTGGGTTGCATTTAGATGTTTTACAAACTTGTTTTAGTAAGAAAAAAATTCAAAAATCTTTTTATGGCATAGAATTAAGCAAATGAGTATGAAAAATTTGTTCATTTCCCGAATTTGAATTCATTAAAAAAAAAAAAGTTAAACCCAAATGCTTAAAAGAATATACTTATGTTTTGCCTAACTTACTCAGCAATTTGATATGAGTTTCAAAGACTTTCATTTATTGGAGCTGTAATTTCAACTATTACCAACGCCATTTGAAAATATTCTGAAGTAAAAATATGCAGAAGGAGATATTCCAGAATTTTACAACTATCTTTCGCCAGAAAGGTTTTCTAAGTTATTCTCTGCTACCGCGAAAATTTTAGGAATGTTTGGAAGTACTTAGGTGTGAGCCATGAAGATTAACAAGTCTGCACTATGATCACGGCTAACTGATGAACATTTGCAAGTATCGCTGAGACTGATTTCTGCTAATGAATTGAATCCTAATATTGATGACCTGAATGATTTAAAACGCTGCCAGATGAGTAGTCAAAACAAAATCTGACTGATACTCTGACTGACACACAGTTATTAATTACAGGCTCGGCACAATAATTGACATTATGCGGCCCTCGGGTTACTGTAAAAGAACTCATTCAGCCCTCGAGAATTTGAGTTTGAGACGCCTGTCTAGAGGCTTCTCGGTTAATAGGTCAGCTCTTTCATTGCATAGTATATTCATACTACTTTCATACTACTATACATCATAGTATAGTTCTCCTTCAGTGAACCACTACACAGTCGGGTAAAAAAAATTACTAATAAAATAGAGACAAAAAGTTTAATCTTTCTCAGTTTTCTGTTCTTTTATGAAAGTATCTAATAATGACTCTAATTCAGTATTTAGTTTTAAATCCATACTCACCACACGAAAACATTACAAATATACTTATTACAACATAAAATAAAAGTATGTACACGTATAACAAAATTGGTAGAAAACCAAATCAACATTTTAGTTTTTCACTAATGAAAGCAGATCAATTTTCGTGGACCCTGCTTTAGAATTGTGAACCCCCATTTTTTGGATTGCCAACTTAGACCCCCGTCGAGTCTCCCGTGGACTCTTGGGGGTCTACCTGGACCACTTTTGGAACCATGGGTTTAAACTGTCCAGATAAACCTGACTGTTCTTAAGGATACAAGCGCTGCTGCTTCCAATCAATTCTTGAGATTTTAATAAATACAACCATACTAAGCGCTAGCATCTATGCCTGATTGCTGAAGAATTAGAGACCAGTTCGTACTGCTTAGTATCACATTATTTGTTCATCATAAATCACCACTACACAGCCCACACAGCAGTTTGCCTTGGACGCGTTTGTAAATATGGTTAAAACATAATCAGTATTCTCTTCATACTCGGCAATGCTTCGCAGGGTGAAACCGTGTTTTAGGTGACAAAGGTAAACTTTCTATATCATTCCACAAAATAAACATCTAGACAGTAACATGGATTTTGAGGAAAGAATAAAGCAGATATCTTGTTTTATCTTCAGATCGATTGATAGTATGTCACTAATAATAAGAGACAGTAAGAGAACTACGCACCACTCTTAAAACTATCTACCTAGGTACACGTTTAATTTTACTTTTTTGGCCAATCTCTCATAGAACACCTCCCCAAATAGGGGAAATGTAGGTCAACACTGGTAAAATTCTGTCATAATCTTTAGAGGATCTACAACAAAACCCTAATGCATGTTAGCAATTCTTGATAATAAATTGATTAGCATCATCGATGTGGACGTTATATAGTCAAGGTGAGATCTCTAATTATAATGACGATCAAAATAAAACGCCGAGGAACTTCCGAATGTCCAAAAAGGTAATATCACAGCCGTTTAGAAAGCTATTGAACAAATTATCCCTTATATTTTGAGTGATGTAGAGATATTTGCTAATTTGCATAAGCACCTTGTTTACATTCCATTCCAGATAGTAGATGTTTTTGTCTGTTACCTAATCATCCTGTCATTAGCAAGGCAACTACTTCTACAATGTTTTGGAAAGAAAGTACAAACAGAATTGAACATAATATTCCAGTAACCGAACCCACCCACTACAAGAACCTTGAGGATACCATCTATTAATATTTTGTTAGTGGTAATAGAAGTAGAACAATGGATGAAGAAAACTACAACTCAAGTTATACAAGTTTTTCAGACAAGATTGACATCTTAAGTGAGATAGTAACGCCAGCCACGAACTAGTATCAAAAGCTCGCAGGTGTCTGATTAAACCATCAATATTCTATTTTTATTTTCTAGGTTACTTTTAATAGTTATTTACTCTAGCCAGACAGTATACAATGCTACTTTGGAAACTTGGAAGGCCACATTCCCTCTTTGTTTCCAGATTTAGTGAAGGGTATCACTTTGGTATTTTTCAAAACTTTTGGGAACTCTTCTTCAGTAAGACAAATGTCCTGAGAGGACATATGACATTCTTGTTAATATATCTTGCTGTATCAATCTTTTGTTAGTACTGTTTTCAATACGAGTATGTTGTGTATGAATGTTTTGAATACATCTTGTAAATTTTTGTCGAGTAACATCTTTTTGCTTGGTGGCCATGAAAGATGTTGTGTCACTATAGTCTTGTTCAATTTTGCTCTTCCCTGTTTTAACATATGACAGATCCAGAGGCGGTGGTCTACAGTCTACGGTGATGTCTGGTCGTAATTGCAAGCTGATGTTCATAGGCTCAGTCGTAATTTTGTAATGCTTCATTAAAAACTAAAAAAAATACCTCCCACTGATAGAACAGATTAGGGAAAGTCAAAAATTGGCAGAAATTACTTTCAGCTGTTAAAGGCAATAAAAGAGCAGACCATTTTGCTAAGATTTCAGCAAGAAACTATGTTACTACGTCACAAGCATAGTGTGAAAACAGTGTCTCCGTCAGAGTCAAAAACCCAACTGTGATGTAACAAGACCGCTTGTTACGGTTGAATGATCTTAGTTTTCTTCCCATTTCATATTATGGTTTGATCATTATTTATATATATCCCGAAACGGACAAATTCGCTCCTGAAGACGGTTCAAACCGTAAATTAGAGACTGTAAGTGTGTGCTTTTAATTTCTCTATGTTACTTTTTCTACATTGAACTATATATAGGTGTGTTCTCTAATCGGGGTTCGGTCAATTTTCCAGGATAAAAAATTAAACTCTCGTTGCCAACGTTTCAGTTTTATTTAAAACCTTCTTCATAGTCAGAAGTAAGAATTTTTTAACTAAGAAAATGAAATTTACATTATTTAAAGGAACAACAATGTTAACCGGACAAAACCTTCGACTAGACCTAAAACTGACCGAACCCCGATTAGAGAACACACCTATTCCATCAAACGGTCGATATATTATTGAATCTGTTTTACATATATATATAAAAAGATTTCACATAAACACGTGAAACAACTACAATGATCAAACCACAATAAGAAATGGGAAAACAAGACTAAGATCTTTCAACCGTAACAAGCGGTCTTCGTCAGAGTTGGGTTTTTGACTCTGACGAAGACCGCTTGTTACGGTTGAAAGATCTTAGTCTTGTTTTCCCATTTCTTATTGGTTTGATCATATATATATATATATATATATATATATATATATATATATATATATATATTACACAATCTGGATTTAAAAAAGTGTTTCAGAAAATTAGAAACATTTTCTACCAAACTAAATAACGCAAAATCGGAAATTTATTTTTTAAATTTATATATATATATATATAATATATATATTGTTCAGAATCTCTCAAATTTAATCCATTTAAAAATTTAAATATATGCAAAACTAAACTTTTCTGTTACAAAAAAATGATAATTTTTCCTTATTAATGTTAATATCAGTTATATACCAATAACAAAATGTCAATTCTCTAGAGTTAGCAGTGTAAAAGAAAACAAAAATTGGATCAAAATTACTAAAATGTTTCCGAAAATATTTCCGAAAAACGCTAAAAGACATTTTCATTACTAAGATTATATATTTTGATATAATGCCAATCTGATTCATCCAACAATGTCACCTGTCGCGTATCCACAAACTATGCATACACACCTGCCCATCCACAGGCATCATAGAAAGAACTTGAAAGCTTAACTCATGGGCCTCAAACGTGTAAATCCGCTAAAATTACAAAATCAACTTCTTTCATGGCAAATACTGTTTACTCATGATAAAGTAAAAAATGTATTACCACAAAAAAAATATATAAATGAATTCGAGAATAGAGAAGTAATATAAATCTGGGTGTAGTAGAAAGACGGTATGATTCACTGATGATTTGAGCCGCTTATTTTGAAAGTGGCCTAATTCCATTTATGTTAAAATCGAGATATTTAAGGGTTTGCGTTTTACAAAATTTAAAAATATTGTCATTTTATTTATCAACTAATTTTTGTTATAAAAATTCTTAGTAATTTTAAATAAATTTTGTACAATTTGCTGCAAAAGGTAAAGATAACGTAAAAATGTAATTATTTAAATAGCTAGCTAAATTTTTTTGGAAAATGGAATTAGGCCACTTTCAAAATAAACGGCTCATTTAATGAGTTGAGGTCTAAGGAATGGCTACATATAAACATTAGGAATAAGTTGATCTGTACATTAGAACTTTCAATATGAATTGCTCTAAATAAATTTTTAATATATAATGAATATTGGCCCACCCTTTCTCAGTAAATAAAAAAAAATACAAAGAACAGCATAGTTTAAAACAACTAAAATATCTTATTGTTATTTATTGTTCTTTTTTTGGTGTATCTGATTATAATGAAAATGTATTTCCATGCCAGTCTTCTCAAAAAGAGCAGATAAATCTGAAGAAGGACACTACGAGTTCGAACTCGGAGTCGTAATTCCTTTAGAACAAAACTTTCTTTATGTGGAGAATATTTGCTGAGATTTCCAAAAGAAAAGCTGAGATTCGGAAGAATTAGCTCTCCTCTTTCATTAGTTCTTGTCAATATAATGATCGTCGAATTACTGAAATACCGCAATAATGAGCTATATACAAAAGTCATTTCGCTAACTGTAAGATTGTGTGACAATGCATAGTTCATGGTGAGATTGGATACACAGATGTAACTTTTAAGGATCTGCACCACTCTTTTATCTTTGTGAGGTCTATTTTCTGTAGGAAGTGAACACATCATCATTTTCACTTACTGGGAGAACGAATCTCAATTTTCCCTGTTTATATTACTAATAAGCCAGTAAATTCAATATTTCCTATTTGATAATATCTAAATAAAGATATTGAAAGATAATCCATACGTAAAAATATTAATAAAGTCTAAAATGTTAACTTTACTATTTTTATATTGTGTTTGTATAACTCTCTCAAATGATAACCTAAACAAATTGAAAATATAATTAATTAAAGATCGTTAATAAGTAATTAATAAGAGTATATCACTTATTCCTTTCATTCTATTTAAAGATTTAATTAATAATATATTTCGATGAGTCTTACTAATCTTATTACGTACAGTAACTTTGGGGTAGTAATGGAGTGATTAAGCGCCTCTAATAGCCTCTAACACTGAACTCTGACTTTCGGCCTTCACGAGGCTACCCTGTTAACCTGTTATATGCAGGGACAAACGAAAGAGGAGGAGAAGGTGATCAGGGGCCTGACCTCACCAGCTTCGTTTCCTATCCTTCTTAATCCCCAAATCCCCTCCTTTTATCCCAGCTCCAATCTAAGGTGTTATGCGATATGTGCCGAAGGATGGATGATACAGGAGTTTCTGTATTATGAACAGAACGGAACCTCCCACAAGTGCACCTGAGGACCCGAAGAAGACCATCCCGAAGAAGGAGAAAGGAAGTTACTTTCTCCCGAAACATAGGGAGCCTGAATGGACATTATCAATGATGGTTTGTGCAGATTCTGCAAAGAGGAAGAAACACCGTTGCACCTGCTGATAACTTGTAAGGCAACTTTGCTGCAGAGAGGCAGGTGCTTCGGGACACTCAACAAACCATAGAAAAACTTTTACCGCTGGAACCAGCAAAAGTGCTGAGCTTCTTGGAGGTGTTGAAGCTAACTGCTGGGGTACTTTAGTACAGAAGAGAAGAAGTACAATAAGTTTTTTTTTAAGACGCAGTGCTATAGTCACCCTCAAATAATAAAAATAAAATAAAAAATAAATACAGTAACTTTGACTTGTCTGACTTTTTGTGAGTACCATAACACTGTTTATACTTTCGTTGTAACTGGTTAAATGGATATAACAAATATGAATTATTAAATTATATTTACTCTCAATGAATTTCATAATAATGTTGGTTATAGTAAAGTTGAATTTAGCCACTCCAAAGCATAAGGTCTGATTGATCTGGGTTATTGATTATTGGGTTGACCTTTCTTTATATATTTTACTTACTGAGGTTTATTTGAGTAGTAACCTTTGATGATTGCATGACATGATACTGTCGCTCCGTCTCCACCAGTACATTTGACTAACGAAAAAAGAGTGAACTTCTATCGACCAGAATTGTTCTTCATTACAGTCTCATTAGATTGTGTTCTTTGGTTCTTTCCTTGTAATTCAGTTTATGCAGTTTATGGTCCAACATCAATTTTAGCATTCAGTATTATAAAGTATATATCAAAGTATTATTGGAAAAATACACCCTCTTACTCAGTCATAATCTATAACTCGACCGGTTTCGGAAGTAGTAAGTCATCAAAAATACATTGAATGTTATTTTGTGTTATCGTGTATTTGTCCTTTGCAACTTGTTAGGATTGTTAATATATAGAATGAGGACAGAAAAATGACAATAAACGTGATGTAATCAATAATGTATAAAACCACATGGAAAAAGGAAAACAATAGAAATAAATGCTCTGATGACATAAAGTGAAAGGCCTCAGAACATTTATTTCTATTGTTTTCATTTTTCCTTGCGGTT
>JAPFBL010000029.1:1620000-1794569 GCA_026182355.1 Hermatobates lingyangjiaoensis
TGGTACCTTGTATTATCAAATTGATGGAGTGGCAATGGGCTCACCATTAGGTGTTACTTTCGCCAACTTCTATATGTGCCATATTGAGAATTTAGTGCTTGCACAAGAATCGATAAGCAAACCAAACATGTATTGTAGATATGTCGACGACTGTTTTATTGTGGCCACAAATTTAGAACACATCGACACCTTAAGAAATGCATTCGAAGCAATCTCTGTCCTCAAGTTCACAATAGAACTCTGTACGGAAAAAACAATCAACTTCCTGGATGTCACTATTAATGAAAACATTGATCACTATACAACATCAGTTTACGTAAAACCTACAAAAGGTGGAATCTATTTGAACGCTCGGAGTGAATGCCCTAACAGGTATAAAGATGGAACAGTACGAGCACTCATACATCGAGCTTTCAAAACTTCTTCAAATTGGTTTCTTTTTAATATTGCAATAGAAAGGATAAAACAAGTTTTAATTAACAATGGATACAGCAATAGGTACTTTGACAATCTCTTACACAAATATATTTCCAGATTCAAACACCCGAAGGACCAGCCACACACCCAAGGTACAATACAAACGGTCTACTATAGAAACCAATTTTCCAATCATTACAAAACCGATGAAAGAATACTGAAGACCATTATTAAAAACAATACGAAGTGCAACAATTCTGGAGACCAACTGAAGATTAGAATTTACTATAGAAGTTTTTGCACAACACACTTAATAGTCAAGAATAATTTACTGCAAAAACCACTCTTGCAAAAGACCAATGTGGTATACCAATACAATTGTACCATAGGAAACTGTGAGTTCCTTAAATCATGCTACATTGGTTCTACAGCAACAACATTATCCAGGAGATTAACAATGCACCTGACTGCAGGTGCCCCGAAAGAACATACGCAGAGCACCCATAGCCTCAAGCTAACCAGGGAAGAATTGAATACAAATATCACATTACTTTATCAAGAAAATGACCTGAGAAGGCTACACATTCTGGAAGCGCTGTGCATAAGAGAAAAGAAGCCGAACCTGAACAACCAGACCACGAGCTTCTCAAGAATATTAAAACTGCATGCAGGAACGTAGGATAATATTAAGTTCAATCCCTGATTATTTTCAAATTCGTTAGTACTTTTAATTAAAAGCAACCCTGAGGACCGTTATAACCTGTATAACCTCCCACTCAATTCATGTAAATATTTCTTATTCTGTTAGGATGTTAATAATTGTGTTAATAATTTAGATAGTTCTTATTTTTGTATTTGAGTTCTGTTATGAATTGTTATTAGTGCCTGAAGATGGTCAGAGCTGACCGAAACGTCGTATGTAATTAGTATGTAAGGTTAATTTGTTTGTTATAGTTAAACCTTGTTAGTTAATAAAATGGAAGTCAAGAATAAATCTTTTGGTGAATTACTTTATTTTTTACCAGAAAGGTGGAAATCCATAGTGAGAAAACTTGAAAAATTAACTCGGAAAAGAACAAAAGTTAAAATTGGCATAATTTTTAATAAAACATGTTTGATTGAAGGTCTGCTCCCAAAATACACAATATATATATATATATATATATATACTTTTTTGATGAAAATACGATCCGAAATGGACAAATACAGTTCATAAAGAAACATAGAGAAATTTAAAGCACACACTAACAGTCTCTAATTTTCGATTGAACCGTCTTCAGGAGAGATAAGAGGGGGAAACCAAGCGCACTGGTACAGAGACGGTTGGAGACCAACAATGTTGCCACAGACGGCAACGGTCACAGAGAATAAGGTAGACAAGAATCAATTTAAGATTAAATTGAAATAGGAATATGAAAAATAATAATAAAAATAAATAAAATAAAAACTGAGGGATGAACAGAAGAAATGATCTATAAATAAAAATTAAGGACTAGGCTTTAATAAAAAATAGAAATAAAACTTAAAATAAATTAAATAAATGAGAAATACGTAAGATAAAAAAGTGTATAAAACATAAAAACTAGTTGCAGAGACAAGAAACTGTCTCCAAAACTGTACTTCCAAAAACTGTGTGTACCGTTTGGAGTGTACCAAGTGTTATTTGTTCTACGTAGGCCAAGCTTCCACCAAGCTTAGGAGACTATCACAGAGCAATGAACAATCACAGAGCTTGAGTCAACAAACATTCCCATCTTCCAATCGCCATACATGCAAATAGCCACGGACTTCCCTTTAATGAGTGCTACAGGTTACAGATTCTGCGACAAATCCCCTCTGACTGCAAAGATCTCACTCTCCGAGCCACCGAAGAAGCCCATATTTGGTTGCTCAATGCGCGTAGTGCACCTGGCCTTAATCTTAAGAGATAATGCTTCATGTATTGTTTTCTTATCTCTGCAACTAGTTTTTATGTTTTATACACTTTTTTATCTCACATATTTCTCATTTATTTTCTGTGACCGGGCGCGTCTGTGGCAACATTGTTGGTCTCCAACCGTCTCTGTACCAGTGCGCTTGGTTTCCCTCTCTTATCTCTCCTGAAGACGGTTCAACCAAAAATTAGAGACTGTAAGTGTGTGCTTTTAATTTCTCTATGTTTCTTTATGTACATTGAACTATATATAATATATATATATATGTATGTAACACTTTGAATTGAAAACAGACGGTCCAAACGGACATAATTAAAGTTACAATTAGAGCACACAAAAAACAGGACTAACACTCACGATTCTCGATCATTTCGGAAATGTCGGGAAAGTCTTGCCGTCTTCAGAGAGGAGAAAAAGAAAAAGGAGAAGGAACGAAGTTGCGGAGACGTGAATGCGTAAGTAAACCGAATGGTCGGTCACTTTGTATCGGTCGGTGACGCATTCACGTCTCCGCTCCTTCGTTCCTTCTCCTTTTTCTCCTTCCCTGAAGACATCGAGACAGCCGAAATGATCGAAAATCGTGAGTGTTAGTCTTTTTGGGTTTTTGTATTCTCTAGTAGTAACTTTAATTTTATATATATAGATATAGATAATAATTAAATGAAACGGTCCAACGGACTTTTAAATAAAAACCAATTAAAAAAGATAGCACCACACAGATAAGACACAGGAATAACTCACTTCTATATTTCGACCATCGTCGTCATCAGGAGGCGAAGAGTCGCCGCTCTACCTTCCTGCGGGACTCTTCGCCTCCTGATGACGACGATGGTCGAAATATAGAAGTGAGTTATTCCTGTGTCTATCTGTGTGGTGCTATCTTTTTTAATTGGTTCATATATATATATATATGTAACAATATATCATGCGGTAGTTGTGATCGCTACAACACCACGACTGTTTCAGTCCAGAGTTCTGTAGTTTACTCTTCGAACCTAATCAATATCCTAATTTATTTTAAAAAAAAAGAATATGTAATGCAATCAGACTGATAAGGATTTACAGATTTATTCACAAATTTATTATTATTTCCTTCACAAGCAATTAGACAAAAAAAAACCCACAAAACATTCCACAAAAAACAAAAGAAAACTTACAAGTGACTGAAGTCAAACGTATAGTTAATATTCACTTGAACAGAGGGACAACTTCTTCAGACTTGGCCCACTGTCCTTTCCTTGTACTTCTTCGAGTCCCAACAGATGAATGAATAACACTTCGTAGTAAGGCACACTCCTTGCTAAATGCTGAGCACAAAACTTAAAGACTTTGCGAACAAAAAAAAAAAACAGTCACGCTCCTTACTAATATCAATCAGGATTCTCGATCATTTCGGCTGTCTTGCCGTCTTCAGAGAGGAGAAAAAGAAAAAGGAGAAGGAACGGAGACGTGAATGCGTAAACCGAATGGTCCGTCACTTATAGACCAAAACAATAGAGTTCATCTACACTATGGGACCCATTTTAGTGTAAAATATTAATTAGATTCATTAAAGATTGTGGACTGTAGCGTGTAAACAAACTTTTGGATACACATACACACCCCTACATACATATGCAACACACAGGTTGAATTTTTAAATCCTTCAAACCTTAGATTTTAAGTCAGACATATACAAATCTAGCTTCAAAGTTTCAGCTGGCTAAGTCTCATGGTGGCTGAGTTTACTTGAGACAAAAGTTTGTGCTTTAAAGGTCCATAACTTTCCTGCTAGATTGAATTGCCTATCAATTAAGAGTTTACATTTTAAGAAAGACATACACAAATCTACTGTCAAAGTTTCAGCTTGCTATGCCTTATGGTGGCTGAGTTTACTTGTGACAAAAAAAAAAGCGTCATGAACGAGTTTGGGAGCTCAAAATATGTAGCTCCGTCAAAATCTCGAGATCGAATTTTTTCACCATCACTATACTTTACTTCTAGTAAAGTAAAAGAAGTATTTTTGTGGCTTCAATACGTCGTTCTATCTAAAACTATGTAATATATTTGTGATATATTATTTACTAACTTTTGTGGCACTAACCATATAATATATTTGTGGCTTATGTTTAAATAATAAGTAAAAAAAAGATGTTATTTTTAGTCCTCTATTACTTCCTACAGTAATCCAAAATTCATGAAATTTGTAACAAGCAATAGCCATTTAAGGGCAACTCGAAATACAAAATTACCATGTTTCGAGATGATCAGAAGAGCGGATAAAATGAATATTCATTTTCACATGAAGTATAATAAAGTACTTCTTTCAAGCTTCAATATTTCCCAATATAAGGTTCTTTTCCATACCAAGAACTAAATAACTTTTAAATTCCATTACTTTCTGTAAACGGTGTAACTTGTAGCGTGTTTACAAAATTTTGGATGCACCACCCAAAAATGTGAATATCCACACCATCAAGAAAAAGTAAAAACTCACACACTGATAGAGTTATTTCCATTGATATGAACGTAAAATTGATGTTAATTCATAATCTCATCAAAATTAATGTTATGGAATACTAACTGATTTTTTAAAAATAGGTTAGCTGATAAATATATCAATCTCAATATCATACAAACATATCAATATTAGATATACTACAATAATGGGCAGCCAAAAACAAAATTCATTGACCATTGTATTTCCAGCCTACAGGAGGATGAATTCTAAAAAGTTGATAGAGTATGAGTAGTTACTGACTGAATCTCAGACGCCAATCAGAGTATCGCACTAATAAACTAGAAACCAGTACATACATTATTGTATACTCCCCATAATATTTATTATGAAAGCGTACATGTATTCTTTTTATATTTTACGCTATCACACCCAACGATTCTCAGGTTTTCATTATATCGTTGGTATCACGACTATTTACACTGATCAGGATTGGCGGGAACTAGAAGCTGTTCAGAAATTAAAACATGTGAAAACAGTAGGAAACAACCACCCCTCCTCTCAAAAACCCATTTTGATTTGAGATCTACCGATCTCAGCTGGGACCCTGACGCACCTTGATTTTCAGTCAAATCACCACATAACAAGAGTTATAAGCTAAGAATGTCTTTATTTCAGGTTAGTTTCCAAAAATATTTATATTTCATGAGGAATCCTTAATTCAATCTTTTTCAGCGATAATCTCACTTCCTTTTCAATAATATATAAACTTTTGAAAATATAACAATTTACTTCTTTACGGTAATAACATTTCTTTTATATTACGTAAAAAATACTACTTTATGTAATACAAAAATATTCTAGACAAATGTATTTTTTTATTCACTTTTATAATTGCCAAATCAAATAATATACCAATTTTTCAATTAATTTTCAGCTTAAATAAATTAAATTAAATAAATCTCTTTATTTTGAAAAAGTGGCAATATTTGCAACAAAAACTTGTTTATTTAATTAAAATAAAATAATGCTCAAAAATAAAGTTTTACTTCATTCATTAAGTCAATGTATACTTTCTACATAATCATTTATTTTCTAAATTGTGAATCTTCAATCTGCAAAAACTGCACAATTTACTGAAGCCATATTAATTGTTTAGCCAACAAAGCTAAGTCTTGTAAGAAGCGGGGATGGAATCCTTTCTACTGCTTCTAGATTTCAGTAATAGTAACACCGCTAACAACTGTTCTACAAACTCACCAAACCATTTCACAGAGCTATACGAAGATCATAACAGACTAACTTTTCAAAGATTCGAAAAGGAAATAAATATAAATATGTAGTTATATATATAAGCTACATATGCAGTTTTAATTTATAATACATACAAATTTATACTAAATTAAGTTCAACCGTCTTATATTTACGAAACCGGTAATTCACACTCACAGAGGCCTAATTGGACTTATTACTCGTAGTAACTAAAAATAACAGAGGACCCAGAACCAAAAATTTACTACTACGATTGATGTTTCAGACAGTATTTCGCAATCAGTTGATCTCTATCGCTTCATCATCATGTTTCATGCATTTGATACAGGAGCCTCCCCTCTTCCCCTACACCTTGGAATTTTTTCTTCTATAGGGCGTGGAAACATACTCCAACAAGTAAGAGGTGTTTTATAGGGGCCAGGCTAGCTCAGTGGTTACGTGCTCGCCTCTGAACTGATGGGACCGGGGTTCGATCCCCACCTGGACCTCGATTTATTCACGCGGGAGGTGAATAAATCTGAGCGCGACGTCCCTCGGAGAAGATCGTTAAACCGTTGGTCCCGAGCCTGTACGATGTCAGATACTCGTTAAAGATCTCTACTCTAAATACACTTGAGTTAGGCAAAATTTAGGACTTCCACCGTAGAATCAACCTTGATTGTGTGGTATCACAAAGGGCCAATGCTCGGCCTACGTGTGTTCCCTTGTGGAACTGCCACTGCAACCTAAGTGAGAGGTGTACAAGGATGCAAAGGTAATCGCTTTTACTCCTTCCAACCCTAACCGTTACCTCATCAGTCCATTCCTTTACCAGGATTAGAATGCTTTCGGAGGTATGTGGACGTTGTAGCTGCCAAACTTATATTTCTACATATTATTAAGTACTTACTATCATCATTATTATTTAACTACTTACTTATATCTTACTTACTACTTAATTACTTATTATTATTAATTAGCCCCAGTCCTTACTTTTCTTCCATTTTTAACTATAATTCCTAACCTATCCATGTTAATATTTCCGTTTATCGACTGGACAGTTCTCAGAGTGATGTTTAATACGAAAGATTGGGCTTTACTTAGATGAGCCTTCGTATGAATTGTCATAGGGCTTTGTATGAGAACTATACACGCGAACTATAAGTCCTCCGATACGCCAGTATCCGAGTGCAAACTCTTAATCACATCCCTGTTGCCAAACTTATGTTACCTTAAGAGTTTGGTTGCCCAGTGGCTTATGTACTAGCCTTTGGACTGGTAGATCCCAGATTCGATTCTCACTTTGTCCCTCGATTTTGTCAATAAGGATATTATCTTAATGCCAACTACTCTACCACACCTGTGCTGCTCTTGGAATAAGAACAGTTCTCATACCAAGTTGCTTGTCAAAAGATTTCAATAGCAGTCCCATTCAGAAATCAAATTTATTTAATAATATTAATCCTAATTTATAAACTGAGTAATCTATGTTTAGCTATAAAATAAAAAACGATAACCACACTCTATCGGTAAAAGGAATACAAGATAACATAATTTACAATTAACAAAACCTATCCTATCACATTTACATGTATTTAACAGAAATATTTAATATGATTCTAAAATAAATACTTCATACACATGCCATGCTACTTTTCTAAGAACAAGTGGCTCGAAATTACACGACCTACATCTTAATCAGTCGAGGAGAAACTATATAACAAAGAGCATAGTGAACTTTCGATCTGCCTGACCAGCTTAGCCTAACCTATCTCTATTCATAATCCAAATTCATTTACTTTCATATACTTGTCAGGGAACTCAAAATTATAAATAGTACGAAAGTTGTATGTTGTTTTTTATTACTGATTAAACTATAGTAATCATGAAAGAAATAAAAAATTAAGAATTTTGGACCATTCGAATAATATAGCCCTAAAAATAAGAAACTCAGCTTGGAATAATGCTTACCGGGTCCTGCTTCTTAGATTCGTTAACATTAACTTTGGTAATTTCTGAACAGATTCGAGTCAAACAGGTTTATCAAACTTAAAAATATATCAAAAAAATCTTCAGTTGCGCTCAGACAAATCTACTGGCAGCTTGATTATCTACTCAGAAGTATACAATGTTAAAGTAAGGCTTAAATTCGTGGAGCCTAAAAATTTATATATATATATATAATAATTAAATGAAACGGTCCAACGGACTTTTAAATAAAAACCAAGTTGTGTCTATCTGTGTGCTATCTTTTTTAATTGGTTTTATTTATATATATATACAATATTTCACATAAACACACGAAATAACAATCAATGATCAAACCACAATATGAAATTAGAAAAAACGACTAAGATCTTTCAACCGTAACAAGCGGTCTTCGTCAGAGTTAAAAACCCAACTGGATCCAACAGTCCAAAAACCCAACAGTCAAAATCCAGGTGGGTTTTAGACTGACGAAGACCGCTTGTTAAGGTTGAAAGATCTTAAGTCTTTTTTTTTTAATTTCATATTGTGGTTTGATCATATATATACTCATATATAAATTATACTAAATAAATATTGGAAAAAGTATGTACAGTAAATGTTGGGAGGGGCACAGAGAGGGTGTAGCTAAGTATAGTATTGGCGGAAGATACCACGATTCAAGTGTGGAGGTCGGTGTGATGAGTCAGAGGTCGATTGCCTTCATGCGCGCCCACCTTTACCCTAACATGGGCATGTGTACTCCTAATGACACACATCCCCGCCACCGCTGCAAGCACACTCATCTCCCTACGCCCTTTGACCCTTCTGTACCGAAATCAGACGCACCCGTCAAATGAAACAAACACAGTTCCCGAAGACTAATATCAATTTGATTCATTTGTTCTCATTATAGTTAAAATAAGTAAAACTACTACTGTTTATATAAAAAAAAGCATACTTATGAAAATATAGTAATTTTTTAAAACAAATCATAAAATGAAGACTGATTAAATACGATTAAGTAAGGACAACCTGCGCAAAAGAGTGTAAAACATACAGATGTCTCCGTGCAATACACGCACGCCACTTTCCCATGTGCCACACTTATTGTCAGTCGTCATTCAAAGTAATTATTGCCAATATAAAAAAGGCTCCACATAAAATATTTTGACAAAACAACAATTTATTAATAAAACTACTTTATTTAGAAACTTTTTCTACGATTTCCAAGAAGGAATTGAATATCATAGAATAATTCAGTAAATTCAGAAGTAACGTAACTCCATTTTCAATTATTTTACAAAAGTGATAACTTTTTCTCTGCTTTAACGAATTCTCATGTTAGAATACAACATATAAGTGGTGTCTCCTTTTGTAGAATGTAGCCTATTATACGACCCACTTTATATATTACCCACTTCATATATATACGGTACGCAAGAATATCGCGTCCAGGTAATACTTGATAATACACACAATCTAATTTAAAAATGAAATATCAATCTTAATAATCCAGTATTCAAAAAAAAAAAAAAAAAAAAAAAAAAAAAAAGCTAAAACGCATGATTGATATAAACATAAACTTCGATTACAACAAGTTATAATTGTAATTATGTAACATGTAACATGTTTTTTAACTGCCACATATTAGCAATCGATTGAACGAACAAAACGTCTGACAACCTACCACAAATAAAACAGAAGATTTACGTTAAATGTTAAAAACATCGTAGGTCATAATTCAAGGTAATCAACTGAAAAATAATCTAATCAGGGTACCCAGAAGTTGACCTCCAAATGGACCCAGAATGTTTGAAGTCACATTGGGAGACGTCAACTTTCGCTTGATTCCCATTACTCATAGTTTTTATGGCCTTAATCCTAATGCGCTTAAATTTTGTAGTAACAACACTATTAAGTTGTTTGGATTTTAATGCCTACTATACCAGATCAATAATTCCAATCATTCATCTAATTCATTAGAACTAAATAACCTATTAATATTGCTAATGAACCATCAGTTTTGAAATACTGACTTGTAACTCCAAAAAGTGTTAAGGAGGTAACCACACTGAATTCAGATGACATATATTGCAGCCTACTGATATTGACATGATAAAACTAACTTCTTTAAATATACTTACTTACAGGAATATCATCAAAACAATCCATTAAGTGATAATTTCGCACTAAAGTTACATTCGGATATAATTTGACAATTAAACCTATTTTCATACACAATTAAATACGAAAAAATTCAACTTTCAACTTTACAATTTGAATCAATTTTAAAATTATAAGAAATTAAAATAAATTTAAATCACAATTGCTTCGATCAGAGATGGTAACAGAACAAATAAAAGAGAATTTACTTTGAACACCAGCTTCCACTATATATCACAACCGATTTACTTCAAAGTTTTAATCTTCCATAGATTTGGTGAGAACCAATTACATAAGAAAAATATACTTTAATGAATAATCTGTAAAGTAATTATTCGAAACAAGCAAAAGACATATTAATGAAGTGAAGTGGCAAAGTACTCATAAGACACTTTGGGAAAGAGAAACTTTAAATCCACCCCTAATTATCAGTCAAAATATGAAAAATGTAATTATTCCAATTTCCAGTTACATAATAAAGCAAATTAGTCAAACACTATGATACAAGTATAAGAGAGAATTGATTAATACAATTATTTTTTTTTAAAAAAAATTTATGTTTATATGTTGAAATTGAACTAATATAATATTATCCAGACCAACTATGATGTAAAATTGAAGTCCGTTCTTTCAGTAAAAAAAATTAAACGTAAAAGATTAACCTTAAAACTATTTATTATTGCAATAATGTAAATTTTAAATATTGGATATTTTCTTCGCGTGGTTTAGACCGGTAATGATTATGGACTAAGTTTACGTTTAATAAGTGAAAAGACAGAAGGGGTTTTATGGAACATGGAACTTCTGGAACATGATTCCAGAAGGATCTAAACATACAGCAAAGTAAATAAGAAGTATTTCAGAAGTATTAAGGGTCAGAGTCACTCCAAGTAGATGACGACCAGTTGTTTTGATTGAAAGACTTATGTCCAATTTATAAATGTCTAACTGCGTTCATTTTAATTTAAAATATCGACCGTGGAAAAGAAACAAAACTAAAGTTTATCAGGGATCGGTCAGTTCTTCAGGCTCAAATTAAACTCTCAATGCCAACGTTTCGGTTTTTATTTAAAACCTTTTTCATAGGGAGAAGTATAAATTTTGAAACAGAAAAACTAAGTATCACATTACAAATTATTTCACAAACACTGTTGAAACAGCGTCACGTGTTCATTCAAACTAGACAGTTGTTGTTGAAATTCACAGATTATTTTTCTTTGTAAAATAATTTGTAATGTAATACTTAGTCTTTCTGTTTCAAAATTTATACTTCTGCCTATGAAAAAGGTTTTAAATAAAAACCGAAACGTTGGCATTGAGAGTTTAATCTGAACCTGAAGAACTGACCGAGTCCAGATAAACTTGGTTTTTTTTGTATATATATATATATATATATATATATAAATTATACACATATATTACTTGTGTAAATTGACGCCAAATCTTCATGGGTAATATTTGTGAATAGCACAACAGTTTCAGTATTCCGGATCTTTGTGGTTTTTTGCATAGTCGGACCATTTAAATGTAGTTTTTAATTATATAATATATATATTAACAAGCTACATAAGACGGTGAAAATGTAATTTCTAAAATAAATCACTCAATATAAAAATTGTTTAAGCAATAGTCATGAGTATAGAGGTGTGGATTCGATTTTTTAACTCTGAGAACTCATTTGTTTCACTTTAAGGCAAATTTTACGGACACTAACAACAGTGTACGTTCTCCATTATTTTAATCTAAATCTACTACTCATTACTGCTTGTTGGTTACACTAATTGTCATTATGAAAAATGACTAATAAATTCAAATGTGAATTTAAATGTATAATAGATTGCCGATTAACCTTAACTATAAACTATTCAAGTAGCATAATAACACAAAGAAATGTGTACATACAACTCAGCCAATAAGGGGAAAAATACAACGAATATTTCATTCATATATTAGTAATCCTTAAAAAACATCTGCCAAAAAGACCATTCGTAAATAAATAATATGTGGATATGTAGTTCTCAAAATAAAAAGCAGTTGATACCAAGTTAGAGCAGATTAAAGATTTATGAAAAGTAGTAAGATTACATTCTAAGGGACTTAGGTTATGAACTATATTTCTGACCTACTTCCTTCTAAATAGCACAACTGAAACACTGGTGTGCTAACCAATCAGTATTTCAGAGTTTGGTTATTAAACAACTAATCACCCAAACACTTTCCAAAACATATAACCCTGAAGTCGTTTTAACTCAAGATTGTATTAATACAAATAAGCACCATTCAAAAGTATGACGTATTTATACCATCCATATATATATATATATATACAACACAGACATGAACAAGATGTAAATGAGGAATATTGAATAAAAGGATGGTTATCACTCAAATCACTTAACTACAAATAAATTATTCCGGCAAAACCGTAAAACGCCATACATAAGAACTATATTTAAAATTCTAACACTTTGATTATCTTATTAAAAACTGGTTGACAACTTAAAAACCAAAGAAGTATTGTATCCAAAAATGCAATCCTACTTTCATCATTCGACACAAAACAAGAATTTCAACCATAACTGTTAAGATTACACCAAGAAAGGTACAATAAGTTTGTAACTGGACACCATTATTCTACAAAAACGTTTGTTTTAGGAAAAATAATATGTCCTCTGTAATTCATTGAGAATGTACCCAAAAACAATAAACAAAGTAAAATAGGAAGTAAAACTGACATGTGTTCATAACGAAACTCCAATTCATGAAGGAATACAAAACATATCTAAACATACAACAGCCTCATTTGATTTTCATGATATTTAACAATTAAATATTAATTAAAAAGTTTAGTTTTATAACTAGAAGTTTGTCATGTCCAACATCATTTCCATAAACATTTACTAAAAATGTATCACAGAAAGTCAGGTACCTATTTTAAAAAGCTTTCTGTGAGAATTTCTAGGATGTTCGTTTTAAATCTTTTATTTCTATTCTAAATATGGTCTAGGACTACGTTTGTAAGAAACCTATTCTAGGCTTCTGTCTTGTTTTATAAACTTTCTGTTTGTTAAAGTTACCAATAGAGAAGTATATCATGAAAAAAAGATTGAACAAAGAACGAAACTGAAAAAACCAACAAACAGAATGGTATTTTCAAATCTCATAATCACTATTACAAAAATAATAAAGCATCCATGGGGAATAATTAGTATGCATGTATTGACTTTTCGTGCATATTCACCTTTCCATAAGCAAACATTTTGACTAAGTAATTATTTACCGAAATACAATTGGTTTCACGTTAAACCGAATGAAGTTCACAACATAAAAACAAGCAGTCCTGTTAAAAGTATTGATAATGGTTATAAAATAAGATAAATCGTAAAATTTTATAATCATGTCACTCCATCACTCGCTAAACTAAATATGAATGTCGATGGTAACCAGGATCTCTCGACTTCGAATCGTGGGAGAAAACATTACTCAATTTCAGTCAATTTTTCGAATATCATGAAATGTAACAGAAAAATGGTAACCTGCTTATAATTTTAAACCTACTATAATTAGCTATATACTTCAAATTAAGTAGTAATAGTTTTAATTTGAAATATAATTACCATCCGTCCGCTGGATCATAACCTTAATTCCTTCAAATGGGTTGCCCTCACTCATCGTTGTACCGTGGTTCAAGTTGTATTTGCGATTAAATAAAGCTTCTTAAAAAAGCAATTGTTCCTTAGCAACCATATTTCAATATGCACATCAAATTACAGTACAAACTAACTTAACGGGGTGAGATGATGAACTAACCGACATTCAGTGTCACTCGTGTACCTCAATGCAAGGTTATCGTACTTGATCGACCTGTTCATCTCGATTATGTTGCCATTTAAAAATGTTTTTTAAATAATAAAAATGATTTGAAAATTAGATAAATTTCTATACTAGGAACGAGTTGACGAGAAAAATTACTAGTTCATGTCTCATCATAGTAAAATAATTCTTTTTTACTTTATAGTAGGAAAGATAATATTCAAGAAACATGGTACAAGATGTTTCAAACATCAGAAAAGTAGTGATCTATAATCAACTTAAAAATAAAAACCATTGAGGAGTGAAATACAAACAATATATGTAAATATATAATGCTAACTATGTCAATAATGAGAGTAAGTGAAACATTTTACTCACAATTAATCCCGAAATCGTTATCATCTTAACTTTTATTAGTTACCAATTATTAATAATTAATACTTTAATTGTATTCTTTAGCTGGTGATTCAAAAAAACCAAAGCAGTTATTAGAACTTCTCTGACACAGTTCTTGTCAACATACATCCATACTTGATCCGTGTCTGAGGATCTAAAATAATTTCGAAAATAAGTATTTCAATACTATTTACTTGAACCCTGTAAATATGGGACCATTTTGTTCAAACAAAGATAAAAAATAAGTCTACTTCCAATATTGCTCAATTAATTTATTACCAAAGTTGTGGCATTTTGGTATATTCACCTATTGTCTACATTACAATAAGTTTCCACTAAAATTTAAGCCCATTCCAATACAAGAAATTGATGTTTAAGTACTCAAGGAACAATGATTTCTAAGTATTTAAAATGAGCGCCAATAAACATTTTTGTCATGAGAGTGTGGTCAAAAGAAGTTCTAAAGTCTTAATTTCAAAAAAAAAAGCATTCAACATGATTTTGAAATTTGTAGATATCATAGCCAATACATTGTCCAAAAAAATGTTTTTGAAGATGTATGACGTCTGTCAGAGTTACAAGTGTGACTCTGACGAACACTAGTTGTTTTGGTCGAAAGATGTTAGATCCAGTTCTAAATCTCTTGTTGAGGTTTAGATGTTGATATTCTCTCAAAGGTCCAATCCTCTGTACAGAGTCAACAGTTCTTTTAATAAAAATTCAAAAACCATTTCGTAAAATCAACCTGAATTAATTACTAATTTTCGATTTACTTATTTATTAATTATATTTATTTAGTACATTTAAGAGAGTCAATATTAAGGAAGATTATACATTGATTACTTCTGTTGTAAAATCCCTTTTCACCAATGTACCTGTAAATGATCTCTTGAACTTTCTAGAGGAGGAACTAGTTAACTATCCCCTTCCCCTACCTATCACAAATATAATCCAGTTAATTAAACTATGCGTGATTGATTGTCACTTTAAATCTTCAAAAAAACTTTTACAGACAAAAATTTGGTCTTGCAATGGATAATTCAATTGCAAAGATCTATTGTGCATCTCCCACAAATCTGTGAATAAAGGTACATTTCTAACAAAATTAAATGTATTATTAGTACTGATTTCACAATGGAAAAAGAACTAAATTGTCAATTGCTCTTCTTAGATGTCCTTATCTATAGATTGCCTAAACTCTTACGCCTTAGTGTATACAGAAAACCCACCATACACTTGCTTCTGTGCATTTTTATTTTACTCACAAAAGAAAAGTTAAAATATTTGTTGTTAAGTATATGTTTTGAGGCTTTAAGTAAGTAAAAAATTACCTTTTAAGATTTAAGCAGATACACTAGAAGCACCGAACAACCAGATGTGGGCCTCTTCGGAATCTGTGGATCGGTCGCAGAATCTGTAGTCTATAGCATTTATTGAAAGATAGATCATTGGAGCCGGCGTAAATGGCAACAGTGGTTGGTAGATGGCGTAAACTGGAGTGTTTTTTAAGGGAAGCCCTATGAGTGTTCATACGGACAGACAGAGGGTAAGATTACGTAGAACAAATCACAACGAGTAGAATTCAGTCCGTAAACACACTTTTGGAGTTACTACTGCAACTTTAGCAACAGGATAGGGCTGGTGCAAGAGGGTGGAGTGATGTGAGAAAGAGGATTGAGAAGACTACAGATTCTATGACAAATCTCCCCTACACTATTGTCACCCTTAGATCTTCCGAGAAGGCACATATCTGATTACTCGGGGCGCATGGTGCACCTGGCTTTAATCTTAAAAGATAATTTTTATTGCTTATTTTTTTCCTTGTGTCTTATTTGTTGTTTTAACTTTGTATTAGCTTTACTCTTATTATCTGTGATTATTTTCCATCATTTTCTATCTATTCGTTTTTATTTAATTTTGTTTATTTATTATTTGTGTTTATTTTTTTTATTTCGCTCCGATTCATTTTTATTTATTACTCTTACTTACATTGCATTAATTTTCTTAATTTTATTTTCAAATTTTCTCTGCTTTATGTCTAGGTACACGTAGTAGCACCGTCGTTTACCTTCGGTTGCACCTCTGGTGTGCTTGGTCTCAACCTTTTTTCTCCTCAAAACTGAGTTTCTGAAAATTAGAATTGGTAAGTGTGTACCTTTTCTCTGTGAGTTACTTTCCTTCGTATTTCAACATGTATTGTTCATTAATTGTGCAATCTGTTACAGTGTGATATTTACCCATATTGGAGAAAGTATTATGTCTCCACTCAAAAAAAAAGTTTATTAAAAAAAACTAACAACACGTTTCGAACACTTCATGTTCTTCTTCAGGTTAAATCTGCTATTCTGGGGTGGTTATTAAGTGGGTGAGACCAAGTAAGGACTCAAGAAGTGTTCGAACGCGTTGTTAGTTTTTTATAATAAACGTTTTTGTATGTGGACATAATACTTTCCCCAATATGTATTGTCCAGCTTGGATCACTTTTCCGAATTTAAATTCAATATGTATGATGTATTCATTCATATTCATTATGTATATATATATATATGTATATATATATATATAAAGATTTCACATAAACATATATATATATTTCTACAAATTTTATGCCAATTTCATGCTTGGTTACCTTTTTGGAGAGTTTCTCTAATGTCCTACAGGCTCTTCTCAGTTGCTTGGGAAATAAAAAAATCAACTGGCCCAAACTTTTCTTTTCAGATATACACATTCTGATACTATTTATATCTAACAATATTTAATAACTAACTAATTAAATATTTAATAATATTATTTTCAATAAAACAACGACATGTTTCGGTCTCGTAGACCATCATCAGACTAAGCTTACGACTAAAGTATAGAGTACAATATTTATATATATAACAAACAGCAGAGGTTATTGAGGGTTGGTCTACACAAACACTTCACTTACGCCCAGTAAGTAAAGTGTTTGTTTGTGTAGACCGACCTTCAATAACCTCTGCTGTTTGGTGTTATATTTTTTGTGGTCGAAAAAAGATAGAATTATTTAATATATATATATATATATATATATATACTTTTTCAATGAAAATACGATCCGAAATGGACAAATACAGTTCAATGTACATAAAGAAACATACCTCCCACATGGGGTTTCCCTCTCTTATCTCTCCTGAAGACGGTTCAACAGAAAATTAGAGACTGTAAGTGTGTGTTTTTAATTTCTCTATGTTTCTTTATGTACATTGCACTGTATATATATATATATATATATATATAAATTATCTATAAATATTTAAATTACATTAAGAAAATTAATGTGGGAGGTAAGACAGGTATTAAAAGGGCGTAAAGGGTAAGGAAAACGTACAAAATGCTGGGCTTGTACAGAAAGGAGTTGAAGAAGAAATAAGTAAAACACTATCTGCTAGTTGTCAACAGTGGTAAATGAAGCTGTTGCTCTCAACACTGAGTCTAATTTGAAGAAACCATTTTACGTTTATAGTATTTGTTTGTTAAATTAACGAAGAATCATTTACATTTCTGAGAACATAAGAACATATTTCATTCATGATTATTTTAGCTTCTGCCCAATTTATGTCATGATTTTCATTATTTTTATTTAAGAATAAGGCACTACTTGTTCATCATCAACTATGAGTATTAATGTTGTTTGACACGCAGGTCTAATGACTGTCTGACCTATGTAGAATAAAAATAGACATGAGCAAGTAAATTGGTGGGTTTTCTGTAAACACTAAATGTAGCTCTTTAGGTAATCTATGGATAAGGACAGCTAAGAGGAGCAGTTTACAATTTACTTCTTCTTCTTCTATTGTGAATTGGATTGCTGAGACTGATGAATTTCATTTTGTTAGAAAGGTAGCTTTATTCACAGATTTGGGACAACGACTTAATATATCATCAATATATTGAACCATTTGACTTGATTAGCTAGAATTTCATTTAACATTTTTGTTTCAAAAAATTTCAAATTTAAATTACTCATGAGGGGTGGGGGTCAGGCTAGCTCAGTGGTTAACGTGCTCGCCTCTGAACTGATAGGACCGGGGTTCGGTCCCCATCTGGCCCTCGATTTATTCATGCGGGAGGTGAATAAATCTGAGCACGTCGTCCCTCGGAGAAGGACGTTAAACTCTCGGTCTCGAGCCTATACGATGTCATGTACTCGTCAAAGATCCCTACTCTAAATACACTTGAGTTAGACAAAATTTAGGACTCCCACTGTAGAATCAATCTTCATTGTGTGGTATCACAAAGGGCCAATGCTCGGCCTAAGTGTGTTCCCTAACCTAACCTACTCATGAGGGGGATAAGCAATTGCCTAAGACCAAATTTTTGTTTGTAAAAGTTCTTTTCAGCTTTGGAATGGTAATCAAAATACATAATTTAATTAATTGGTTTATAATGGTGGTAGATAAGGGGAGGGAACGATTAACTCTTTCCTTCTGCAGAAAGTTTAAAAGATTAGGTAAGGGAAATGAGTAAAAAGAGACTTAACATCAAAACTAATCAGTCTATAACATTCACGCTCTTTCATTTACTCATTAAACATGCATTATTTCCAATATGCCTGCCTGAAATTCTACCAATTAATGAATTGAGAACATTAACCATCCATTTGGATATTTCATTTGAAGCTGAACCAACCCAACTCACAATTAATGATTTGAGAAAATTATTTTTATGAATCTTGATCAATCGAACATACATGGCAATGAAGGGGATCGGGAGAAATTAAGTAATTAATTTGGGTAGGTTTTTGAAAATAGTTTTCATCTTTTTATTAACATAACTGTTTATCCTATCCAAATGAGTGGGCCTAATCATAGAATAAACATGTTCATCAATTAACATGGTTTTGATTATATTAACATGGTAATCTCTTTTTTTGAGATTACCGTTACTTTTGATTTATCAGCTTTAGTAATTTTTATAGTTTTATCCTATTTATGCTTAGAATAATAGTCAACTAAACGTTCAGAAGCACTAAAAAGTTCGTTTTTTTCCTACAAGTCTGTAAACCATTCCCTTGAAAAAGTTTAAATTAAGAACATCTATTTCCTGTAATTTTTCTACATTACAAAAACCCCTAAACACCTGAAGGTAATTTACATTTCTGGATTTAGCAACAAAATTTAACCTGTCCAATGCTGTCATCTTATTACTATATTATTCCATATTTTATCTGATGGATTTTTATCGATATATTTCGGTTACAATGACCTCTCACTATTAATGACTTAAGTTTTTATCATGTGTTTGTGGACAATTTTTATATATCTTTCTCAGGTGACCATAAATATATTCAGATACTATTTTCTTCAGTTCGGCGGGATTAGGCTTACCAGATGATTTTTGTGACGTTCAGGATCACTGAATGCTTCATCACTTCATTACAGTATGCATAAATATGTTTCTTATTTACTTATGTAGCAACAATAAAAATTTATCGAAAAGACCTTGACAAATATTTAGTAAATATTTTGGAATTATGACTTAAGAACTTTTTTTACAAACAATTATTCAAACACTTTATAAACTATAGTTTTAATGAGTACATGTTTTATTTAGAGATGTGTATACTTAAGGAATATATAGTAAGATTTTACAGTAAGCAACGTGGGATAAAAATCAACGTCTATACCGTAGAAAGAAAATCAGAAAAATTACTAAGATCTTTCAACGAGAGACTCACTGATATTGAAAGAAAAATTAGATTACGGTCATATTCTGGTTTAGACATTGGGATATGCATTATACATTTATAGTTATAACATATACCCTATACGTATTTATGAAAATCATTATGTGCAGCCAACATATGCCGCAATTTTGTGATTTTAGTTCCTCTTGTTATATTTAGTAAAAGCTACAGTTTATTGAAAAACAACTCGCCGTTTAGAAAAATACCTAACTCTGATACACTTCTATTTGTATGAAAATCAACTATAGTAATCGATATTTTGCGTCGAAAATAGCGATTAGGCCTATAATGTATGTTTTCTTGTATTGAAAAGAAATACCCATTTAGCTGAAGCTATTATTTTAATATGCTATCCAGATATTAATATTGCTATATGTGGGCAAGATATCAATATCCAGGTACCTTAGATAAATTGGGAAAACTTACTGTAGATCGCTAATTCTGTTCGTAGAACTGAAAAAAAACACATCCTTTTATTAGTTTCAGTAAGAAAAAGAAAACCAGGAAGCTGATCATTTTCCCCCTCATTTAGTCATCTGTCGAAGATGTCCATCCTTATCTATTTAGAATCACATGATATAACTGAGAATGTAAGAAATCTATGATGTTAAAACACTACATACTAACTGAAAAAAATTAAAATTCATCAGATAAATGTAATTGTATTCCACAAACAATGTAAACCATTTCAAAAACTTAAACTGAAAGAAAATAGTAAAGATCTATTGAATGAAAAAGTGCCTATGTAAGTGAGATAAGCTGGAAATACTGAACAGAGTCTAGAAAATTATTGGTTACAAAAAAAGTAATGAAACATCCATGGATGTATGGGAGGGTCTTAGTATGTAATAAAGAATATACAATTTTTTATTTCGCTTACTTCTCATCTATATTCTAGTGTTCTGCATATATTTGTTCTCATAAATTAGTGAAGCTGTCAAAATATTATAAATAATTAATAATTTATTAACAAAACTATCTTTTATAGTACTATTATTTTTTTCGGGATTTATGTTACTGCTCTTTACAACACTGAAATCGCTATAGATAAGATTAAATTCTATTATAGTAGACATTTCTTAAGGGTCCTAAGTCCAGAATGCCTTCTTTAAGTAAAGGTAATAAATTTTTTATACTATACCCACTATTTTATGTTCCTTATATGTTGAACTTTTTTAAAAATTGGGGCAAAATTAATATTTAAAACAAAGAGGTACATTTTTTTTCTAAGCCTTAAAAAGAACCGTAGTTTTGGTTCTATTTGAATATAGGTGATAATTTAAAGAAAAAATGAATTTGTTTGTGGAACAAAAAGCCCAGTTTTTTTTTATAAGCTATGAGTGAAGATTATTAATGAATGAATGTCAAATATTAATGCAGGTTCAAGCATTAAAAATAAATTATGGGTTGTGTGTGCATTTTTAATCAGGTAGTAAGTAAATGAATCTATTGCTTGTGCATTTAACAGCTTAATACTTTATACTTAACAGTTAACATACAATTAAGGTTTTTCAAATGACAACCAGCTTAAAAATTCTACACATTCAGAATATATCATACATATCACTCTTTTGCATCAGTCTACTCCTGCATTGTCTAGTTTCATTTAATTTTTTTTTTCAATGGTGTAGCATGATTTCTAGTAGAAGACTTTTACTGTGGTATGGTACATGATGCTGTGCTTTATTTATCAGTATTCCTAAGTAAGAAGTCCTTATTTCTCAATAAATTCCTACCTATGAATAAATGATCAAGTAGGTAGGTTAGGCCCGTTGTGGTAGCACACAATGAAGATTGATTCTACATTGAGAGTCCTAAATTTTGCCTAAACTCAAGTGTATTTAGAGAGGAATCTTTATTGAGTTATCTCTGACATAGTACAGGCTCGGGACCGACGTGTTAATCTCTTAATTCATGCATTTTGGTATTACTACTGAGGTTAGTATTATTAATATTACAATTATAATGTACCGTAGTACCTCGTGTACTGCTGCTGTAGCTCTCTGACCGGTTTCGGGCTTCATCCATCTTCAAAAAGAACTTCTTTGAAGATGGGTAAAGCCCGAAACCGGTCAGAGAGCTATAGCAGCAGTATACGAGGTAAGACGGTATATTATAGTTGTAGTATTAATAATATCTTAATGTCGTGTCCTCTCCGAGAGATAACGTGCTCAAATTATTCACCTCCCGAAGTGAGGTGAATAATTACTCGAAAGAAATCGAAAGCCAAAGTGGGTGTTACACCCCGGGCCTACCAGTTATGAGGCGATCACGTTACCACTGGGCTAAATTAATTCTCGTAATGAAATGCAGATGTTCACTGTGTCTTATGGTTAATCTGCATTGTTGAGAAAACAATATACATATGAAGTTTGTCAGTTATTAATACTAAAATATTCAACATCTGTTTTTTATTTATTTGTTGTATATATTTTTTTGATCTCTGTAGTAATAAATGTAATTTTTTTAGGTATTTTTATTATTGCTGCCAAGAGGACTCCATTTGGTACTTATGGAGGAAAATTTGTAAAAACCAGTGCCCTTGATTTGCAAGAGACTGCTTGTAAAGCTGCATTAACAGCTGGCAACGTGAAACCAGAGCAAGTTGATTCTGTGGTCATTGGAAATGTTTTAGGCGTAAGTTGTATCAAAAAAACAGTTTTAGTATAATGTATAGAGTTATTTCATTTATTTGTTTATTTTGTGTTTCAAACAATGATTAAATCAATTTTATTTGTAGCTCTATAACGATTAAATGTAGGATTCATTTTTTTTAAGGTTAAAATTACTAGTTTGGGGTAATAATTTCATTTTTTTGACCCATCAGTACAACCAACGTTGTCAATTATTCAATTTGTTTAACTATTTTTCGTTTTCCACTTCTACAGCTTATTGAATACATTATCCTGTTCTGTTTCTTCGCAGAATTCAAATTCATATTCTTGTTCATATATTTTTCCATTTTTAGGTTTTTCTTATTTAATGAGATAATAATTTTTGTTCTATTTTTCTATTCTCTTTCCTATTAAAGCTTAGTTTTTGTAACCCATTCAACATTGTTTGCTTTATCATTAAGATGTCTGATTTTGGCTCTTTTTTTTCATATTTTCCATATTTTATGCATTCCTAACCTTAGTATGGATAAGATTTTCTGAGTCACTTCAGAAATGTTTCTTATTATTAAAATAATTCAAAATTAATGGTATGACACAACTACTGACATTTTTTTGTAGTTTGTTTATGTAGTCATTTCATATTTTGGAACTGATTTAAGAAACAATTTTCGATCAAACTGCAAAAATTTGTTTCAGAATACATCGAAGGATTCTATATATATACCGCGCCATGTTTCCTTGAAATGTGGAATTCCTATCGATCGTCCTGCATTGGGAATTAATCGTTTATGTGGTTCTGGATTTCAATCTATAGTTAATGGTGCTCAGGTAAACATTTACTTTAAAGGAATAGTTTTTCATTAACAATCGTAAATTGTTTTGTTTTATGTTAGATGTATCAAATTTTGCTTTCCATAATAAATATACAGATTTACTGTAATCAAAATTGTTTATTACTTCAAGTTAAGTGTTTTTATTTACTAAATTATGAATTATTTTTTCTTAATAAACCGTCACTTATTACTTATAGGTAATCTTAAATTGCATTCAGTTTTCAAAACACTGACTATTGAAAACTAATTACACTTCCTTAGGTATATTTGTTGTCTCACATTCGTTCTTTAAAAAACTTGTGATTTCATGGTGCATTAGAGAAAAAAAAAGTTTTAATAATTCTTATTGGTTTCTGTAATTGAATGGGAGTATAGTGACGAATTTACGATTAATTCGATTTTTTAAAACGTAAATAGAACTGACTAAGTAATAGACTAAATTTGGGTTGACGATTAACATTAAATTCTATATTGATATGAGAGTAGTACTAACTTTAACGTTAGTCAGTAAACATTAAAGTTACTTGATATAACATACACTTGTTTGAAGATCATTTTGTAAAAAAATATTGAAAATAAATAGATAAGTTTATTTTTATGAGCAATTTTTTACATGACTATTGATGGAAACGCTCGCCAAGAAATGAGAAAAGCAATTTAAGATGAAAATGAATTTTAGTTTAAAACTGAAAGTAACAAACTATTTTATTCAATAATAGAACTATAACTATTGTTACGAAGTGATTCTAAACAAAGATAGCAACCTATTATATAAGAAGAAATTCAACTAATATATTACATGATCACTTGTGTATGTTAATAGCAACTTAAGAGTTCCTAATAACTTTTATCATAGGTTAAAACAGTACTCTTCAACTCTTTTTCCGCCACGAAACGATTATATGGAAATATGTTTTCACACACCAGCCTTCAAGGTGTGAATAGTCACCACTAAATGAGTTGCTTTGACCAGAATGAAACAAGAAACTATTTATTTAATCAAAAGTAAAAATGAAATAATTTTGCTTTGATTAGTTTTGCTGTGGCTAACATGAAATCAAATGTGACATGGATAGGAAAAAAGACCTCAAAAATGTGGTCAAATTGACCAAAATGTGGTCATATTTCTGGCTGGTTATCTGAAAATATCGGTGGTGATATTGTAAATGGCAAATTGTCATTAAATTAGCTTGTGCAAGGACGGACGATGCTTAGGACCACTTGGTTAGAGTTTATTCTTCCCAAGAGAACAACGCAAAGGTCCTAAGGTCATATGTGATAGATTAAAAGAAGTTTACTACCTGAGAGTTCTAAATTTTCTGTTAATGAATTTTATCAAAGATTCAAGTGTTTCATGCTTAGTCTAGAGTATTACAATTGCCTAAAGAGGTTAATGTATTCGAACTTTTAATCTTTGGTTATAGTGCTATGAGTGCAAAACCTAAATTACTGAAATGGTGTTTAAAAGAAAGTCGTGCAAGTACTTAGTACCTCCCTTATTTTGTACTCTTACTTTTAATTTCATAGTAAAACAAAACTGTCATACATATTTTACAAATTTAGTAGCATCTAATGTGCTATAATAAAGATGAAGTAGTATATAAACGTTTTCTGATAGTAAACCCAACCCTCTGCTATCACGACCAATTGGTGTAGCTACAGCCGAAAAGGCGATAACCTAACTGTAGAATTTGTTGTAATAATTCTTATTGGCGTCCCGACCTCAAATTTTACTCTAATTTACCCAATTTTGACCTCTTTTTAATAAAAATTACTTTAATTGCTAACCAGTGCTGCAAATTAAAAACATATCAAGGTTATAAATGAACATAACATAATAGCCCATTTTATTTACGTTTTTGGGGATGAAGAGGGTAATGTTCCCTCTAATTTTTGAATTATCTGGGTATACTCACAAGCTCCCTGAGCAAACTGAGGACCATTGTGAGCAACATCACCACTAAAAAAAAAAAGACAAAAATCGGAAAAATTTGAATGTGTTGATGTTATGTGTGAGAGTTCTGCTTTGGCCTGTCTGAGGGTCTTGTTATGGACGATATGAGATATAAACCTCTCAGACAAAACATTTTGCTCACATTAAAACATTCATATTTTGCAATGACTTTTGTTGTAGCTTGTGATACAGTTCATATTCCTGTAACACAAGGTCCTTAAAATATCTAATTACAAAGTTTTTCTTGGCATTTCTACTACCCGTAAATGATCGAATTATAACAACATATAATGATTAATATCAATATGTCTAATATTAGATATTTATTAATAAGTTTATGTTGATTTTCGTATGCGCTGGATAGATTTTTTTGTGCACCGAGAATGTGTGGGCAGTGCGCGATTGTGCATGCATACTTCTTAGAGGGAACATTGGAAGAGGGGCTTGGGTAGGATTGAAGGGGTTCCGAGGATAGGGTTGAATGAATAGCCCGTGATGTGACGAATCATTGAGTGAATCTACTCACTGGCGAAGTCCGCAATATTCGACTGTATCGACCAACCAGGTTGGGCTACAGCTTCATTTAAGACAGGATAAAGGCATTTTAGCAGCTTTTTAAAGTATACGTGATAGTATTAAAAGACTCTAGAAGAGGGTTACATATGTGTATATAATTGAAATATACATGTTTTTGAATATTGGTCTTTTTGTAGAATATATTGACCGGTGAAGCTGAGGTAGTTTTAACTGGAGGTGTCGATAACATGAGCCAGTCCCCATATGCTGTCCGTAATGTTAGATTTGGCTCGCCACTAGGAGTTCCTATTGAATTTGAAGATACGTTATGGGCAGGATTAACGGATTCCTATTGCAAGCTTCCTATGGGACTTACAGCCGAGAAACTTGCTGAGCAATATAAAATTACAAGGTCCGAAGTTGATGAATATGCTCTGAGATCACAAACTCTTTGGAAAAAAGGTAAGTGCTATCCGTCATTATGTATCCTTTCTTTAGAAAAATCTATTTTTTCCATTTTTAATGCTGGACGATGTATATATTTTCATTTTATATTTTATTTTATTTTTAAGTGCAAAATTAAAGTAAATCTTTTGGGTTTGCATCTTTTTTTTTAAATGAATAAGAATGTACCAAATGTAATAATATTGCAGTTATGTCACTTTTTGTTAGAATTGATATTCAGATCATTTGGATTTTTCAATTCATTAATACAGTTTTTATATATATATATATATATATATATATATATATATATACGAGGTGTGTAAATAAAGTAGTGAGACTGGCAACGTCGCTTTCGATCTGGCAACGCTGGAGACGCGTGGCCTTGAGTAGCGTCAGGTGCACGTGTGATGCGCCTCCAGTATGAATCTGAACTCGCCACAGTCATTTATTTGTCCGTAGCGTTGGTTTTCGTGAGATGGTTTTTTCTTGAGCGTTTTAAAAATGAGTGACCTCAAAGTTGAGAAGCGGTGTGCAATCAAATTTTGCTTCAGACTTGGACATAATGCAACCGAAACTTTTGAAAAACTTCAGGAGGCCTATGGAGAACGTGTTTTATCAAGGGCACAGGTTTTTCGGTGGTTTAAGGAATTTTCAGAAGGAAGAGAGTCGATTGAAGATGAACCACGAAGCGGAAGGCCTTCAAGTGCAAACACCGATGAAAATGTCAACAGAGTATGGAACCTTGTGCGTTCAGATCGACGCTTGACAGTCAGAATGATCGGGGAACAGTTGAATTTGAATCACACCTCCGTTTATCACATTTTGACCAATGAATTGGAGATGAGAAAAATGGGTGTTGCATCACGACAACGCGCCCTGTCACACTGCCATCTCAATAAACGAGTTTTTGGCCAGTAAAAACATTCCTGTTGCTCCTCAGCCTCCTTATTCACCAGACTTGAGTCCTTGTAACTTTTTCCTCTTCCCGAGATTGAAAAATCACCTCAAGGGAACTCATTTCGGGACACTACAAAACATACAAACTGCTGTAACCGACCAGCTGAAGGCCATTCCAGAATCCGAGTTCCAGCAATGCTACAATGATTGGAAGGACCGTCTCCAGCGCTGTGTGGCTTCCGAAGGGAACTATTTTGAAGGTGACAATATCACATTGTAATTATATTTGAATAGAAAATTTAAAAAAATCAGTCTCACTACTTTATTTACACACCTCGTATATATATGATCAAACCACAATATGAAATGGGAAAACAAGACTAAGTTCTTTCAATCATAACAAGCGGTCTTCGTCAGAGCAAAAAACCCAACTGGTGAAAACCAAGCCAGTGTTACTGGTGAAAAGCCAATCCCTGTTACGTATTACTTTGGGTACTTCTTATTCTTATTATATATATATATATATATATATATTTTATTAAAAATTAGACCATATTTAGCTGAAACTCGAGAAACTTATCAAAAAGCAAGTTTCAGCTTTTTCACTTGTTTTACTATTTCAGCTATATCAAGTGAATATATATATATATATATATATATATATATATATGATTCGTTATGATTGTGACCAATAGGAGAATAGAGTTTGTAGGTCCATGAGTGCAGTTCTTAGAAAGACCCAGTTACCCGCTGCCCAGCGAAGCCTCCGTTATTCCGCCAATGGGTATAGAGGTTGCACAGTCCCGCTGTGATATAAGAATATTGGCAGAAAACATGAGTCTCACTTTGCAGTGAACTCCTGTTCCCTTTCTATTTCTGATTTTTTTGGTGGTTGGGTGTTGGTTTTTTCTATTGTCTGCTACGGATAATGATTTTATTTTACTTGATACTCTCATTTGTCTTCTAGGAAAAGTAGAAGGTCTTTGTCTTCATGTCAAGGGGGGTAGAGGTTGCACAGTCCCTCTTGATTAAAAGATGTTTACACTCGACTCCAACTTCTCCACATAGAGACCCCTTCGAGTTATTGGTTTCGTTGAATTTACGTCTCCTCTTCTGTTTGTTTTGTCGATTGTTCATATTTTCTTCCAATATTCTTATATATAGCTGTTACTTTTAAAAGTAGAGGCTAACTTAAGTTATGTTTCGTCCATTATTTCAGTATTTGTATGTAATAGTTACTTTTGCCTTAAATTATAACATCAATTACAGGTAATATTTATAATTAGTTATATAATATAAATCTATAATATGATATAAATAATATAAATCTCTTTTCAGCTCATGATGGTGGTCACTTCAAAGATGAATTGTGTCCAGTTACAGTAACTGAAAGACGTAAAGAAATTGTGGTCGATACTGATGAGCATCCAAAACCTAAAACAACAATAGAGTCCCTGACAAAATTGCCACCTGTTTTTAAAAAAGATGGTGTTGTAACAGCCGGATCCGCTTCAGTTAGTTATAAAATAATCTTATTAGCCTAGATATTTTACAATTCCACATTTCAATCACTAATAATATGTTTTATTAGTGTAAATTGAATATTAATTAATTTAAATATGTTCGTCATACATATAGAATGATTATTTTTACTTTACTGTGAATGAAACATTTTTTTACCATACTATAAGTAAAGTATTATAATAACGAAAAAATTCGATCTCGAGATTTTGACGGACCGGACCTTACATGTTTGAGGGGTCCACAAAGTTATTTTATGAAACAACTAGAAATATTTTTTTTTCAACAAAATATAAAAATCTTCACTTATGATTCAATCCAAAGCATTGAAGCCATAAAAGCCATACCGGCTTCTTATGCTAAACGACTCATTAAAGAACAATGACATTTTGTCAAAAAATAGAACAAAATTATCAACTTATAAAAAATATTAGTGAAATTTCAATTAGTGCAAAGAGAATAAAGCTATAAAAACTAAGTATCCTGGACGAATGGATCACCTGTTATACTTGTCGAATTTGTCTACATTTATTTACTTTGTTTACATTGACTAAGAAATTTTTTAAGTCAATCGACTGAAATAAAATTGATGTTTAGAGATTTAATGAAAACTTTGAAATGATTCAATGACTTAAAATGAAATATAAGAAGAATAAAATTCTTAGATGTAAAAAATCAACGCCAATCAAACATATAATTTCTGATGCTCTCCATTATATGATGGATTTGTCTAACAAAATGCCTTAATCTATCTATATATTGCAGTCTTGAACAAAAATTAATATCAGATGTTTATTTTGTTGTGTTTATGAGTCATATTATTTTTGGGTAGGTAATATTGAAGTATGAGGAATGGACTCTTTCGTTCTATATTAAAAAACGGATACTAATTCTTCACGTTGTTAAGGTTTGATATTATGTTTACCTATAGTGATGTTGATTGTACTCCACTGCCTGTGATCGTAGCTGAGTGGGTGTTATCGAAAATGTTGAATACTCCTTAAGTTGCACCGTTTTTTATATCTTAACGTCAGTTGACAGATGTATAGTTTCTTAGTGAGGTAAAAAACAATACTGAAACATCAGAAAGCTTTATGTCAAAAACTAATAACTAATTTTAAATTGCTCTTCTGGTCTTCCTTTAAACTTTAAATTTCGTACTAAGTATGGTATTGATATGAATATTCCGTAATAAAAGCTTCATGAATTTAGAATTAATATTGGATGAGAAAACATTATTCTACCAAGAACAACTGTTCTTGGATTATGGATTATAATCCATAAGTAGTCAATTGTCAGATTATATGAAACATTGATAACATTTTACAACTTGGAGATAGCTATCTTAAATGAAAATTAAATTGATTGTCCATGAGTTTTATAATTAATAATTAGAGTTGAGAAGACCATTGGAGTTTTTTAAATCAATGATTATAAGTATTTTGATATGAAATAAGGATTTATTCTGAGTTATTAGGAAACCATTATCAGTTATATTTCACATAAATGGTTAATTGTTTTTTTAATTATAGGGTGTTTGTGATGGTGCTGGAGCAGTCTTAATTGCTGGAGAAGAAGCAGTAAAGAAGCATAATTTGAAACCTTTAGCCCGTCTTGCAGCTTATACAGTTGTTGGTGTTGAACCAAGTATTATGGGTATAGGCCCAGCTCCTGCAATTGTACAGCTTTTGGAATTAGTTAAGAAAAATCTCTCTGATATTGATATGATTGAAGTAAGTATATATACAAAATTTGTTTATAATCTTTCCTTAATTTTTTTAATTAGAAGAGTATTCAGTAGTTAAAGTCGTAATCTTCAAACTGTCAGTATCAGAACCCAAAAAAGTAAATTTCAAAGACAGCTAAATCTGGAGTAATCATTCTGTAAAAATATGTTCCAAAGAAGTAAACCGCAAATATTAAAAATATTATCTAAGTGAACCTTATATAAAAAAATTCTATTGCGTAGAAAATAAAAAAATCCTATATATTCGTGCCCACTTGACTAGTTTTGGTACTTCACCATCTAGGACCTACCGATTGTATTTATTTGGTGTTATCTGTTACTTGTCTATGTTGTCAATTAGCCAATTATTCATTAATTTACTGATTAATTATTATATTTAAATTTCCATAATTTAATTCTAAAAGCAGTTATACTAATAAGCAATACAGTTATGCTTCCATGAACAGTGGAATTGTGAGTATACCATTAAGTTATATTAAATACTCAATTAAAGACTGCATTGATATGAACCTATATAGAAATTTATACGACCGCTTAAACCAACGTAAATCTCCTTTAACGGCAGCCAAATATAAAATATAAAAGTATATTTTCATGGCTTCCAATGGAAACATTTGAAGCTTTAAGAATGACAAATATACTTTCTGTTTCTTAATGTTTGTTTCTTATATATCATCATTTGAGAAAATAATATGATCTGTAAACTTCTAAATTATTATTTTGTCTTTAGATAAATGAAGCTTTTGGAGCTCAAACCTTGGCATGTGCTAAACAGTTGAAGCTGGATATGGATAAATTAAACATGAATGGCGGTGCAATTGCTATTGGCCATCCTCTAGCAGCTTCCGGTTCTAGGATTAGCGCACATATTGTGCATGAGTTAAGGTGACAGTGTTTACTTATACTAGTTACATAGGAAATAATACTATCATTAATTACAACAATATTTCATATATTAAGTAGTATTAGATGTTTTTAACTAATAAACTTGAATTTAATATTTAATTCATTTACATGTTGAATTTAATTTCAACATCGTATTAAGAAGTGATAAACTTATTTATAGCTATATTAAAATAAAAGTTAACTAGTTGCCAGGTTCCTAAAAATAACTCTCTACTTCGATAAATGTTTCTCTTTCATTAACTAGATTTATAGAACTTAACAATGAATATATATGTATTTTAATAAGTCCAAGACGCTATTTATCAAAAAATAAAAATACCTGTTTTTCATCTTTTTGCATTAACTACATTTATTTTTAAATAATATTTACTATGGACAAATTGATTTATCAAAGTTAGCAACTTAATTGGGAACATTAAGTAAACTTTCGTCTCACATATAATAATAAAGTGGCCTATTTTACTACTTATACTGGTTTGAGTACATTTGTATGGAGGTACTTTATTTATTATTCAAATAGAATAATGAATTCTTTGCATTCCTTTTGGTTATCAGGTTTTTACCTTGAATACATGTGTCTATTTTATGTGATCTTTTACTAATTAGAATTTTTGTTCAATTATTGAAAACGATAAATACCAAATATGAATGTGTAGAAATGCTTAAAATTGTGTATTTTGTTTTTTTTTTAGTACTTATTAGAAACTTTCCTTTTTATTGAAGAGTATTTCTTGTAACTGTAAAAGGCGACAAGTTTTTTTATCAACTTTTTAGACGTTTATATTAATTTTACCTAGTTTGATGGTCAAAATTTTAAAGGAGTTCATGATGTGTTTAGTAAATGTAAATTCATCGGTATTTAGATGTAATATACACTCAAATGGGTGTATTAATATTTCGTTACCATCAGTTTTATACTTTGCCATTTAGCAACGACTTTACCGATTTAGTTTTGGCTTTAATTGCTTTGCTTCCAAAGTAACTTGCGATATTGTTTATTATGTTTTGAATATTTTGGCAAAAAGATTGTATGGATTTCTACTTGAATTTTAAAATTAATTGATAAATAGGTGCTTCGAATTTTCTCATTAATTTATAGGATGGTGGATCAAAAATTAACGTTAAATATTTGCTAAGAAAAGAAATAAATGTCATAATAATTGTTCTACATAGTCACTGTCAAAACTCCATGCACTTCAGCGTGTAGTGACACCCACCTGTCTGAGCTTCCCGTGAAGAATGCAGGAGGTTGCGATTTGTATTAGTCATTCTCTAAAACAACCCTTTTTGTACAGCCTGCTGAGGGATATTCCAGAAATTTTGTTATGAATCCTGCTCGTCATGTAGGAAAAACGTTTACGTTATTGGCAGCTAGGATGGTACACTTCTTTTCCAGAAAGTCTATCAGGATAACACCCTCCACATACCAGACAACTGCGGCTGTGACCTTTATAGTTAATCTTTCAGTTTTGAGCTTGTTCGGGCTGCATAAACCACATAGTAACCACTCCTTATATTGGATCTTTAACTCCTCAATCGCCCGTCATCAATTGTTTGTCCACGTGGTTCGAATTGATTGATAGTGATAAACCCTTGGTAGTACTTAGCAAAGTAGCCCTTTGTCGAGGACATCAGTGATATTGGCTTGTTTTGGTAGAAAGCTTGACATTGGCGCCAATTTCAGCATGCAAATATCGAGCTTACATGAGTAATCCAACTCCAATTAACTTTCATTAGTGAGAATTATCAGAAGAATGCTGATTCATTTCAGTATTAATTGTTGATCAGAATGTATAATTAAATTATTAATTTTTGACTCATCCTCGTATATAATTCTGTTATTTTTAAATGTCAGTCACTTAGCTAATATTAATTTATTAATCAATTTAAGGTGAAATAGTTTTTATGGCACTTTGATATCTATTATTTATAACTATTATCCTTTAATTGAAATTGTTTAAATTTTAGGAGAAGGAAAACTAAACTTGGAATTGGATCGGCCTGCATTGGAGGTGGACAGGGAATTGCTCTTTTATTTGAAAGTATTCATTAAATTCTAGCAAAATAAATTAGCAAAGACTGATTTTAAATAGTTTGATATTGTACATTTTCAGCATGCTAAATGATGTGGAAAATCTATTTTATTCCTCTTATTGTTACTCCACAGTAGAGTTACATATATTGTTATATTATCTGGTTAATGGTTATCTCTTTATTTTAAACTCATTAATGGTAACTATGCTGTTGGTTTTATCAGACCTGTTCAATATGAGCTACCATAAACGATTCTGAAAAGTTGTAACTCCCCAATAATTTTCTATAGACTTTCCTAGGCAGAATGATATTTTGAAATTAGTTATTAATCGGAAAATATCGATTTAATTTGTTACACAAAGGTAAAATTCATCTGTGATGGAACTGCTATATCACATCGTATATTTTAATAAAATATGCCAAAAGTATGTTTTGGTACAGAGTGTTATATTTTTGTATTGTTTGGAAATATATTGCATCTTAAAAATTGGGTACCTTATTTCATTATCCTTGTTCAGTAATTTTAAGATCTAAATAATTCAAATGTATGCAGTGTTTTAATGTACGAGTATTTCATACTCTTTAACCACGATTTTAAGCCATATAGATAACAGACTTACATCTGTTGAATGCCCAAGGTGAGGTTATGTTATAGCAGCTTTCCCAAAGGAGAAAGCTTAGAACAACTGGCCCCTTGTGAAAGCACACACGTACACACTCTGGGCTGCTCTCTTCTTTCGCCACTCCACTTCAAACTAATGAGAGAGGACAATTAATTTAATCCAAATCCCGTGTCCCGTCTACGTGTTTGGGTATTCACTACGGTATACTGTCCACCCATCCGTCGCTAGCTTGTCCAGAAGACCTATGCAGTTAGTTTCTGTATTGATCTTTAGGTTGTTTATAATTCCTTGAGAGTCGATGAAGAATACAACCTGTCCTCATAGACCCATTATTGTTGGAGCATTCTGGCTGCATGTACTACCTCCATTATCTCCATTGTGGTCATAGAGGCTCCTATAGACAGGTGGATCTCAAAGTATCTACTGAAAGATTCCGTTCCTACTTCTTCCTTTCCTGAGTTAGAAGAGCAATCAGTACAGACATGTAGCAAGTAATCCTTGTAGCATGTGCTTCTAGCGCAGCATTTTTCAGTTCGAATTCTGATTATAAGTGTGTTGCTATGACGGTTAATTAGAGTAAGATTGCTAAAAAAATCATGTTGATTTTGAGTATGTTAAATACTGGTAACAGTATTTAAGCCAGTAAACCTCTTGAGTAGGCGGGTTCGCTTAGAGACTCTGTTTTCTGTATATTCTATACGTGGTTTCCAGGATAAACGGCAGTACATTTGCACATGTAGGAATTTTGAGACATTGCTTTCCTTTAATTCGGCCCCATTGTTTCTGTGTTATTGGGTGAAGCTTGGTTGAAAGCGAGAAAAGTTGGTAGGTAGTCCAACTTTGGTGTGTGTGTGTGTGTGTGTGCACGGCACATAAGGTATGATTCATTAAGTGTAAGGTCCTATAAGAATCGTGAATGGCTCCTTATTGAGGGAGTACTCTTCACCGTGCATATCTTAATCTTGGAGTTATCCAAAGTTAAATTAACGACCCAGTATCCCAGGAACTGATCAGCAAAATCTCATAACAGCACAACCTAGATTTTAAAATATATAATAGTTTCGCGATTTTACTTAGTAGTAAATAAAAATTTGTTATTATAATTCCTTTCCAGATGATACTCATTTTAAGCTTGCTACTATTATTCTGAAACACGTAACCAATTTCTTTACCTTATATCATAAGTAAAATCTATATAAATAAAATAATGATTTTGTCTGTACATTGCTTGGAACTGACTCATTTCAAATTTTCTTTACGTTCCATACATTGGAGAAACTGAATCCATTAGAAAAATTTCTGTCGGTTTGTCCTCAAAATTTTGTCTCAAGTTAACTCAGCCACCATAAGACATATCAAGCTGAAACTTTTACAGCTTATTTGTGTATGTCTAACATAAAATATAGCCTCTAAATTGATTGGAAATTCAACGTAGAAGTGAAGTTGTGGACGTTTAAAGCAAAAACGTTTGTCACAAGTAAAAGTCAGCCACCATGAGACATAACGAGCTCAAACTTTGACACTAGATTTGTGTATGTCTAACTTAAAATATAAGCTCTAAATAGATTGATAATTCAGTGCAGAAGTTATGGGGCTTTAAGCTGTATTTTTCTATTTTCAGAGACAAGTTTATTTTGAAAATACACAGTTGTAGCAAGTAGGTATTGTTAGTTGATTTTAATTTCATTTGGGTATTTGAATATATTGAGTATTTGAGATCATTAACAAGGTGTTTCCCAGGGTTGAGGATGTACTATCTATTAAGAATAAATAATTTTGTGAACGAGCAATTCTCAGCCCTTAATATGAACGGGCAGGAAAAATCAACAAACAAGTTCTTACGCTATATCAAGCTGAAGAAAGAACTTACAAGCCAGGAAAGAGAGTGATTAGTATGAGGAAGCAGTTCATTATCCAACTGAATTTCTTGACTTCATGACTGCTCCTGGACTGCCTGCTCTTGAGTAAAAACTTCAAGTAGGAGCACCATCATGCTGCGATTTAGTATCAGTAACAAGTTTCATCTTACGAAACTTGAGTGCCCCAAAACTGTGCAACGGGATACGACTCTGAGTTCGTGCTCTGTACAGATATGCCATAGAGGCGGACATCATGAGTGGGTGTGGTATTGGGGAATCTGTGTGTATATACCACGCATACCATTGATTCCGCGCCACTGTTTCCGTTGAAACGATTGCAAAGTGCCGTCAGATTCTGTTTCGCAATGACGTTAACTAAGTCGCAAGGGGAAACTTTATCTAACGCAGGAATTGAAGTGAGTGAGACCAAGTTTTTCTCAAATGGTCAACTGTAGTTTGCTTGCTTAAGAGTCAGATGTTCCAACTCTTTGTTCTTCCATGAACCCGAAGGGCAGACATCTAATGTGGTTTATACAGAAGCATTTGCTTAACACTGTAGTAATAATAGTATTTTCTATTATTCTATCCTTTCTAATTGTATTTTGGAATATCAAGTACAATCGTACTTGATTCCGCCAATGACGGGTAGGTTTGCTAGTATCAACTAAAATCTGAATTATTTAAATTAATCCATGTAAACGTTTATTTAACATATACACACTCAATTAAAAACAAAAACGTCACGAAGAGAAAACGTTATGATATGGCTAATTTTTCAATATTATTTTGACCTCCTAGTAGTCACAGTCAAAAAGGCGGCTAGACAAAGTCATATAAAGACGTACCCAGTTTGCTGACCACGACGCGAATCAAAAGACCCCCCCCTACGGTTATCTATCTGTGAGGATGGTATTGGTAGTACGATGGATGCCTATTCCGCATGTATAGTGTTTATTGTGCGTAATAGAAAACATTAGAAAATGTAAGTTTGACTGACGTTGATTTTACTCATTTAAGAATTTTATTCTTCTTACATTCACATTGTCATTGAAATATTTCAATTTGTTATATTAAACCCCTAAATAACAATTTTGACTCGATTAACTAAAAAATTCTAAGTCAATGTAAACAAAGGGGACAAATACAGCAAGTAGTCCATTATTTCAAGATCAATTTTCAATCTTTATAGCTAATTGCCCTTTGCGGAAATCGGAATTTTAAGATCTTTTTTTTTTTAAGTTGTTATAGCAATTTTATAAGTTTTATGGCAAAAGTTCATTGTTCTGAAATTACCCGTTTAGAGTTAAAAAAAATATTTCCTGAAATAATATAATGTGCCATAAAGTTTTTGTAAATGTAAGTTCGCAAAATATCCCTCACCAAATCTCCACAAAAAGTGCTACTTTAGGTATAATTTAATTTTGATCATTTTAACGACATGGCTTACATCCTGCTCACAAGCTCTGATTCCATTACAGATAAAATTCTCGAAATAGCTTTTTTTTCATGATCGCTACACCACTATACTTATAGTAAAGTAATAATTTCACTTTAAGATCGAAATGAAACATAATTCATGAGTAGATACCTTCCTTTAGCTTTAATGTCAACATAATTCCTTAAATAAAATTAAGACTATATTATGAAGAAACACATTACAAGAAGCCTTTAACATGAATACTATCCATATTACCTCATGGTAGTACAAACCAGAATTAATATATATATTCCTAATTTTACAAAATACTATTCACGTGGCAATTTTGCTCCTCAGTACTATACAAAAGGTAAAATACAATTCCGAAATTTTGAAACTGGATAAATTTAATGTAAAACTTAAGCACTTTCTAGAAATCCAAAGTAAGAACGAAATCCACCAGAGTAAGTGCACCACTACCTTTATTTTTTTAATAAAATGAAGTATTTTACTCAAAAATGACGGCAAATATACGATACAAATATTTGATGTATTGTATAGAACTAAATCTAATGAGACATCTTAAAATCTCGGAACCGGCACTAAAGCACTGCCCTTTTTGTATACAAAAATTGTTACGGTGCAGAAAAATTCTTTTCACAAATATAAATGGAAGAGCCATACAAATTTCACAACCAAGTATACACCTAGACTGAATTTTAGTATAAACATGATTACTTATCTCAGTCTTCTGTGGACATGACTAATGAAAATAAGGGGTAGTAATGGAGTTATTAAGCACCTCTAACACTCAACTCCGACTTTCGGCCTTCACGAGGCTACACTATTAACCTGCTATATGTAGGGACAAACGAAAGAGGAGGAGGTGATCAGGGGCTGGGCCTAACCACCTTCGTTTCACATCCTTCCCAATCCCCAAATTCCCTCCTTTATCTCAACCCTAATCTAAGGTGTTAGATTGCGATCCGTGTCGAAGGATGGATGATACAGGAGTTAATGTATTATGAACGGAGCCTCAAGGTTACCAGGCGACCTCCTTGAGTAAATAGCCTTACTCCGGTATGCGATGCTTTGCTGGAGCGGACAAAATACTACCGACAGAGATACAGGGATTTTCCCCTGTATGATAATAAGGAGAAGGAGGTCCGGAGACCACCCTCCGGAAGCGCGTAGGGTCCAAAAGCGCAAACTAGTGGGAGTCAACCTCCCACAAGTGCACCTAAGGACCCGAAGAAGACCCTCCCGATGAAGGAGAAAGGAAGTCGCTTTTTCCCGAAACGTAGGAAGCCTTAATGGGCATTATCAATGATGGTTTATGCAGATTCTGCAAAGAAGAGGAAGAAACACCGTTACACCTGCTGACTGACTGTAAGGCAACTTTGCTGCACAGTGGTAGGTGCTTCGGGACACTCAACAAACCACAGAAACACTTTTACCGCTGGAACTAGCAAAAGTGCTGAGCTTCTTGGAGGCGTTAAAGCTAACTGTTGGGGTACTTTAGTACAGAAGAGGGGAAGTATAGGTTTTTTTTTAAGACACAGTGTTATAGTCACCTTCAAATAATAATAATGAAAATAAATGTTTAATTAATTTGAAAATGACAATATTGAGAAAACAAGGCATTGCATAACATAGTGATATTGGACTGGGCCCTTGTTAAAAATTTGGAAGCAGGAAGCAAAATGTGTCATGTAGAAAAATTTTATTTCACAGTTCACAAAACAGTCTGTACACAACAGAGTACATTTTCAATTATTAATTTTATTTAGAAATAAGGCCTATTAGCCTTACGGCTAATAAGACTCAATAATCTGCTAGTAATTATTCTAATAATCAGACTTAATTTTGAGGATTAACGCCAACCTCAATAAATACGTAAGCCAACAATTGTTTTTTCTTCTTTTAAGGGATATAAGAAAACCTCACCACATAAACAATCAATAAATTAAACTTTTACAAATGTTCTTTTTTAAATAAGCAACTAACAGAAAATAACTATAAAAGTATATCACAAAGGAAATTGTGTGTATTAAAGGGATCATTGTTATATGAAATTACACAGATATGCCTAAGTTCTGGGAATGTACATTTTACAATTCTTCTTTAGCGATTCGATTACCACTCTTGTCGTAGCCTTTAAGCCCATCCGTTGAGTGAGTGGCAATATATTTAATAAAATCATTTATACCACGACCTCCCTGAAAAATATAATAAAATAGTACTATTTAAATATCAATAAATCATATCCAAAACATTATGTACTTACTAATAAAATTAATTTGTTTAATTGAGAATGTTCTTTACCACAGCATTAAAAAATCAGTACGTCATTTGGGAACACAGTTACCAGAAACTTTTTCAAGAACACCTTACAAATTCGCAGCCTACTACATTCATATGCCTATCTTCCACTCATACGAAATAAACAAAAATAAAACTAACATATATCTATCAAAAGATACAATTATATCGCAATACATTGTTTAGTGTAAGTATTTGGTATATTATTAGGTAACTCGATAATGCATTTTTATTAGTTAATGTTACAACGAAAACCCTTAAAAATTGAGATTTCGAGAGCAAAGGGGTTTTGACACTTTGAAAATAAATGGTTCATATGTCCATATATTATAATAATAAATTGTGAAATAATAAAAAAAAAGTGTGCGAAAACCTTTCCATCATTCACTACTCAAAACGGTCTCACACAGCTAACTCAAGGAAAAGGATTAGAAAAATGACAACAAGAATCATTAGCCTCTTGGCATAACAGCGAAGTAAATTCTATTTTTTATTTAAAGGGTACTAACTAAATCGATTAATAATATTCTATAATATTCCTTTTTAAATTTAATATATACGTAATCTTCACTTTAATGTTTCATTGGTATCATAATGTAATATTTGTACTGTAGTAACGCATCATTTTACATTTACCCCATAATCGAAGATATCATTTTCGGGTTCCCGAAATCTACATTTAGACAACTTATAATAAAGAAAGAGTATCAAATATTGGCATAGGTAAAACAGTTACTTTTGAAAAGATTTCCTACATTAGCATCCTAATCGGAAAAAGTTAAAAATGTGGAAAACAATTTCTCTTTAATATACCTTACAAGTTTACTATGTGTAAGAAATTTTACATAGCATAAAAACCATTTAATTGTGATCGAAAAATAAATATTGGATTTCTTTTTGTTAGTTTTTGAGAAATGTTTTATCATAATATCCATTGTTTATAAAACATACAAAACTTGTTAGCGAAAAATCAAAGATACCTGCTCAAGATTTAATATAAGTAAAGGAAGAATTTTGAATCATGGAATGACTGATTTATAACAGATTCAAATAACAAACTCAAATAACATTAGATTTCCAAACAAAGAGAGTAAAAAAACGTACGTTGTAAGCAACTGGGGTAGATTTTAAATCCTTTGGAGCCCAATATAAGGTTGGGAAACCTCTGATGTCATATGGGCTCGGAACATCATTGCTTGTAGCATCCATGTTCACAATTTCGACATCTTCATTTAACATCTAAAATCATTCAAATTAAATGAGTAAAATTAAGACTTCAACAACTTCCTTAATAATTAAAATAAAGAAAATTCCAGAAAGATGTGATTATATTGTCTTATTATTAGTAATTAGGAGAAAGAATGAAATATACCAAATTATTCACCTATTTAAAATTATGTAGTTCCATTTAAAACAGAAATACCTTCATAAATAATGAATGAACAATTACACACAAGACTACTGTTGAAGAAGTGTAAAAGTTATTAAACAATTCGTTCATGTTTAAGTTAAGGTAAAGTTAATGTTTAAGTGATCAGTTATAAGTTACAAAATAAATTTCAGTGAACTGAAGAGAACTGGAGATCACATTCGTTTGGACAAAAAACCATAACTTATAAGAGTATCGTTTCCTGAAATCCATATTTATATATATTCCAACTGGTTCAAATCGATACACCTCTCCATCAAAATTGCGTTAAAAATAGTAATTATATGATGGATAATGACATATATCAGATGAACTATTACCATTGATTAAAGAGAAACAAGTTGTTCTGGTCTCCTCTACAAATAAATTGTTTTGTTTATTTGAAAGTTAACCGTATTATCCTTTGAGACTGGTATTAAATGGAGTTAAAAGTAACATGAGTTTTAAAATTCACAGAGTGGAGAAATCTAAGAAATAATGTGCTATAAATATCTAGGTGAATAAAAAAAATAGCATAGATGTATTAATCAATGCAGGAACTTAATTCTAATTGAAGTATAGCAGGATAAGAAATGTAGGACTCATAATGGAAGTTGAACCTAAATATAAATATCTAATAAATTATTAATAATCTAATATTTTCTTATAACCATTCCACGTTTTTAATTAATGTATCATTATTATACAGTCACATGCTTTTCTATCAAAAAGCTTTACGCAATCTTCAAACTATAAATTCTCCAGCTATTCGCGTCAAGTTGAGGTTGATGGTTGCCCGAAGTCATAAGGAGAAACTGTCCTCGTTATGTTTAAGCGAGAGGAAGGTGTCTTTATCTCTTCACTAAGCACAGCACAACTGTCAATGGTAAAACACTTTTTCAGTAAGCAGATAATTAATTTCTATAAAAAAGAAAGTTAAGGGATATTTTTCTTTGAACTGCAGTCAGAAGTGGCAGTTCTGTGCTGTTTTCTGTCTTGATTTTGGATCCTACTGATAGCACAGCAAATGCTACAAAAGTTAGCTTTTCATGTGCAATCTTGATTTTTGATATACTAATGGAAATAGTTTTGAACAAAGACCAATTTAAACGATCATTAAATTGGCTTCCCGAGGCATTATTCACAAGTTAAGATAAAAAAAGAACATGGTTTATACATTATTCTAAACCAATTCATTAAAAATTACACGCTTTGTAAACATTGACGAAGCAAAGAATTGAAACTAACCTTCTCTCCAAGTTCATCCCAAACAGGTGCAAGCTTCTTACAGTGTCCGCACCACGGGGCGTAAAATTCAATAAAAGTATCCTTTCCATTATTAGTCACGACTTCATCAAAATTTTTGGCAACAGCAACCTTAACTGGTTTATCGTTGTTTTCAGGAACAGGCTCTGACTTCAAATAAGGTTCTAATTCTCCTGACTTCAACTTATTTAAGAAGTTTTCGAAATTTTCCAATCTAAAATAACTCACCTTTTACTTCTCTCTTGACAATTATTATTACATTCAATTTAAATAAAAACCATAAGTAGAAGATTTCGGTGTAATTAAATTACCTAGCGTTAAAAACATTATAAAAATCATATGGAAACAAATAGAAGCCAACAGTATTAATAACTGACAACTTGATTTTCTTCTACCAGAAATATAAAATCATTGTAGGGTAAAAATCTAATGAAATGGTCTCCACATATAAAAATTTTAATGATATAAACAACGCGTTTCGAACACGTAGTGTTCTTCCTCAGGCATTAACTAAAAAATACAATGGCACCAGAGAGTCATTGTATTTTTTAGTTAATGCCTGAGGAAGAACACGTGTTCGAAACGCGTAGTTTATATCATTAAAATTTTTATATGTGGAGACCATTTCATTAGATTTTTACCCTACAATGAGTAAATACCACATAATAACTGATTGCACTACATTAGAATATAAAATCAGTTGGATATCAGTCTATATAAAATTACTACGGTACTGTTTTTACCAAGAAGAAGAAAAAGTGTTTGTTGTTAAAATTACTACTACAGATATTTTAGACAAAAAGAAAAAATATTATTTAATTCGTTTGTTTGGAATAGTAGTTTTGAATTGATTTCATATAAAAGAAATCTTTCTATTATTAACAGTTTAATAAAAATGTATTAATTAGAATAACATCAATTTTCATATTTCATCATTTCCTTCATTAACTACTGTTATATTATTATTCCATTACCAGTACTTTGAATTTTAAATTTCATTTTATTTGTAAAACCCATATTTTAAGATCATGCATAAATGAATAACAATAAAAAGAAGAAAACAGATTTGACTATTCTTATAACAACTATTGTTCAAAAATAGGAGAAATAAAAATTTAACAATAAACTACAACGCAATTAATTCTCAGAATGAGTAAATAAAAACTGTATTATGAGTTATAAAATAAAATATATGGAAGCGATACTGACGAAAATTCTTCACTCATAGTGTATTTTTTATTATTGGCTGATCTGGCGAATACTACAGGTTTTTCTGATGGGACATAGTCATACCCAAATTCATTAAGTTCATGTTGAAAATCATCTCTCGCACTAACGGCAAATGTGAAATCACTAGCAAAGGCTTGTGCTACCTTCAGAATACGATTTCTCCAGTAATTAGTACCTGTAAAAAATGTAAAAACTATAGTACATACTTTAAAAAAAACTACGATTTTTTTTATTAATATCTTCTTAACTACTGACTATTTAAATGAACAACCAAAAGGAGAACTGAAATAAAACCAGATATTCTTAATTATAATTTGACCATCACAATTCCTAACCTCAATATCTAATCCTTATGAAACATCGTTTTTCAATATGTCCTTTGAACAATATTGATCATAAGACTTTAATAATTTTGTTCGTATTCTTAAGTGTAAATAAAGGGCAGTTGTTACTATCTAAAACGATTAAAATTCAAATGATTTCAACATACAGAAGTGTATAACAACCCAACATTTAAAATTTATCTAGAAATCCGAAGAAAAATTTTGTCTCAAAAAAAAAAAAAAGAAAACTGTCCCCTTCAAATTCAAAAGATTTAAGGAAAGAAAGTTAAAATATGTGCTTTTTATTCATTAAAACCCATTATATCAACTATTATGGTTACATCAACCTCGGGAACGGGGTACTATTTGAATTCCAAGATTTCATTTGAACTGGAAAAACTGGTTATTTATAATTTGAAACAGAATAAAATACTACAGGAGAGACAATGACAAGAAGTGTATAAAGGTGACAGGCTAAGCACAGTCCCATGGGGGTATATACTGGGTCCGTAGATGCGATTCTACTTCAAAATCTACATAATTTTCATCAACATTTACAATATTTGTCCACAACATTTACACTTAAAAAGAGAACAAGATCTTTTACTCTGGTTATGACTTTACTAAAGTAAAAAGATTTTCTCTTCCTATGCTGTCCTCGATAATGATAATGTACATTATCCTTGTATATGTACATGTACTTGATAATGTACATTACAAGAAACGAATGGAATATTCAATTTACTTCACCTGAATCAAGTACAGTTTAACCAGTTGTCATAAACCATCACACCATACGTAAAGAATATGAAAACCGTTAAAGCTATTAAACAAAATAAGATTAAACTATTTAAAAATAAGATTAAATGGAAAGATAAAAATGTAGGCTAACGTTTATATAATTATTTCAATCCAAATAAGCAATCCAAATAAGAAGTAATTTTAAAACGTTAATAAATCATGAATATTTCGGGCAATAATCAAAACATGATTATACCAGAAAATAATGGGTATAATCATGTAGACACTGATTACATACAGTAAATATAAATATCAACGTCTGAGCACAATAAAAAATACTGTATTATATATGTATAATGTAAATATATATTAAAACATTTCATTATTATTCAATAAAAACTTTAATGAGCATATAAAAATAATTGTTATTCTTTAAAAATAACAAGACGAAATAAAACTGTTTTCATGTTAATATTACTGCTAAATAAATATTTTCATAGTTAATAAAATAAATATTAACCTTTAAGATTCTTTGTATAATCGACATCATAATATGCTACAACCAAAGGAGTCTTAAAATCATCCATATTGTCTCTATGACGGTGATCGACCAAACCATGCCTGAAGATAAAACAAGATCCAATAATAGTAACAATAAATATATTTTTCACCAATATTTGCTAAAGTCATAACTATTCTTACATATTAGATAAAATCCATTCATCTAAATCAGCTGTTGTGTCAGGTCCATCATAGACAATTTCAGATGGTTCGAATTTGTTCTGTAAATGTTTCGGACGATAAATGACTACCCCTTCACTAAAAAAGATAATCAGTTTACGGTACATAAGAATTTCAAAAGAGAATATTCAGTCAAATAAGGAATGTTAATAAGGACAGATGGGAGAGAGATCTGTCTCCATTGGAAAATTTTCAATTATTTGAAAGATTAACTTAAATTTTTCTGAAGATGGAAAGAATAAATTATTTTAATAGAGTTCACTAGGACAGTTTTATTTGTAGAAATAAAGTTCAGCATTCACAATAAATAAATATTAGGAATACAGCAGAGCTATTGCATAATAAACTACAATCTATACTTTCAAATTTTCCTAAATATAAGAAAATTCCTTAAAATAGCATACTTTTAAACAGATTTTACATTACTAGAATTAAAGGGGGAAAGATATTCACAATTAACTAATTGAAAGTTCTTACTTAAACTATAATGTCATTAAAACCTGGATATAAGTTTTATACTTATGGTCCATTCATAATTTCTCATAATGACATTGGAACTTCAGGAACAAAATAAAATAACAATAGCAAAATCTTACTCGGCTCCATCTTTCATTGAAATGCTATCTGTCATTCCGAATTTTACTTTCTCTCTTTGAGAATCAGCCACCTTCATAAAAGCAGTTTTTAAACTGGAATCGGACTTAAAATATCCAACAATAGCAACATCTGGTTCAGATAAAAATTCATCCAACACTTCCTTGGATGAAATAGTTTTTGTACTTGGTCCAACTTGAGATTTCATATATTTTACAATCCCAGCTAAAACAAACCACAATTTTGATTAGCAGATTGTCTACTTTTCTTTATACAGTAAATTTTAAATTAAATTTCGTAAAAATATAACAAATTAAAATTGTATAAAATTTGTTATTGTTAAATAATTTTATAGTACAGCTTCCCAGTAGTTGTAATGGTTTTAGGCATTAAATGAAAATCATTATTACTTAATTCAAAGAAAACTTACTTAATATTCTCAGCAAATTCAAATAGGCATTTCAATAAAAATTAAAGCGCCCTACATAAAATTTTAACAACAATGCTTTCCAACCTTCTTTATTTGATAACACAATTTTAATAAAACGTAATTTTTCAATTTTATTCAATATTTGTTAATCTAAAGTTAACAAAACATACTGTATCAATAAAATATAAACAAATATCAACATCAAACATGAGAGGGAAATTTTTTATTAAGTCAATTAATGAAAATTGTAAGCAAAACAAGATATATTTTCAAGACAAATATGAGTTATTGACAACATTTTTAAAAAGTAAAGTGATTAGTATAATATAAAAACATTTGCTAATAAACAAGTTCCATAAAAATTGATAGAACTGAGTACTTTATGTGCAAGTTTCTCTAGAGATCAAGACACTGGTTGGAAAGCACTTCATTATAGCGTAATTATCTTTTTTGTGTAATTAAATATAATAAATATGGAGAATAACACAAATCCCTCAAATTCAGCTAACACGAACACCCATATTAAACCACAGATCGGTTCACTAAATTACTCTTTTACTGAAGCTCTTTTCACATCCATTTCGACAAAAGATCTCAGTCTTTTTTCACATTTCTTATTGTGGTTTGAACAGTGATTGTTATTTCACATGTTCATTGTGAAATCTTGTTATATAACAATATAAGCATTATAATAAAACCTGATAAATAATCTACATTAGACCTACAAGTATGGGGAAATTACAACATTATAAACTGTTTAGTTAACATGAAGGAGCCTTTAGACAGAAACGGGATGTAACAATCGATGCTTATTGATGGACAATGAGACTGATGTTTAAACAGAGTTAAATGATTTGAGCTTATTTAATCAAATTTGTAATCAGAATTTAATAATTACAATACAATACTGAAAATATATCAACAGTTGAAACAAAAGTCACTCTAAATTACTATCTAATGCTTGACAAGAATATATCATCGCCATAATTAATTAACTAAATGTTTTTGAGATTATTTCACCAATATTTCATACGTGGTTTAAATATCCTATACATAAATGAGATTCCCGGATTGAAACATTTATATACAAACAAATGGGTGCAAAATAATAAAAGTGTCCGACACTTTCAGCTATAGAACAGCACTAATGGTGAAAGCACAACAGTGTGAGAGTTGAAAACAACAGTTTTACAGGGGGTTCTTTCAAACTGCGACGAGCAACGTTACTATAACAAGGCATCAACTTCTCTGTCGATATACAACAGTGATTTTCATGCTGACTGTTTTCAGGTTTCATTATAAAATCTTAAGCATATAAATACAAAATAAATTTGAAAATTATCTAGGACAATAAGAGATTTCTTACTAAATGGAAGCACGAACAAAGGCTAACAATAAAACTAACTCTTCTACATTTCGACAAATTCTCATTAAGATAGCAATCTGATGGTGGTGAATTGGCCAAAATAGTATCAAGCAGTTCTACTGCTAAGTAATTTTTTTTCGGTTCATTTGTAAGGATATATATCATGACATATAAATAAAATGGGTAACTCATTTAAAAATTATTTAATTAAAGTTCAACATACCATACAATCGCGGCCCTTGATATTCTTTAGAAAGTTCTCCGTCTTTAAAAATTTTTAACGTTGGATATCCTGACACAGAATATTTGTCACATGTTGCTTTTCCAGCTTCAGTACAATCAACCTATTCAACAAATAAATGACAAACATTGTATTAAGAATAAATTTGTGGTATTAAGCAGGGCTGTGCAGTCGGACCTATTAGGGCCGACTTAGACTGGAGTTCATCTTTTTATTATTAAAAAACAGATGACCGGTGGCTAATAATAAGAATTAGTACTTTGTAATAATAATCATAATAATAATAATTAGCAATTTATAAAAAAATAAATCGTGAACTTTCAATTACCGCAAAGTATAATAAAACTATAAATACTGAATGTCCATCCTGGACTAATGGATCACCTGCTACCTGTCAGATTAGTTTACATTGACTTAAAAATTTTTTAATTGAATAGACTGAAATAAAATTGATGTTTAAAGGTTTAATGAAATAATTTGAAATGATTACATGTCCTAATATGATGTAAGAAGAATCAAATTTTACATTTCAAAAATTTACGCCAATTAAACTCATAATTTCTATGCTTTCCCTGGTATGATGGATTTGTCTAACAAAATACTCTAATCAATCTATATGTTGCACCCTTGAACAAAACTTAATATCAGGTCTATATTTTCTTGTATTTACGAATGGTATTATCTTTGGGTAATATTGTAGTATATACAATGGACTGTTTTTCTATATTACAAAACGGATATTAATTTTAAGCTAATTTCTCGGTGATATTTTTTGTTGAAGGCTTCTGACATTTTTCAAACTAAATAGGAATATTCTGAAGTCTCCAAACGAAAACTTTGGCTTAATTCTTCAATGTAGAAGGTGGTAAGATAAACAATATTAAATGTAACAGATTAACTGGTCATGTAATGTTTGAGAGGTCATGAATGAGATCCAATGGCTATGGGAACAAAAGTCATGTTCTCCTGTAAATGATTGTTTCGTACAAAACACAAGTGTTATTACTGCTGTGGTAATACCAATGATACTATACTTGTGTGATATACCCAAATAAGCTTTTATATTGATAACTGGTTCAATGACTACCAATACGACCACCAGGAATCCAACGACCAACTATTATATCCGCGCAATATGATGAACGTCGTAACTTGCAGTTCCAGACAAGAGGCTTTCTACTGCTTGATTATTGTGCTACCATAACTTGTACTGTCAGTAATTTATGTCGGATATTAAGTTCGTCTGTATATTAATGATCTCATATTCGCAGTCATGTGGTCCTGTTGGTTATAGTTTTCCGTAGAGCAAACTGTTTTCAGTCATGGATTGAAAAAATGGTCAGTGGAAGAAGTAATTGTTCAGTGTGATTAAGGTAGGTTGGTGGCAGGATTGAGATGAGTAGGTAGTTTATTGTCTTCATTGGTAGTAAGTTGGGTGATGTAACTATCTATAGATTCAATTCTCAAATCATAGTGGAAATACATATTTCGGGTGTACCAAGGAACCGTGGCTATAAGGCGAGCACTCTTATTCTGAACGATCTGGATACAAGCCTCGTTCGTTGGTACAGCTCTAAACCAGACAGTGCATCCATAAGTCATATCCGAACGAACAACCTCCTTATAGACAAGGTCCTTGACTGAAGCTGCCTCCAGGAATGAAATATTAATAAACAACTCCGATTTAGGCATTTATATTATGTCTAAATAGGACATTAAATCACCAAGAAGTTTGATATTATTTTTACTTATAGTAAAGTAAACACCAAACAGGCAAGGCCAGACATTTTGTATTCTGCCATCAATGTCCTACCAAGGACATTGGTAGTATTTTTCTACGGAGGGAAAAATTTCTGCTTGGACTAATTAATCATGTTTTATCATTTTATGCCATTTTCACGTACACAAGTAATAAATAGGTAAGGAGTGGGAGTCGGCTGATTTCTTCCGACTCCGACTCCACAGCCCTGGTCTTAAGAAACACTGAAGATAAATAACGTAATATAAACCTTCGCCAGTTGAACAGGAGGGTCATGTTTACCCAATTCTGCTGCAGCTCGCTCAAATTCTGGTTTCATTTTTTTGCAATGACCACACCTGTAATTAGTTGAAAAAATTAATAGAGATATGTCAATCAAATTGAATTCATCAATGTTGAATACATTTATTTCGATTTCCCCAGCAATTCACAATAAAACAATATCAGAAAAGCCCTCCTTTAATTTAAAGGAAGCCTATCGACTCCTTTATATGAATAAGTTTTTCGACTAATCAAATGATAAACAGGCATTTCTTATTGAAACATGAATACATAGAGACAAATGACAATCGTATTTATGTAACTTATTTTGTGTGAAATAAAAAAAAAAGGACACTAGTAATAATATGGCTTAAAACCAAGTAAGTAATTAACAACTGGGCTCAATTACCATTACATTTTATCGTAATGAAACCAAAATAATTGTGATTGCAGAATTGGAATATAAAAATTAAAAGCCTATTAGTAAGCAGAAAACAAGACTTAAAACTACACAATTTAAACACCAAGTAATTACTTTAATCACAAAAGTGCGAGACTTACAGAAACAACAAAATACATATTGTATTACTTTATTTGTTTGACCGTTATCTAATCGAATGAAAAAATTACAAAATATCCTTACCAAGGAGCATAAAACATAACAAGCATATTCTCCCAGTCATGGACTCTGGATGAAAAGTCTGAATCAGTCAGTTCAAGTACATCGCTAGAAGAAGAAATTATATTTTGTATAGCTAATACAAATATTAACAAGAATTTCATATTGGAACTGAGCAAAAAAACTATATTAACGACCGGCGAATTCGTACATATAAACGTGTACACTTGTGTCGCGTTTTCATTGGTTGACTGATAAACATACTTCAATGCAGGCAGTATTAGATTAATGTCACTAACAGTGGTAATTTATTAAGTAAATATATTATGTTATTTTTTTTCATGTTTGATTTGTTAACATTTTTATACTTATAATTTTTTTTGGAAAGAATAAAATGGTAAAATATAAAATTATACAATTCTCAATCTGCAGAACCGAAACTGAAACTCTCAGTAAAAATATTAACGAAATACATTAGTTAAAAAGAATGACTTGTTTCATTCGGATCAAATATGAAAATATTTGAATACTATCCCAAATTTATTATAGTTTAGTACTCAATTTTCAATTTCATATGTAACTTAACATAATTTTTTATCTTTTCACTATCATGTGTACCCTGAGGTCATTGAGTTATTTTACTAGTATAGCCATGCATATATGGGTTGTTATTTAGAATAAAATGTTTTTATAAAAGCACCTGAAACTTTTCAAGTAATGGAACCTTATGGTCTAAGACTATCTGGAAGCTTAATAAAACTTCATTTAGATTTTCAGACGAATTCCTTATCACCGTTTTCAAAATAATGAAACACTGATGTCTACTTACTGAATTCTTAGGTTTCTCTTACTTTTTTGAAGTTTATTTATAATTACAATCGATTGCAAAATTGTTAGTGAAAAGTTGATTATTTATACAAATCCTCACAACTTTCTGTTTATTTTATGTGAGCTCACAACTTTCTCAAATTACAAAACCTCACAATGTTATCAACCCTTAGAAAATTATGATTCTTCATTTTTTTGGAAAGCATATCTGAAACTCCCAACCTAAGACATTTATTTTGCTCAACTTCCGAACTTTTGATTATTATCGCATTTGAATTTGACTAAATATTACTATGGTATTTAATTGTTTTCCTCTTTTCAGTATTTTCCATTTCAAACATACACAGATTTTGTTCTTTGTGAGATTCACCGAGTAGGTAGAAATTTGTTATATGTACACTAAATACATGCAGACAGATACCAGTAATTTGTTTTGTGAATGATGAACTGATCTAATAGAGTAGTTATTTCTTAGTTGAAGAAAAATACATTTAAGGTCTTGTCTTTTTTTGTAGTAAAAAAAAAACGATTTTTGGATGTTGTCATTATTTGAAGTCTGTTTGTTACATCCTTCTCACTCACTTGGGATCAAATTGGGCTGAATGAGACCTGAAGCAAAATGAGTTTATTCCCCTGATATAGGTTAGGTTAGGTTACAGTGGCCGTCCCGAGAGAGAACACACATAGGCCGCAAGCTGTCCCTTTCTGTTACCACAAAAAAAAAATTGTTGCTATTCTCTCTCGTCCTTGGTTCACTCGAACCATTTCGAGAGAACAATAAATTTAGACATACCCCTGATACCAGTTGATACTGATTCTCAAGATTGTCAAAGAAGTACTCTCCTAATGTTTCTTTCCTTCTTTGAGCCAAACCAGGGCATTGACAGAGAAAGTAAGAAACTGTTGTCTCTTCCTCTTCCTTGTTCTGGCATGCCCTGCAAAAAATCCCTCGCCTCCATTCCTAACCCGGTGGCGTCTTTTCCTATTAGCCAATGCCCTGTGGAAACAGCGATCACATTGGCTACCATTCTTCTATTCATAGATAGAAGATCCTTAGTCCTTCTGGAGTTACAAGAAGGCCACAACTGCTTTGAAGTAAGACACGTGTCCTCCTCGGACCATCTTTGTTTGACGTTTTCATCAATTCTCAGTCTGATCCAAAGCTTACATGTAGAAAGTGGAGTCCCTATGTTATAAAGGATATCCTGAGTTGAGAGAGTAGTGACAGATCGGGCGAGCTCATCGGCCTTACAATAGCCCTTAATGTTCCAGTGACCTGGAACCAAACCCCTGATATAACGTTTATCTGAAACTTGTGATTTCCAGAATTCAGAGGCCTCCAATACGCTTCTGAATAAGTAGTGTTACCTTTGGCCATCACTGTATGGCTCCTCCTCTTACAATCTACAAACAGAAACACTTGAAATACTGTCACACGTTATTATATCAGTATTTAAATTTACATGTAAGTCTCACAAGTATGGTGTTACTACCTCCACCAACGTACTCTGGCAGGACTACTAACAACCGAATTCTGCATATCTCACTGTTATTGCACAATCTGGTAGTGATAACAGAAGATTGAAGATTGCTAAGAAGAGACTCAGCAGTTGTCTCATTTAGTGTAGGTTAAGTTAGGTTAGGTAACAGTGTCCATCCCAAAAGAGAACACACATTGACCAAATATTGGCCTTTGTGATACCAATAAAGAGCATTCTTCATTGGGAGTCCTAAATTTTTCCTAACTCAAGTATATTTAGGGAGGGTTTTGTAATGAGTACCTCTAACCTTGGCTCTAACCTTTACCAAATGGTACATTGTTTAATTTCTCTGTGTTCCCTTGTTTCCAGGACCAATTTACTGGCTAACTTATTTTTACTAGTTTCATTATTAGCTTTTTACCAGTTACAATAAGAGAAAACAATCCGTTCCATCAAATCAGGAAGAATATGGGTGATCATTTGTGATCACTTCGACGCCCCTCGTAAAATATTATATTTACGAATTTATACCTGGAAATATAGTGGGGAACGTTTATTAATTTTTTCATGTTGGAGGTTGGACAGATGGCCATAGCTTCGGTTAATGTAAGATACGTTTTTTTCTGTCTTTCATTAAAGTTAATTTGGTACCGTTTTAATTTACCTTCGGATAAAACTCATGCATATGATATACTGGTTTTAGCACAACAGTAATAATAGTAATTTTGTTGAGTAAAAGTGAGTATTTTACGAAATGTTAAGAGGCCGTGTAAGACGAATGAATCTCATACAGCAGAACATTACTTTTGTGCTCTTAGTCAATGTAGCTGTTACACGGCTTTTCCAGTTAAGCCTTTCATCTAAAAACACTACAAGAATATATCCGTCCCTTTAATAGTTTTAGAATAATATTTTTAGTAAAAGTGCTTCTACACTTACTTTTTTTCTCATTAAGAAAAGTATAAGAACCGTTTTAGATGGCTTCAAAGTCTGCATAAATGACAATCAGTATTTTGTAAAGCAAAATCGCATGAAGGGAAAGTCATTTTGCTTTGGTACAGAAGGAGTGGCATTGCAAGGGAGTGGGGGAGTGGCATTTGGAAGGCGTAAAAATTGAAAAATTATAACAAAAAATCTGAAATTTTATAGCCAAATCAGTTTCAAAGTTGTAATTTTTTGTATGTTCTATGTGTATGATACTGTTTTTAAACGGATTTTTTAAACGAACATTATCTTCTTCAGATTTTACGTTCTTGAACGAACTTCATAATTATCACTAGCGAAGTACCTTTCAGTTTTATTCTATTGAGTTATGATTTGCCAAAAAAAATGTATCCATTAGGTAATTAAGAAATTTTCACCGCAATAGGGGCGAGAATTATCTCTCAGAGGACAGTCTTTAGCGTTCACAATATACCATAAATTGTGGTGGATCCAATATTTACATTAATTATTCCACAGTTATATTATTGTAATCCATTCTAAAGTTCCCGTCACATTCCAGTTATAGTGTATGCTATACTTACACTAATTATTCTTTGTGTTAGCATTGCATTAATCCATTCTGAAGTCGATGCATTAATACATCTATGTATTGATTAATGGATAGCAATGACGTGTCATCAAAAGTTCCTTCTAAATCCAAGAAGTCCAGCGTAATTCTTTTAAGCTTTAAAGATTTTTCTATTTGACAACAGAAAATGTTTGGTACTAATTTTGTCAATTTACCCTTGTGATAAATGATCAAAATTCCTATTGCCTAAAATTGTCATACCAGTTTAGGTAGAACATATGTCATTTTTAATGTAATATTACTCTTTTAATATTGTAAAGTCATGAAATTATGGCAATACCTATAACGATAATTTATGTTCGTTACCGGAGATGTGGCATAAAATATCATAAAGAAGAAAAAAGTACTTTTCTTGTGCTCCAATATTACTCAAAAACACATTAAGAACTATGTGTCTACAGTTATTTTAAAGGGTGTATTTTACATGTAGTTTTATTGCAACACATTCGCTATACAACCCTCCTTCATCCTGACAAGTATCATTATAGGGTTGTTTAGCGTTTCTTTTTACAATTTTAAGTATTTATTGTCATAAATATGTTATTAATAGTTTAATATAATTTCAAATGTCTTCTATTATACCTTAAAACAATAATTACGATCGAGTGGATTCTGTTGAAAAATTTCTTATTTTCTGGTTTTTTTACTGAAAAAATTAGGCAAGTTCATTGGTGTGTCTTGTAGCGTTCTCTAAATTTTGGATCTGTACACACCCACGTCCACATCCACAGACATCATCGAAAAAAAAGTAAATGGTTTTGGGGACGAAATTTCGTCAACATTTCGAGGTAGAATTTTTTCATTATTACTGTACTTTATTTATAGTACAATAAAAACCGTGTGGTAACAATAATAGACTTGTAGTAATGGTTTAGAACTGGAGTACTGGCAATAGCTTAATTGAGCTATATCAACATAAAAGCATAAATAATAAAATAACATTTAATTAGATAGGAGTATTTTAATCTACAAAGTAACTGATAGTTGAATGAAATGATTGTTACAGCGGAAACATGTAATCTATTGATAAGTAATGGCAAACTAACTATCACTGTTGTGATAGTGCCAGTATTGAATAATATCACTGAATAAAATATAAATAAACACAGTATACTGTATAAAGAATCGTTTGGGTCCCTGTAGCAAAACTAAGGGCTTGTTATCGTCAAGAAAGGTCTATTTACATTTATTCCAGTACTTATCGTAAGAATTGCCATTTTCACTATTATCCAGAGAGCATGCCGTCACTACAAACACATTTGCTATAGAAAACATCCCACCAACATCTTCAAAAATTTAGCTCCTGAAATAAAAAATAAATACTGACAACAATGGTTTATGAAAAAATTTAAGTTTCAAGTATTTTATTTCAAATTAAGACGGGATACAATAGAAGTAAATAATGTAATAAATTTAACATTTGCATAGAATATATACAAAATCAGTCTTCGTTTAAGAATTAGTACAAAATGTTCCTTTGGTGAAATTTTAAAGGTTTAATATAACTGAATTACTGACTAATGACTAAATTACAACAAAAGAACATTTCACAAGTAAAGTGAAAATGATATTGATAAAAGGAAAGACGATTCGATATGATTATCACTGGGAATAATTTAAAAACATTTTAAGAAAGTCACTCAAACTGCATCGGAAGATATGTCTAGTTATACATCTATACTATCAATCATAGCTGGAAAGCTCCACATATAATGAAAGCAAAAAGCGGGAAAAACAAAGTAAAAGCGTTCGTAAAAAATTTATTTTGAGGAATGGTCACGATATCGAAAAATTCAAAAAATAAGTTCTGTGATTCCATGGAGGATATATAAGTGAATATGTATTGTTATTATCTGCCATAGCATAGTTTCAGATATGAGAAGCTCAGAATCACAAAGGCATAAGCGGTAAATTTTAGAAATTTCAACGATTGGAAATTTTAGATCCACTCTTTATTTCTTTGTTTAATTCCATGGTAAATGAAATTAAACTGAGCAAAACGGGCAAAATAATGTTGGTTAGTGAACATTTTCGCCAGTTCCAACAATTTTTCTAACCAGAATACAGATCCCATGGCACTCGCTAAAGTTGGCCAATTATGATAGACCTTTCATTTGATTGAATTTAGTTTTTCTAGTGTTCAGTCATGAGCTGGTTCTACTAGTTGTGCAACCTTAAACGCTAAATTCATCGTTACTTTTTACTTAATTTTATTCTTACCCTACATAAGCAATAAAAGTATCAAAGGAAGAGTAGAACAAATATTAGGGTAATCAAAAATACGTGCTAAAAATATCAACAAAGAACAATGACAACAGTTTCAAGTAGAAGAAAAAAAAGGAGCCAATATCATGCAATGAATCAAGAAACATGTCCCTAACAAAATAGATAGGACATCTATGTGCATGTAATTATAGAGTTAAAAAATAAATTATGAAAATATTAAATCTGCTTTTTATGATTTTTTGCGCTAAGAAATCATAATTACAAAACGTATTATCTTTGTGACCTTATTTCTAGGTCAAACAATAAAAGAAGTTCAGTAAACGACGATGGTAGACGCTTAAGTCATACATTTACACGGTTAAGGTCGGCAACTCAAGCATTAATAGTTCATACAATTCATGAAGCGGAATCTTCCTATTATATATATCTTCCATCAGACTCGTTTGAAATCAGCATATAAGGAATTGTTAATGTTTCAGAAAACGAAAGATAAACGTCAATTAAAAGCCTCATAGCAAATTTGAAATTAATATTTTAAAACTGAATGTAGTATTACCATCGAAACACCAAATCAGACAAATGTAATTTCATAGAGATAGAATTGAACTGTGACCCTAAAAGTGATGATGACCGTATCTAGTGGCTTTCACTCTGGAAAGAGGTTCACATTGCGGATCTAGTCCGATAAAAAAAAGAAGGTATAGAAAAAGAACTCAGATGTTTTTTATTTGTTATAATTGCCATTGATTTTCGATAAATTTTATCTAAACCTCTCGTCTAAGTATTGAATTACAATATTTTCAGTCGTAAATGGTAAATGTCGACTTAACTTATAAACTGAAGAACAGAGATTTTAAGTTAATTTTATTTAACTTGAAACAGCACTCGAGCTACTTATTTCTATATTTGTAAGGAAATAACGACAAAGCGAGGAAAGTACAATTGCATTACATAAACAACATTTTTGTAGAGTGTACATTTTTTACTACTCTGTTCTTCAAAATTTTGTAAAAAAATGGTTACACAGGAAATATTTTCGAAAGAGCTAGACGTATAACAGTCGGGAAGGACATGAAATTATTTATTCTTAGAGGTTCACTATTAGTACAACAAATCTGTACTATTAACTTAATATTTACAAATCAACTAGAGTACTGATTCATAACTAAAATTTTTACAAAAAGATCATGAAAAAACTGTGGAAAATTATAAACTTAAACTTTCATTTTCCCAAAATATATTTTTTATGGCTGACATCATTGTGGTTCTGAGCTCCTTATGTAGGAATTATTCAAATTAAAGGAACAACTCGAGGCACTATTTGTTTGATCAAAGGATCTAGATACAAGATCACAATATAACTTCTAATATTGTTTAAATGATACTAAGAATACTAATTTTTAAAAATCGAATGTTTCTACAAATTGGTGCAAAAATGGTTGACTATATCAGTTACCTTAGAATTATTTTTAAATCTTTAACTTCTGAAAGATTGTAGAATTAATTTTCGATACTAATATTGTCTTTTGGCCCTGAAGATTGTAGTTTTTTAAAAATAATTTCTTTTAAAGAAAAAAATAAAAAGTCCAAAATAGAATTTCATAATTTTAGTTCACTCTGTAATTCTAGTAAAGTAATTTCTCTTTCGAATCAGTTGACTATCTTTTAGTTAAAAAGTTCAGATGTTATTTCTTGTTATATCAATATTATACAATAGTTACAAGTAACCAAAAATATTATTACTTTTTATGATTTAATATATTCTTTCATTAATGTTTTTTAATGGTAACTACTTTACTCACTATAGGAGTATACGAGTGAACTTAAAATAGTTTTTTTCCTAATAGACAATTAAACAAAGTAAACAAATAAAATTACATTTAATAAATTCAAAACAGAAATGAATTATACAAATTAATAAATTATTTTCTTTCTTAATTTTGTAAGATTACAAGCAATATTGATAACACAATATTTTTAACGAAATAAACACAGTTACTTAAGTTTTTCCATTGGCACTATAATTTTAATTCACTTTAATAGTTAAGTGAATTCTGTATAAAAGGTGCCAAAAGTCCATTATTTCTGAAATTATTATTCCTTCGAAAAAAGTTAAAAACTTCCCGAATTAAGATTTTAATCTTAAAGTAAACTGAATTAGATTTGAAAAAAAAATTAGAGAACATAGTAATAATATTTATTGTCCATGGTACATTAAGATAGATCATAATATAAAAATACTTTCTTTTTGGAAACAATGATGTAGAATCATTAAAAAAATTGTAAAAAAATACTACAAACAAATGAGGTATCGCAGTAAAGAAAAAAAAAGAAGTAATTTTACTATCAGTCAATAAGCAATAGGTTTTTTGATCTATTTATATTAACTTTGTTCTTACAAACTACGAATATTAAACAGCCATTCCATTCCATTGCACTTCACAAAAAAATTGTTCACTTCTTTTAGAAGTAGAAAATATTCATGTTTCAATATTTCACTCAAATTGATTCTAATCACTTTCATCTTACGTAAAAAAATTAAAGCTCAATTTAATGAGACACCAACTAAATGAATGATTTTTAATTCATAAATATATTTCAGGTGCCAGTTATTGAGTAAAACTTGAATTAATTTACGTTAGAATTTCTTTAGAGTGTATCTACAGGAAAAATATCTCAATTCAATAATTACACTTCATTCAGAAATTTGAGGTTTAACCAATTGAAATTTAATTCAATTGGAGCATTATTGCTTCGTTATAACTGGCTTAATTTTTCTATAAGATCAATTTACAAACTTAAATAGTGTTTTCTCTTTGTTCTCATGTACAATCATTATTTTTTTTAGAATTAGAAAAATATAGAGATTCAAAATAAAAGAAAGAATATTTACGAACTGCAATAAGATTATTGTTTTTATTATTATTTATTGTTTTGAACTTAAACTATTGAAAATAAAACGAACGGGTAATAGTTTAGAGGAAATGAGAAGCTCAAAATTAGTCTAATAAATAAGTACTCATATTTCTTTTAAATTTTTGATTAATACTAACAATTGTTAATTGTAGTTATATTAAAATTATAAATAGTCTGTCTATACAAATCTTGTGTATATATGAACACAAATGAAGCAAAAATAGTGGAAAATTATTGGAAGAAAATGTTAGTTAGATTTCTAGATATCATAAGTAGTTTCCCCCTTTTCACTATTGCCTAGAGTTCAGAGTACTTGCACGAATAGAAGTAGTTTGAAAATAATAGAAGGTGACAAAATTCAAAAAAGTCTAATTCCGCAAGATATAAGTAGATCTGTCAGGGTACATTGAGGAAAGCACGATTTATGCCACTCATAATTTGCTACAATCATAAGGTGAAGGAGAATATCAAATGAAATATTAATAGATAAAAATAATATTAACAACAACTGAGTATATATACATATTTACATTAACTTATTTAACAATAATCGACAGTAATCACATTAAGGTGAGACAGATATTCATTTTGAATTTATGAGGTGATGCGCATAGCTGTGAAATCATTTCTTTCGTACTTATACATAATTTAAATAAAGAATTCAATGATTCAACATTTTTAAACTCTACGTGTAGTTTGTTCTCTTCAAAAAATATTCAGAAGCATGCTAATATTTTATGCATTATACCAAAAAAAAAAAAGAAGATTAAAATTTGAGGTATTAACTAGTAACAAATAAATCATGTATATGAATCTGAATGATTACTTGATGTCATAGATACATTCGCTGAGTCTCTTTCTTCATTAATTTGTACATACTTATTGCCACCATTACTCAAAAAAGGAAAACTCATATGCTGCGGGGGATATCTATGTATATTTAATCTTTTGGCATATATTGAATTGAACAATCTAATGCCATTGTGGTGCGTTGGAATAGTAGTATGGTGCCTCGGAAAGTTTAGATTTGTAACTGGTTGTATTTGGGGTGTGGCAAGCACAGGAGGAAGAGGCATTGTTGAGCAATGTGGATAAGGTTTTCCTAAATCTTGAGTTGGAAAGTGTGGTAAAGTTGCAGAATAAGAGTCGCTGAATGAGATCATTCTCATATTGGTTGACCTCTCAAACTGATCGTGAGGTGAACTTGCTACTGAAATTACATCTTTTTCAGGAAGTCTATGAATAAATAATTCTCTAGGCTCATTTTCTCGATTATTTAAAGAAGCTATCTTTACAGATTTTCCTTGATTTAAATGTTTAAAAATATCCTCATTACTTCCTGGACCTTTGACACCTAAAAAAAAAAAAAAAAAGAATAAGATAACAAATCTTGAAATTATTGTGATTTATCTGACAACTTGTCAACTCTTAGGCATGCACAGTGACAAAAAAGAAACCAGAAGAACACTTTTATCATTTAAATCTGCTGCTTTTGAATTGATTTTTTTTTTTTTTTGGAGAAGATTTAGGTTTAACTGAAACAAGATTATTATTGAGATTTTATAAGTTAAAATTTCTAAAGAAGTTTTAAGAAAGTGTTCTATGATTTCTGTTTCATGGGATATTCAGCTCATTTGGCATACTCATATCTAAACAAAATTCGAGAGCATGTTGTTGTAAATTAAGATAATGTTCGCCATTAATATTAATAACATTCTTAAGAACGTATTCTTGTCAATGACAGTATTATAGAAATGAGTGTATAATATAAAAACTAGTTTCTTATCACTTTCTGAAATAGAAGTTTATTTGTAAATTGAAATCGTATAGCTGAAAACACACACATAAATATACATATACATATTCACTTGATAAACGGAAAGACGATCCAAACTGGACACAATAACAGTTTAAAATTGAAGATAGGTAGCACAGAAAGTAAAGAAACACACTTACAGACTCAAATTTTCGGGCAATCCGTCTTCAGGAGAAAAGAGAAAGGGAGACTAAGCACGTTGTAGGCACAACGGCTAGTAACTAGCTAGGCTTACTAGCCGTTGCGTCTACAAGGTGCTTGATCTCCCTTTCTCTTTTCTCCTGAAGACGGATTGCCCAAAAATTTGAGTCTGTAAGTGTGTTTTTTTACTTTCTGTGCTACCTATGTTCAATTTTAAACTGTTATTGTGTCCAGTTTGGATCGTCTTTCCGTTTATCAAGTGAATATATATATGTATATTTATGTGTGTTTACACTTCTACGTTGAATTTCCATTTAATTCAGAGCCTATATTTTAAGTTATACATATATAAATCTACTGTCAAAGTTTCAGCTTGATATGTCTTATGGTGACTGAGTTTACTTGTGTCAAAATTTTGCGGACAAACTGACAGAAATTTTTCCTAGGGTGGATTCGGTTTCTCCAATGCATGAAACGTAAAGAAAACTTGAAATGAGTCAGTTCTAAGCAATGTACAGATAAAATAATTCTTTTATTTATATAGATATACATATAAATATGGATATATATACCAGCATTGTTACTTTCTCGACTTGAATTCGAATGGATACCACTTGATGTCTCAGAATGATCAGGTAGAGATGGAGATGGTTCTGACTCAGACTTTGGAGTTAAATCTGTGGGCACTCCGGAGTCAGCTCTCAATAAACACCGTGGAGTCATCTGAATATAAAGCAATTTCAATTTAATTTTGCTTCAAATTCCTTAATATTCCATTTATAATTTCTTATAAATATGAATATAATTCCCAGAATAATTGTGCAGTTTAAGAATGATGTAATGATCTGATTCCCTAGGACCTGATTTAAACGTATTCATGTCAAGAACAACATAATATCTTATATATTTCTTATTGTTACAAAACTCATGTTTAATGAGCTTCATATGAAACTATAAGCATTAATAATAGCCTTTTCTGCGAACCTAGTCCTTCTTTTAATTTTGTCTCTAACAATGCTTCAATGTGAAGAATTGAACTTTTTGCTATTGGAGTTATTTATACCTTTAATTCTGTCTAAGGAGTTTAAGAGTTCCTCCTCTCTAAAATAATGCTATGATTTACAAATAGGGAATCTATGGATATGGCTTTTATTTCTGGTTTTGCAACGGTTATTCCCAGAGGGCGGATGAAGAGTACCGTAGGAACAATCTAGATCTTCCTGCATCCAGTAGTAGAGTGAGTGTTTACGAGAGATCATCAAACTCTTTATAGAAGGGTCATAATTGCTTATGGTGGCAGGAATAAGATATGGAAGACTTTTTATTGAACCATATCTTAGTACTCACCTACTCTTAATAATTGGAAAAGAGGCAGGAGTGAATGTACTTGATGCTATTTACAAACAAAACCGTCCATCCTACCACTTTGCTCCATATGGTGACACCTAACAGTAGACCATATGGCTAAAAATCATCACGAGTAGATTTTCACCAATGGTTATTCACCAAGGGCATAAAATAACATACTTTTTAAGAAAAATATTGTGGCAAACTAACCTCTTTATAAAAGGGATAGTGTTTTAATTCATAAATGCATAACATGTATCACTATGACCAAGAAAGTCCTTGTTAATCGTGAAACATTTATTCATCATAAATCTTGAGACTGAAGTGATTGGAGGTCACATTATTGACCCACATAACTTAAAAAAAATCAAACTGTGATTGCAATTTGATTTTTATTTACGATGATATTCCAAAACTATTTGATGAAATCTCCCAGCAGCAAAAAGAAGGTTACATATTTTTACTACAATGGATCTTCTGTTTATTGATTTAAAGACATTCGTGAGCTATTTAGGGAGAGCAAAACTTCTGTCTGAAATGAACGCAGTTTCAAAATCCTGAGGCATCCAGTGAGGTATCCTCACTAATACAGTGAGACTCTGACGAAAACCACTTGTTTTGGTTGATGGATCTTAGTAATTCTTCTGATTTTCTTACTATGGTTTAGACGTTGATTTTTATTTCACGGGTTCATTGCGACATCTTGATATATATATATATTATATATATATATATATATATATAACAAATGACAAATTCATCCAGTGGGGCTATTTTCCCAGGTGTGTTGATAAACGCATAATACCTGCCACCAATCAATATCTTCCCGGGACTGCCACTGAACCCAACAGTTCTCCCTTCCTTGTAACCACTTTCTTTCCTGTGGTCATAGAATCGGTAATGTCATCAAGGACATTTTTCATCTCCTGTCCTTGAAGTTTAGTGCTGCCCTCATCGGTCGACTCTTCATTGCTTCATTCGCGCTCCGTCCTTCGATGTGGGGAGAAGATCTCTCTCACTTCATCCTCTCTTCTAGTCTACTCCTGATGACGAACAACATTCCGAAATATTGAGAATTTAGTAAGTGTTTTTTTTAATCTTTTTCTGTGTCGTGTATTGTGTAATTTAAAGTTATATATATAACATCAGAACATGGTGTCTTTCAAAGAGCTTCCAAATTGAAACGAAGATAAAAAACTATGCGACAGTGCAATAGAAACTATCGGTATCGAGGTGCAATAGAAGTTTTATAAAAGACAATTTTATAAAAAGACTTCCTATTCAATTTAAAATAATCTAAAAATATACTTCCTACGTTCATTTCTTAAAAACAGATGAGTGTACAGTTTGACGCTAAATAAATAATAAACTATTATTATGAATAACTTACTATAAGTTTAATTCATAATTCAGTTTTGTCCATTGCTGAATAAATAACCCATGTATAATCAAATAACTGTCATTAATAGTGCCAACTAAAAGATATGGTTTGTATTGAAATTTTCCTTACAGCTGATTCTTCATTCATTTCTGGTGGCAGTGGTGGAGGTGGCGGTGGTAAAACAAGTACTTCTTCATTTTCAGAAGAATGAGAAAGTCTATGGTCATCAATATTTTTCATATTCATTAATGTAGGAGAGTAGCAATACTTGGCATCCTAAAAGGAACAAACAATAATAACTTTTCCTGGAAATATGATTGAAAATGTATATTGTACATATAATTAATGATACAAGAAATTACTGATAAACTATTCAATTTTAACGTTTAACTTGAATGTCCTTACTTCTTGATCCTGGAGGCAGTTTATTTTTTCTGGAGAAATAGTTGGTGGTTCTACAACCAGTGACAATTCTCTTAGTCTAGCATAGTCTCCATCATCGTCATCATCACGATGTATATTTTCATTAACAGGAACTTTCCTATAATCATTTCATAAGATTTTGATTTATAGACTAAACAACATAAAGTATTATCTACTTCAGAATAAAAGAATTATAATAAACCTACTGTATTATGTTACAAGTAAACTTAATGAAAATCAGTAAAATTAATTATTATATTGAAGCAAAAAAGATAAATGATTATTTCTTTAGTTGTACAAATTATTGATGTATAACATCAATCGATCACATCGACAATGAATGGAAAGCAATGCTCTTACATTAAATTCTCATCTAGTATCGTGAAGAATTATTTATTCTCTATCTAGTTGAATTCCGCAACCAGAAGTATAAATTAACTGATTAATGTTCACGTCTTTTGGTGAATACTTTTGTATAGTACTATGCCTTTTAAAAGAATAATTTAAGAATGGAAATAATTTACAGTAACGTTTAGAATAAATGAATGACATATAAAACAAAACTAATAAATAGAAACTTACTTGACAAAATTATCAAATGTAACTTTTTGTTTAGTTTTTCTGGACCAGTTAACTCTTTCTGATGCTTCCGATCCAGGTGAATTATGAGAAGACATAACTTTTGGACGAAGCCAATAAATTTCTTCTTCTGCTTCATCTTGCTGCTCTCTGCTAACAGGATTACCTAAAAATTTGTAGTCCCTCTGTATTAGAACTGTTTTATTCTTAGAAAATATTAAGCATTTAAAACGACATAATACACGTAAAATCATAATTGTAGAATAGATTACTTTTCTGACATCATAACATTTTAAAACTGTTAACAAAGCAACAATCTGACAACGAAGTTTTGAGCAATGATGAATTATATCTTCCCCTTTTATCATAAAAGTCGGTTGTTTTTTATGAAAATAATTTCTCAATTTTAAATCAAAACGTAAGCAAAATCAGTTCAAAGCTCTATTAAACAGTCTATGTTAAATATTTTATATTGACATGTGTTACTACATAAAGTATTAACTGAAACTTAGTCAATTCATTTTTAGAAGTGCAATTACAGTTACTTGAAGTACTTACTGCTCATTCAGTTTTTTTTGAAGTACTAACAAGGCCAGTTTTTCCATCGGATTAATATATTCCTCCACTTTTCGCCAAATAAATAAACTAATCATCGTAATTATTCACATTATACAATTATTCACATTGTACTTTTGGTAGAAGAGCGTGGTTAATTGAATAACAAAGTACATTTTTATATCAGTTTTTGTTTTAATGGCACTTGTCAAAACACACAATGAAACCTCGGATAACAAATTAATTGCAACATTTCTTCAACCTCGATCAGCTGTTCCTCCAGGTTACCTAAGTCACAGTGTTGTCCCCACAGACTCCCCTCCCAGTGACAACGCTCAAATATTTCCGTGGAAAATGAACCACGCGGCCACTGCGAGTACGTCTGACATGGTCGGATGAAGCCGGTGATGATGGCAGAGCTGTATCAGGTGGTGGCTGTGTCTTGGCAGGAGAAACTATTGGGTCGGATACCTGAGGCTTTTCTGGAGTGGAGTCATCAGATGTCCAGTTGTATTAAAATTGGGTTATTAGTTAGTAATTCCGAGGAGTTAAGATGTCTTGGGCTTGAATAACCAGGTGTAGAATTACCGTGGTGTTGAAGTTACAAGATTTCAGTTGAAAAGTTGATTTGTCCTGGATTTGAGTTACCAGTTTGTTGAGTTGTTCTGGAGTTGAGTTACCAGATGTTGAGTTGTCCTGGATCTGAGTTACCAGTTTGTTGAGTTGTTCTGGAGTTGAGTTACCAGATGTTGAGTTACCAGTTTGTTGAGTTGTTCTGGAGTTGAGTTACCAGATGTTGAGTTGTCCTGGATCTGAGTTACCAGTTTGTTGAGTTGTTCTGGAGTTGAGTTGTCCTGGATTTGAGTTACCAGTTTGTTGAGTTGTTCTGGAGTTGAGTTACCAGATGTTGAGTTGTCCTCAGCCAGATGCTGAATTGGTCTGGCGGTGAATTCCCAGGTGCTTAGTTGTTCTGGAGGTGTATTCCCAGGTGTTGAGTTGTCACAAATAAGTTCCTTGTCTTTCTTAAGTCGGATGGATTCAAATTTGTGAGATCATGCCTTAGACTTCTTGAAAGCATTTAAATCCTCATCCAGTTGTTCAAGATCTGCGATGGGATCAAATGAAATAGTAGACGAACTGTTGAGCATTGGATAATTTTTTTTTTTTTTGAAAAGAATGCTAGAGGTTGAAGAACATTACCGGAAACTTGTTGTAGAGAAGTTCCTACAGCTGTGTATGCTTCAACTATGAATAGGATAGGAAATTGATCACGTCGGGGTCACCAATTTGGTAGAAGAGCGTGGTTAATTGAATAACAAAGTACATTTTTATATCAGTTTTTGTTTTAATGGCACTTGTCAAAACACACAATGAAACCTCGGATAACAAATTAATTGCAACATTTCTTCAACCTCGATCAGCTGTTCCTCCAGGTTACCTAAGTCACAGTGTTGTCCCCACATACTTATATTAGTCACATTATGTTACTCGTAAATAATATAGTGTTCTTTTTCATTTGTTAACAGTCTAGAGTTATTTCGAATTCTTGATACTGATAATGATATATGACTTGATAACGTTTATCGGATCATGTAAATTGTAATTAATGATAAATATTTGTGCACTGTTAATTCCAAAATGTTTAAGAGTAACATTTATTATAGTAGTATTAACGGAAAGCCGTATTAACATTTAATTAGTATTGAACTAAATTGGTGAAACATTATGAACAAATTTGGATCTTAATTTAAATAAATAACAAATCATATCATTCTCTCATATTTAAAAAACTTATTTTAAGGTACCTTGTAGTTTTGCTCTCTTCTCTATAGTGGCTCGTTGTATCACATTAATAATTGTTTTTTTAGGAGATGTGTCAGAGACTGTATAGGTTCTTCCACTAGCCACCACCAACAATGGTGCAGAAACATCGCATGTGGACAGGAGTTCAACATCAGTTAACAGTTTAATTGATCTGGTTGATCGTACGGATGTTTTTCCAACCGTGACTCGAAGTTTAAATTCCCAGTTATTTTTTAACGTAAGTCCCAACCACAATATTACCCAAATTAATAAGTGAAACACAATTCCTATAACACACAGAAGCAACGAAATATCTGAAGTTGTCTTATAAATAACAGCCATGTCAACCAATAAAGGGCCTTCAACCACAGTTATAGCCATCAAAACACACAGTGCTGTGCAGTGTGTCAGGTAACCCCATTCCTTGCCTTCTACGCTAATTACTCTGCAAGCTTTTTCATTACTTAAAAACGCATTAAATCTGAAAAATAAATGAATTTTAAAATTAGCATTAAATCAAATACTTCGAAAATGGGTTATTAAATGTCATTACCTTCCATATCCATATAAATATAACACCAAACTTGAAGCCAACACAAGAGCAGTTGTAAGAAAGAACAGAGCTAGGGTGACTTGAGGATTCAGTAAAAAGAAGCTTTTACTAAACCTCGAAGACATGGAATTTAATACATCACTTGGACCTAAGGCGTGAACCTGGAAAAACAATACTTTACAATGAAGACGAAAAAACAACAAATCTCTGAATAAAAATTAGAAGAAAAAATAAAACGTGTAATTAACTACAAAAAGTAGATAATCAGCAATAGAAAACTACATTTTATCTTATGCAATGTATTTAAAACTTCTCACCACTGTATTTAATATCCACTGAATCACTAAGTTATGATTACTGAAAGAAAAAATAAACCTTTTCTACTTTACTTAATGTTTTTTTGAAAATAATAGTTAAAAAGAATTGATGTAATAGAATGCATACAAGTACATCGTTTATATATTAAGACAATGTATCCTACATACATATATTGTCTTAATATGTAAATTTCATGGCCTTACGTAAAATTGAGTGTAGGCCACTCTAAAGTTTTAAACTATAATCGATGAATAAATTTACGGATATTCGTTTATTTTGTGTTTCCTCTGCTTTCTTTTTCTTAAACCATGTAGAAAAGGAAACCATCTGCTTTTTATAGGTATAACAAACCTATATAGCTTTAATAGATGAATGAATGATTCCTCCTACTTTACATCATTCGGTAAAAGTAGTGCCCAGCAAACAGAAAAAGAGCCACAAGCTCAGCTATAACACAGTTTAGTCTATTTACCTTTATACCAGAGTATTCAGTACACTAGATAAATTTCAGTATACAACTGTCTAGGACCAGGGTTGTCAGATGGGGCTAATTTTAGCCGAAGTGGCTATTTGCTAGCTATTAGGCTAAAAATTTTCCCCTGAAATTAGTCACCTGTATTTTATCTAATTATGACTAATTCACTGATTTGGTGAATTAATCATTACTTATGTAACATATTGCAGAAAATAAAACTAAACATGTTCAATCTCTTTTTATAGTACCACGAACGATTACTTCTAGTTTGTCTTTGTAACACCTTCAGTCCCGAACACCTATGGTTCTGTTAAAACATGCAATGCAGTGGGCCTATGATCAGCGGCGCTGGTTCATATCCTAAACTGCGTCTCAGTTAGTCGCTTCATAGTGTGAGAAAGTGACTGCTCAGTTTCATATTGCATTTGTAGTGTTATATGTCATTTGTTCAGCGCAAATTATGGCTTTGTTCTTTGTTTTATCTTGCCTATTGTGTTTTTAGTTGATTGTTTATGACGCACTTACCCATCATAAATAGAAACTATAATCTATCATGGTATGTCGATCATAAATGCTTGATATTAAAAGTCAATGCTATGTTTTGTAAGGTGTGTCACTGTTCTATTTCTAGTTTCAAGAAGCATAATTTAATGATGCATGCAAAGAGTGCTAAATATATTAAAAATGAAAAGTCCATCAAGTCTACTACTTCTGTAGTACAATTTGTAAACATTTTAAATGCATATTTATACAAAAAATGGATTTTTTTAAGCGGCTAAACATGGCTATTTTTTATTACTGTGATAGCGAATTTTGTTGAAAAGCATCTGGCAACCCTGTTTAGGACAGCGCTCAGTGGAACCACTGCTTCCGTTATTAGAATGAAAAATGATACATTTAATTATTATACCTTGCATTATTTTATACCTTGTATAAAATGCACACTCCAACATAAATAAGGAGAAGTTGGATCCCATTTGTAAAAAGTTGAAAAGAGAATAGTGCTCCCCAGCATTTATTGGTGTTCCAAAATATTGCAGGATAACGTACAGCATAAACAGCTAATGCAATAGCGTAATTTATAAATTCTTTAGACACTGGCACCCATTGCCTTTCATCTGCAACAGATCGCATAAAATTTTAGACAGACCTTACAAAAAAAGTAGAAGTTCTAATGTAGTGCAATCAGTTATTATGTGGTATTTACTCATTGTAGGGTAAAAATCTAATGAAATGGTCTCCACATATAAAAATTTTAATGATATAAACAATGCGTTTCGAACACGTAGTGTTCTTCCTCAGGCATTAACTAAAAATACAATGACTCCAGAGAGTTATCCATAGTACAAAGTAAATAAGTACAAAAATTAATATAAAATAAAATAAGGCAGAAAGTACGAACCTAAGGATGAGTGCCTCTGAATAAGACTGACTGGTAATCGAATGGACATGGGTGGGGGTATAGGGTACATCTGTTTCTTATTAGAAGGCAGGTACATTTTTCTTTTCTCTCTTAAAAGTTAGGCTGAGCCTTTACATTTTCTTTTAGACTAAGTGTAGGAAACATATTGAAAAAATAACACACAGAGCTAAAAGGAGAAAGTAGAACTTTTTTATTTTTATATAAATAAGTTAAGAAAAGTTGTACATTTGGGAATTTGCTTTGAGGCAAGTAGAAGAATTATCGCGCACTAGTTTGTTGATTTCATAGCCTTCTAAAATAGTTATTTCCCGGAATTTATTGTTTCTGTGTAGTATTTGTATATTTTGGTCTGGGAAAAAATTGCCAAACATTTAGTCACCAATAACCTCCAATTTTTCCCAAAAAGTTCTACTTTCTCCTTTTAGCTCTGTGTGTTATTTTTTCAATATGTTTCCTACACTTAGTCTAAAAGAAAATGTAAAGGCTCAGCCTAACTTTTAAGAGAGAAAAGAAAAATGTACCTGCCTTCTAATAAGAAACAGATGTACCCTATACCCCCACCCATGTCCATTCGATTACCAGTCAGTCTTATTCAGAGGCACTCATCCTTAGGTTCGTACTTTCTGCCTTATTTTAATATTATATTAATTACTTATATTAATTTTTGTACTTATTTACTTTGTACTATAGATAACTCTCTGGTGTCATTGTATTTTTTAGTTAATGCCTGAGGAAGAACACTACGTGTTCGAAACGCGTTGTTTATATCATTAAAATTTTTATATGTGGAGACCATTTCATTAGATTTTTACTCTACAAAAAGTAGAAGCAATGTGATCCAAATAGGTTACCAGAATCTGCAAGGAGATCCGAAGACAACATTGTCTGAGGAGGAGGGGAGCTCACAGGAATGGCATTAGAGGTTTTTATAGTAGAATTCTCAGTAGATGGTGTCATGAAACTCAACACAACCAAGCGTTCGTAAGAAGGCAGTACAAAATCGAGATCAGTCTTCCAAATCGTATCTGTAAAAAAAAATATTGTTGACAAGATTGTTAAAAACAAGTGTACATTATATTGTACAAAAGATTTTAAAGCAGAAAAAAAATGGAGTGGTATATGGTTAAATTTATTATAAGTAAACATAACGATAAACTCTTTAACAATAAATAGAGTATTGGTTTTATTTTAATGTATCTATCGTTTAGAAGTAATATAAAACTCTCTGGTGAAATATTATCAAATTCGTAGATATACAATTCAATGTTTTCATTGAATCAACTATGACAATAATACGCAATACAAAATTGTAAGTTTATTGAAACTGTGGAGAAGTTACTTGAAATTAGTAATCACTTTATTGTAAAGAAGGAAAGAAAGTATCTTTCTCTTGCTTTAATATTACTCGAATATAAGGGGTTCTTAAACACTCTAAGGAGTTTATGTTTGACATTAATATTTGCTAAAGGGTGGAGCAACACTTTCCATAGACATCCATACATCACTCTGGAAAACATGGTAAAATATATCATTCATTGACGTTGATTTTTTGTATTTAAAAACTTTATTCTTCTTACAAATCATACAACTCATTAAAACATCTCACCTTCCATTTATTAAACCTTTAAATAACAATTTTATATCCCTTGATTTCCCAAAACAAATTACTAGTCAATGCAAACAAAACCAAGTGCAACAGGTTATACATTATTCCAAGATGAGTTTTCAGTTTTTAAGGTTTTATTACCTTCTGTGGTAATTGAAATTTATTGAATTTTTGTATATATTGTTAATTTAAGTAGTTCTTTTTTAAATTTTCATTTTCTCCAGTTAGACGCTTAGCATAAGTGTCCCATAACACCCCTTTCTATCCATGTATGTAACTTCAACCAAAAGTATTCAGCTGATACCCTCAAAAGGTTTTATTTTTTGGAAGTAAATAATTTTAGATTATACAGAAAAAAAAATATCTCCTGTTGTTTTAAATTTTTTTTCCATACAGTCAGTTTTATAATGATCACAAATTTTTCAAAGGTCTAGAGGTAGCAGTTTGGGAAAAAATGTCTAATATCACATTTGTCTAATATCACATTAATTTAATATTACCCACAAACAATAGATTGGACAAAAAACAATAGAACCCAAAAACAATTTATAGTCATCTGGACTCTAGATCCCATTTTTGTGTAAGATGAATTTCATCTGTCAACCTATAGCATACCCATAAACTTTTAGATACACCTATCCACCCACCCTCACATATATATTATATATTTACTCTGGTATCATCAAAAAACGCCAAACAACTTCTGCAACCTCAAGACGTGAATTTATGAAAATCTCGAGATAGCTTTTTTCATAATTATTACATTTTACTTATCGTAAAGAAGAAATCAATTTCAATTTTGTTTTTGTCGTATTTGGGCACAATTATATTTAAAATGTTATTATAGTTTCCTTTGTATGTTCGCAGCTCCTAGACAGTGTGCCTATTTGATAAGACGACCCTAGCAATATTACCTAAACTTGAGGAATATTTCTAACTCAAAATATCTCTCTTTTATTAAGACTTTATTTAGAATTCTAAAGGGTGTTATCTTACATTCTTTGAAGGAGCTTAAAATTGTTTACAGGATGGATGTAAAGATAATACAAATTTCATTTACAAATAATACAAATTGAATTTATTGTCTTCAGAAAAAATGTAGCAATAAGTGTTAAAGTTTAGATAAGTCAGTTTTCTGAACAATTAAGCGAATAACATTTTTTTTTTGCGTTAGAGGAAGTTTTAAAAATTGTGCCTAGTCATATTTATCTAGACAGGTAGAAACTATGGTGATGAAGTCCGAACATGCACATCAAAAAATGAACTGCCTGAACTTTCGCATCATTCCTGCAATTATTTTTTTAACTATTTTTTTAAAGTGCTCCAAAACAATACTTAGCAGTTTATTTTGTAGAATGATTTAAATTAGAAATTACTAGCAAATGTACCCGTCTTTGACGGAATCAAAAATTCTATTATACTTGGTATTCCAAAATATCAATTATAGTATTAACTAATACTATAATAAGAAATTGTAGAATAGTAGAAAACACCATTATAAGTACAGTGTTAAACAAATGCCTCTGTATACACTACATTAGCTGTCTGTCCTTCAGGTTCATGGAAGAACAATCAGTTGAAACCTCTGACTATTGAGCAAGTAAACTACAGTTGACCACGTGAGAAAAACTTGGTTTTGCTAACTTGAATTCCTGCGTTAGATAAAGTCTCCCTTTGCGACTTAGTTAACGTCATTGCGAAATAGACTCTGACCGGACTTTGCAATAATTTCAACGTAAACAGACAGTGGCTCGGAATCAATGGTATGTGTGGTATACACACAGACTCCCCAATACCCCATCCAGTCATTATGTCCGCCTCTATGGCATACCTGTGTAGAGCACGAACTCAGAGTCGTGTCCCGTTGCACAGTTTTGGGGCACTCATGTTTCGTAACATGAAATTTGTTACTGCTACTAAATTGCAGCATGATTGGTTCTCCTACTTTAAGTTTTTACTCATGAGCAGGCAGTCCAGGAGAAATAAATTCAGAGTCAATAAATTCAATTAGATAATGAACTGCTTCTTCATCACTAATCCAATTTCTTTACTGACTTGTAAGTTCTTTCCTCGGTTTCATATAGCGTAAGAACTTGTTTGTTGATTTCTCATGCCTGTTCATATTAAGGGCTGAGAATTGCTCGTTTACAAAAGATTTATTCTCAATAGATAGTACATCCTTAACTCTGTGAAACACCATTTCAATGATGTCAAATACGCAATATATTCATATGCTCAATTGAAATTAAAATCAACTAACAATACCTACTTGCCACACCTGTGTATTTTCAAAACAAACTTGTCTGTGAAGTTAGGAAAATACAGCTAAAAGCCCCATAACTTCGCTTCTGTATTGAATTAATAATCTAGTTAGAGCCCATATTTTAAGTTAGGCCCACACAAATCCAGTGTCAATGTTTCAGCTTGCTATGTCTTATGGTGGCTGAGTTTACTTGTGACAAACATTTTTCCGTTAAACGTCCATAACTTCACTTCTACGTTGAATTTCCAATCAATTCATAGCCTATATTTTAAGTTAGACCTACACAAATCTACTGTAAAAGTTTCAGCTTTATATGTCTTATGGTAGCTGAGTTTACCTGTGACAAAGTTTTGCGGACAAACCGACAAACCGACAAACCGACAAACCGACAGAAATTTTTCTAAGGGTGGATTCGGTTTCTCCAATGTATGAAACGTAAAGAAAACTTGAAATGAGTCAGTTCTGAGCAATGTACAGACAAAATCATTATTTTATTTATAAAGATGATATACCGAAATTACATTTAGTTTTCAATATACTATAGAAGCCGAAGATTAAGAACTTATTGATAGTAAAATTCATTTGTATGGTGATTACCTTTAGAAACATAACCAGCCTGCACCATTCTTGGATGGATAACTAAGCGTGGAAGTAAAAGACACAAGGCAATTAATATATGAAGAAAAGGAGCAGTCGGACCACCATGTTTCCAGAGAGCAGATATACCATTGGCAGACAATGGGTCTTTAGGGTCAGCTTGGCAAGTACTTAACGTGCGGCCCATTTTAAATCCATCATTGGCAAGATTGCCGACTTTAAATAAGGCAGCTCCGAGGAAAAGAGGAAGAGTAATTGCTGCAACAGCTAAAGCTGACCACGCGAACTTGACTTCCTCCCAACCTGTTGAGTTCCAGCCTGAAATAAAGAACAACGGCCTTAATTAAATATTACTATTAGTACAAAAATAACAATATATACAGTTCATTACATATACATTTTAATTTTATAACTTGTTGACTATTAAAGTTAATAAATTACCATAAAGTCATTAAAATTTGTTGAATTTAAATTTTTTTTATTAATTTTCATAATTCTCAAATAAAATTTGAGCTGCAAGCTTTATTTTTAAACATGCATTTTAATATAAGTGAGTCATCAAATAGGATCCTATCTACCTTTGTTGATTAGTTTAACTAATGAGAAAAAAGAGACTCGACATGTTCCTCTTGACATGTATATCAATAAAAACATTAAATTCTATGTTACATGTTCAGAATCCTTCACCTCACCTCAATTTAAATACCGTGTTAGAAGCTTATTGTCGCGGTGAAATTTGATTGAACTTCATTCTTTACTTGAAGTAGCCGCCCATTCAATGCTACTCAATGATAACAAACTACTTACTCACTCAGCTTAAACACCTGAGAGTTTCTTTTTAAAACCAAAAAAAATAAATCTTTTCCTAAACAATACCAAAAACATATAATCAAATTAATTATTTTAATTGAACAATTAAAAAATCTGGAGTGGCCTACACTCTACTTTACTATAAGTAACTTAATGTCAAATTTCTTGAGTATATAAAACATAACGTCTCATTTAAGCATAACGTAAACATCTAAATGGGATATAATTATTAGCCTGTCATTCCTGAGGTAGTACAGATAGTGATTGAAGGACATATCAATTTATAAACTTATTTTTGTACATCACAAATAATTTATTATTTGCAAATAATTTCATTAGTATAACTACAGCAGTAATAACATTTTTGAAAAACCAAAGTGAACATTTCTTGAAACGAAATAGTATCCTACAAGAGAACATGGCTATTATTCAAATAGCCAGTAGATTTCTTACATCGTTTACTTGACATCCTTCTATATTGAATATTAATGTAAAATTTTCAAATTTGAAACAGTAAAATACTCTTTTTTTCTCTGAAAAACTTCTTAAACAGCGAAGAAAATGTTGTTTTAAGGTGATTTGTTAATTAAAGATGTACGATAATTACAGTTATTAATCTCTAAACGAAAGATTTCAATTTTGAATTATCTTTTACATGTTTGGTTTTTAACAGAATTATTATACTGGGAATTTTATGGCTTCTTAGTATTTAATAAGATCATTTTCCTTCCCCTTTGTCAAATAACATATATACGAATTTTTTTTTAATGAGTGTTATCATTTACCTGCACAATATTATTCCTCTTACATCTCTTATAAGTCAATAATATATTTTCATTTTTCCATTAGAAACATCAATTTTATCTCAGTGGATTCGCTCAAAAAATTTCTAAGTCAATGTAAACAATGTAAAAAAATACAAAAAATTCGACAAGTATAGCAGGTGATCTCTTTGTCTAGAATAAACAAACAATTTTTATATCGTTATTGCTCTTTCCCATAATTGAAACTTCATGAATTTTTTTTTTGTGAATTGCTAATTTTTTGTTCCATTTTTGGTCAAATTTTCATTGTTTTTTAACGAGCCGTTTAGCGTCAAAAAAACATTTTCTGAAAACACAAATCGTACTGTAACGCCCCTTTAGCGAATGTAATTTTAGAAAAAAATATCTCAACTCATTCTCCATATAATGTTCTATTTATAGGCATAGTTTCATTTTTGTCCGTCAAACAGTATGGCTTGTATCGCTCTCAGAAGGTTTGAGATTGAATTATAAGTCAAAATTTGTACATTTTATTGAAAAAAAAATATTTCCTGTTGTTTTAAAATTCTGAATATATTTTTCGTTTGTTCGATTTGTAACTTCAAAGATAATGTCAAAATTTCAAAACTCTAGGGTTATCAGTTTAGGAGAAATAAATGTTTTAAAAAAAACGGTTTTTGGCAAAAAAAGTGACTTTCCCATCATGCATAATTCTTCGCAAACAATAGGGATCTTCGTCTTTATGAGGCCCATTTTTGTGTAAAATATCAACTTGATCCATCAAAGATTCTGGACCGTAGCATGGTAACAAGCAATGCTAACACACTCACCCACCCACACACACACAGACATCATCGTAAAAACCTCATAAAACGACTTCTGGGACCTCAAAACATGTAATTCCGTCAAAATCTCGAGATCGAATTTTTTCACGATCACTATGCTTTACTTATAGTAAAGTAAAAACTTGTTTCTCCTGAATGAAGCATGAATTTAATTTATTATTTAATTTATTTTACGACTTATTACTTTACTATAAGTAAAGTATAGTGATCGTGAAAAAATTCGATCTCGAGATTTTGACGGAATTACATGTTTTGAGGTCCCAGAAGTCGTTTTATGAGGTTTTTACGATGATGTCTGTGTGTGTGTGGGTGGGTGAGTGTGTTAGCATTGCTTGTTACCACGCTACGGTCCAGAATCTTTGATGGATCAAGTTGATATTTTACACAAAAATGGGCCCCATAAAGACAAAGATCCCTATTGTTTGGGAAGAATTATGCATGATGGGAAAGTCACTTTTTTGCCAAAAACCGTTTTTTTTTAAACATTTATTTCTCCTAAACTGATAACCCTAGAGTTTTGAAATTTTGACATTATCTTTGAGGTTACAAATAGAACAAAGGAAAAATATATTCAGAATTTTAAAACAATTGGAAATATTTTTTTTTAACTAAAATGTACAAATTTTGACTTATAATTCAATCTTAAACCTTGTGAGAGCGATAGAAGCCATACTGTTTGACGGCCAAGAATGAAACTATGCCTATAAATAGAACATTATGTGTAGAATGAGTTGAAATATTTTTTTTTTCAAAATTACATTCGGTAATGGGGCGTTACAGTACGATTTCTGTTTTCAGAAAATGTTTTTTTTGACGCTAAACGGCTCATTTAAAAATAATGAAAATTTGACCAAAAATGGAACAAAAAATTAGCAATTCATAAAAAAAAATCATGAAATTTCAATTATGGGAAAGAGCAATAACGATATAAAAACTGTTTGTTTATCCTAGACTAAGAGATCACCTGCTATACTTGTCGAATTTTTATATTTTATTCATTGTTTACATTGACTTAGAATTTTTTTGAGCGATCCACTGAGGTAAAATTGATATTTATAAAGGAACAATTTAAATTGTTTATTGACTTATATGAGATGTAAGAGGAATAATATTGTTACATGTAAAAAAATCACCGCCAATAAACATAAATAAATTACCTTTGTCTTCCATGGCATGATGGATTTGTCTCATAAAATGCTTTAATAAATCTATATATTGCACTCTTGAGCAAAACTTAATATCAGTTACAGTTACATTATAATTGTGAATGTAGTACCTTTCCATGATATTGAAATGTAATGAATGGACTCTTTCCTCAAGAAAGAGGACTTATGTTTGTTGAGAAATATCCAGTTTTTTTTTACAATTCTAGTCTAATAGTTCATATTTATTATTTTCAAAAATTAGAAGCTCCCAACTATAAAAGATTTAAGTTATATTGAATAGCTGGCTTTGACTTCGATTTGAGTATGTAAACTGGCTAATTACTAATATATTTTTTTGTCAATATACATTCATAGCAAACTTAAACAGAGTACAGAAGGCAGGAAAAGGATACCACTCACTCAGAAAAAATTCGTATATATGATATTTGACAAAGGGGAAGAAAAATGATCTTATTAAATACTACGAAGCCATAAAATTCCCAGTGTAATAATTCTATAAAAGACCGAAAATGTATAAGATAATTCAAAATTGAAATCTTTAGTTTAGAGATTAATAAATGTAATTATCGTACTACTTTAATTATAATTCATCTTAAAGAAACATTTTTTCTTCGATTTTTATGATGTTTTTCAGGGAAAATAAGGGTATTTTCCTGTTTTAAATTTGAAAATTTTACTTTAATATTCAATGTAGAAGGATGTCAAGTAAACGATGTAAGAAATCCACTGGCTATTTGAACAGAGGCCATGTTCTCTTGTAGGAGAATATTTCGTATCAAGAAATGTTCACTTTGGTTTTTCAAAAATGTTATTACTGCTGTAGTTATACTAATGAAATTATTTGCATCAGCTGTGTGATGCACCAAAATAAGCTTATATATATTGATATGTCCTTCAATCACTATCTGTACTACCTCAGGAATGAAAGACTAATAATCATATCCCATTTAGATGTTTATATTATGCTTAATTGAGACGTTATATATTATATACTCAAGAAATTTGATATTAAGTTACTTATAGTAAAGTTGAGTGAAGGCCACTCCAGATTTTATATTATTGTTATTAATTTTGCATTTGATATAGATGGCATAAAGTATGTGATCCACTCCTTTGATTCTGGTTTAGTAGAGTACGTGGCCTGCTCGGTTTCAATATGTCTTTACTCAGTAACTGTATTTGTATAAAACTAAAGTTTATCAGGACTCGGTCAGTTCTTCAGGTTCAAATTAAACTCTCATTGCCAACGTTTCGGTTTTTATTTAAAACCTTTTTCATAGGCAGAAGTTGAACCTGAATTTGAATCTGAAGAACTGACCGAGCCTTGATAATTTGAACCTGAAGAAGACCGAGTTCTGATAAACTTTAGTATTGTTTCTATTCCACGGTCAATACTTTTATCAATATGTATTTGTATAGATATAAGTATTAGGTAATTTATTGAAACTACTAATTTGTTTATATTTATTTAATCTTAAGAAATGTAATTGGTTACAAAATAATAAAAAAAAATTTCATTCGTAACTAGAATTACGGAAATATTAAAATATACTAAATATAATATCATATAACATATATATTATAATAAAATTTAGTACAAATGTACTAAAATATATTAAACCATAATATATTAAACTTTTAGTGTATACATGCGAGAATGCGTCAAAATAAGTCGGCATCAGCTTTGTAAATGTTCTGCCAAATTCTGCTTCAAACGGAACATTTACATAGCTCTGTATACCTTCTATCATATTCTCTGGATATAGTGAGTCGACACTCACATGACTGTATACTTTTATTGTTTTGTTAGTAATTTTTTAGTTCGTTTAAAAGAAAATAAAAGATATCGACTTACCGACAAGAGTGGATGAAGTATGTAGAGCAATGTATGTTTGAAATACACTGATGAATATACCATACCATATTGAAGAAAGTGTGTTAATGTGGCAACAGGCTCTGTCCTTACTACGCGGTTTACTTTGATTTGCAACCCAACACATATCTCCATCCCATAAACCTGTAAAAAAAGTATTTGTTATTTAAGACTTGAGATAACAAAATAACGTAGCATATAGAAAGGAAAGGTGCCATCAGTGATCAGCGATTTGGTTTTTGGCGTCAATGAATGAAGCCGACCCTTTTGTTAAGAACAGGTTTTGTAGCATTCTGGAATTTCTACTGGTATCACTGAATGCTACAGGAGCTTTCAACTCTGCCTGGTGGTTTTTCATTTTTTTTTTTTTAACTATACAAATAAGTCTGCCATAAGAATTTATGTAACTAATCGAATAGCAATATCTATCCCAAAGGTTTTATGTCTCATCCAAAAGTTCGAAAGGTCGCTAAGACACTAGAATATTATGTTCAATTCTTTGATACAATTGATTCAAGTTCACTATTCCAACAGTAATAAATTCATAAGGTTTGTTTATGATTATTTTTAATAGTTGTTGAACCGAAAACAGAAGATGCTATCAGAAAAATGCTGTCATAAAATAGTGGTATATATGAATCGGCTATAGAATGAAAACGGTAACTAATTTAGCTTTAATAAAGAGAATTACAAATATGTTTAGGAATACTGGTAGAAATGACCTCTGACTAAACTTCAGAGGTTTAGATATCCCACATCTTAGATATTTTTGTCAAGTGAAAGGACATTTGAAAGTAATGAAAATCCTCAACGGTAGAAAAAGTTTCAAAAATATCTTACATAGGGTCTCAGAGTGATAACAAATGATAGCCTGATTTTCAAGCTCTTGATTTCAAGAAAATGGTAAAACATTAATAATAATAAAAGCAGTAAAAATAAGTTAGAATGGAAATAAGCTGAGTGACACTTAGATGTGGATACCTAGGCACAAGGTTGTCGTAGTTGTAGTCGTTACATAGTCGATTAGGTTGAAAAAGTTTAGAAGTAAACAATATTTCTGCGGCGTAGAGCACTTTGTGCAACACACAAGGTTTCTTAAGTATGCAATTGATGAATGAATGTAAAAGGATGCAAATAAAAGATACATAGAAGAACTGGTTTTTGGCTAAAATGTTTATCCAACTGAACTTAAACTTGTAAAGAAAATAATAAATCTTTAAAGAAAGAATTTAAGAATATCTGACCAGACATTATCCTCTTAACTGCCACTTACACAAGCTATGATTAACATCTTATGAACAATGTACTCTATCCTGAGGAGGCAGAAACCAATGAACACATTTTATGTGAATGTGATGCAATCGCGATTAAAATATAATTTTTTTTTCTAATCTTACCTAAAACCAATGAAAGTGATAAATAAGTTCTCTAAGAATAATTCTGAAGTTCATTAAAGAACTTAAATTCTGAATTTAAATGTAGAAAGGATAAAGGAATCCGTAATGCGACAAATATAGGTTCGGTGAGCACAAGTTCGATGTGATTGAGGCCCTCAGTTTAATATTTATACTAATATGTCACATTGTTCTAAACCAGTTATTCAAGTTTGTTGTAACTGATAAAATGAATATAGCGACATTAGAACATATGAAATCATTACTGATTGTCTATGAGTTTGACATTACGTCTACACGATTTGGTTTTATTAAGATAAAACCAAAAATCAGTTGATTATAAACGAGCTTTATATTATGTTTACCCAGGGTTGAGTGAAAGCCACTCTAGTTTTTTTTTTGTGTTTTTGACTTTATCAAGTAAAACACTGAACAACATCAGGACCGTGATCTGTTCTTTTAAAATAAAGGAGAAGGGGGAATATTAACGCAATAGTTTGAACAATTGTTTATTTTTATCACAGAAAATCTACAGTTGTTTCTTAAACAGATAGAGAGGGCCAGGTAAGCATAAACGGCAACGTGCTCGCCTCTGGATTAGTAGATCCGGAGTTCAATACCCACTCTGGCCCTCGATATTCACGCAGGAGGTGAATAATCTGAGGTCGATTATTCCACTCCTTGGAGAGGATAATTATATTAAACTTTTAGTGTATACACCATCAATCCCGAGTCTGTACGATGCTAGGTACTCGTTAAAGATCCCTACTTTAAATACACTTGAATTAAGTAAAATTTAGGACTCCCAATGTAGAATCTTCATTGTGTGGTATGACAAAGGGCTAATGTTCGGCCAATGTGTGTTATCTTGTAGGACTACCACTGCAACTTGAACTAAACAGATTAAGATTACAGGTGTCCAGTATTTTTAATTTTTTTTCACAGTTCAGTAAGAGAATACACTAATGAGTTAATAATAATCACACTGCTATTCCCATCTTGAGAAATAGGAGGAACATATTTTCAAGGAACAAAATGATGTGACTAGACAAAATTGAGTCCGTGAAGTCATTGCCTTCATTATTGATAACGAACAGGTAACACACTTCCCTCATACACCGCGTTCGTACTCCATAAGAGTTTGAACGATATTTCTTGTTATTACAGAAAAACTACGTTTGTTTCTTAAACAGAGAGATATTTTGAACACTTTTGACAGAGAGATATTTAGAGTGGTTTTTTTAACTTTGTGTTACAGTGGAGTGATAAAATACGCTAAAGACTTTAATAATAATAATAATCAGACTCTGTGATTATTCCAGATGGCTGGAATAATATTGTCGGAACAGCCGATATAGCTACCTGTAGCTATCATTTTGACTTTTTGACCCAAGTCTTACAGTCTGCATTACCAAAATATCAATATTCTAAGTAAAAATACTAAATGACAGAACTTTTAAAATATCATAGAGCCTATTGGATAGCATATTTAAAATATAATGATTTATGGGTAGCGTTAAGGCCATATCTTTGACTGGTTGATTTACAAATTTATAGCTGTAGGCTGTAGTTGCAATATGATTATCTCTAACTATGTTTATATTCGGAAAAATCACGAATACGTTAAAATCAAATCGCCCCAGTAGGATGCGGAACGAAGTGTTTTATAATGTGGTTATGGCTAGATTGAGTTGTTTCACGTCACCACTTTCCTTTCGTGTCACGTTTAGTACTCTTCCTCTCACTACATGGACGCCTCGCTTTCCATTGCAAATTCTAAAATCATGTCTCGACCCTTTCCATTATATTCACCCTACAGTTGAAGTTCTATAATTGATATTTAACAACCAAAATCAAATAATTACTGTGTAAACATTAACTTATTGTGTAAACAGTGGCTTGAGTTAGCTATGCTAATCTATTAATATCCTTTGAAAACTCTAATGCTATCGAATAGATTTGATAGTAAGTAAGATAATATAAACTTAACATAAAATAACAAACTCTTTAATTTTGGATTTGCTATTTTTAATTCTAACTTAATAAAAAAAAAATTTATACGGAATAAAAACAGTTTTACAAAGCTGGTTTAAAATAAATCCTCACCTGTTTGTACAGGATATAACGCCTGTTCATTTGTTTTTGCAAATAACAATTAGTTACAAAACTGCAGCTTTTGTTTAGCTAAGCATTCATAAATGACAAAAGCAGTTGTTTGTTTGTTTCCAACGCTCATATCCCCTTGATATTTTCAGTGCTGTTCAAGGGTCAGAAAGTGTGGTTGATTTGTTAATACAACATTTAATGGTTGTGGGTGAGTCCCATTATCTGGATGATTCTTCATTGGAAGTCTTACATTTTTATTTACAGAGATATTTAACATTGTATCTGACATCGTACAAGATCAGGACCGACAGTTTTTATGCCTTTTCTGAATCTATTTTATGCTTGTTATATAAAAGAAACAAGAGCACCGTAGTTTTCATTTCTACATGAAAAATCAAGAATTATGACAAAGATTCGAATCTTGAGTAATAAAAACACTCTACCATCATACCACACCTCACCCTTATGTTATCACCAATCTCTGTTAAAGCATGTGTTTAACAGAATCCCTCAATGTAAATGTTGGTCATAGAATCAACTTCATTATAAGAAGCTAATTAATAACTGAACTGTACTTACAAGACAGTTATTGCATGGCAAGTTATAAGTAAAGAAAATAACAAAGGCAAGACATGAACAACATAAATACTTAAACAAACAAAATGGACCCAGTGGTGGTCTGAAAGTTTTCTAACTAATTAGAGTAGATAATTCTTTTAGAACACACTTATGTTAATGAGAATGACATGCACAACTGCCCTAACATAAATTCTTAATAATCAGAAACAACCAGTACCAGGCATATTGCGAGCACATTTATAAAATATCTTAACAGTAGACTTCCCATGGTTCGTACTTACCATAGGAGGTGGTAGAACTTTTTTTAGCATAAATCCTTTCAAAGAGAAAATACACCTCTATTCAACTAAAGGGAAATACTTTTCTTTTCCTAAGAGGAAGACACTTGTCTCGTTACTTTCATTCCAAGACCAAGACGCAATAATTATTGTAAGATCAACGAGTATTCGGCATTACAAATGGTAGTCTATGGACATTTATATAATGTAGAAGGAAATACATACTAATGGGTTAGAGATATACATTAATATGTAGAATGTAACAATAATGATAAATATTTGTAGGTGTTTATAAGATAACAATAAACGTTAATGAGAGAGAAACATATATAATTAAGTAATTACTTTATAATAAAATAATGGTTAGCAACTGGTGAAGAAACCTCAAGACTAGAGAAAGAACAGAAATTAATACCACAATTATTAGTGTTAGACTGAGGAGAACCGGAAAACTCAATATTAGATATGGTATAGCTGTGTTACACTCAGCTACCTTCTCCGCAAAGGAAGTATTCTTAATGGTAAAGAACAATCAAGTCTGCAACATACTGAGTACTAGACAGTGTATCTACTGAGTACCAAAACACACTTTGATGAGTAATTCTTTGCAAGCATTGAACTTTAAAGTAACGAGTTGGTTACTGCCTAACAGAAGTGGAGTACTCCTACTCTAACTAGACAAAGTATTTTCTAGTTACAACACTATTTCTTCTGCCATAATTACTCCTGTATAATAACAAGTGTGTTAATTACAAATGCATTACTGGAAAGATATAAGATCTTATACCTTTCCATCTTATATCTTTGATTGAGCATTTTAAATTCAATCAATCACTCTTAAATTTTACGCCATGCCTATTGGAATCTACAACCAATTCAAATTACTTGTTAATAAAATTGTTATATTATGTTTAAGTAGTAATTTTAAAATCGTAACATTATCAACAAGTTGGTGTAGAGGAAAACTAGTTTGAGGTTTGACTTATAAGAATGAAATTGATATCAGATAAAGTACACTGGTTATTTGGAAGATTGAAAAACAGGTTATTATTATGTTTGATACAAGTTGATGATAATTGTTTATAAGGAGGGCGCGGAGTGAGGCTCGCAGTGTGTATGTTGACTGATGAAGATTGCATTGGTGGAGGTTTAGGGGTGAACAATCTGTGTAGTGGGTGGCGGTTGCCATGGACACCGCACCCCCTCGACACAATCCCCTCCACCAGTTCACTTATTACTTTTCCTGTAGAATTACTGGAACCCTATCAGTTTATGTTTCACAACACTCATACCTTCTTAGTTGGTTAGTAAAAGCAAAAAAAAAATGTAACTCAATAGGAATTATCACCTTCAAAATGACACAATACTCAAAGAGGCATCAATAACTAACGGAATTTTTAACTCAGGAGATGAAAACAAACTACTACTCTCCTCTGGTCCAGTACTTAACCGCTTACAAGTCTTCAATACTACTGCTTTTATTTACTGTTTTTCAAAATGTATTTAAAAAAGAACCATTTTTCCAAATTTAATTAATTTCTTATTCTTGATTAATTACAAAAAAAATTTGGAATGGCCAACACTCGACTTTATCATAAATAAACATAATAACAAACTCATTGATAATTAATTTAGTTTTTCTTTTATTTTAATGGGACTATCGTAATGAAGTTATATATACCATCTGGTAAAGTATTATGAAATTTATAGATAATCAATTTAATGATTTTATTCCTTTTATTGTAGCTATGAACATTTAGTCAGTTATAACAAACTGACGTGGAAGATTGGAAAACAGTGTATTGTTATGTTTCATAAAAATTGATGATAATAATTGTTTATAAGGAGGGCAGCAGGTTAGGATCGTAGTCTTGACTAGTAATTAAATTAAATCATTGATTTGAAACAGTCAGATAGATCTCATTATTAGAATCAAGAATATATATAGAACTCATAAGCAGCGCTACCATATCTGACATATCTAACTCCCTTTATTTTTTTCAATCTCCTTTGGATTTTTATTTCTTTATTCAACTACAATGTTTTCCTTAAAGGATTTTCTCTCACCTCTAGTAGTTATAGATATGGTTTGCGAAAAATCTTAATACACTTCAAGGATTGCATTGCATCTGATTCACTAGCATTCAGATTGAATGCACTCAAAGGTTCCTTAACTTCCAGGCAGAGTTTGCATTATTTTTATGATGCATAAGTATATAATAATAAATAAATAATAAATAAATGCATAAGTATGATGCATTAATATGATTGCGTTTATTAATTGCAAATTGCATTAGTAGTATTTAAGAAGATAAATTTCTGTTAGAAATCTACATAATATAATATAAATATAATATAATATATATTATAAATATAATATAAATCTTTCCTTTGAAGATGTATTATTTCCTTAAAAATGTAAATTCTTTTCATCCATTTTCAGTTCCTTCTTCATCCATTCATCAGTTGCTCTAACTTTTTTCAAACGGAACATTGCCTCATTCTCCTGTATTTAAGTTTTTACAAGTACCACATGAAAGTTTACCTGTTTTTACTGCTCTCAGTATTAATTTTTGACTGTTCAAAATACTAGGCTGGAGTTTTTTTTTGGAAATCAGGAAGCCTTCAATAAAGGTGATCATTTTGTATCACTTCGACACCTCCTGTAAAAACCTATAGTTACACTAATATTCTTTCTGTTGAAATTGATTAATCTATTCTGAAGTTTCTGGATTAATTAATTTATCTGGTCCTGCTGATTCAATGATAACAAGAATGTGCTATCAATAGCTCTTTCTATATCTAAGACGTTCAGGATTATTCTTTTAAGCCTGAAAGAAGTATTGCTGTTATAGATTATTTGTAGGTCATAGGATCTTAGCTCCAAATCCACATTATTGGCTTTAAAGAATTACTATTAATGCTGTGATAAAATAGTGGTATCATATGCATCGACTGTAAAATTAATTCAGCTTTAATAACAAAAAGACTACCGTGTCGGGGAAAAGAGCGGAAATGACCTCTGATCAACTTTCTGCATGGAAACAATATCAAACCCTCCCACCTCATAGATTATTTTATCAGGAAAGAGGAAACTTGGGAGTGATGAAAATGTTTCAATGGTAGACATGAAAATTTTATGGAACGAAATATTAATCGTTTGGCTATACGTTTCAAGATACTCGTACAATGCTTCTCATAGAATGTCTTACAGAGGATGTAAGAATGATAACAAATGATCACCTGATTTTGAAACTCCAGATTTTAAGAAAATGGCTCCTGTCAGTATGTTGTCAGATAAAAAATTAATAATAATAAAACCAGTAAAAATAAGTTATGTCTGATGTGGGTACCTGGATAAAATGATATACAAAGGAATAAAGCAGTGGACAGGTGTTAAAGGTTTGTTTCGCTCCAAACTTTCTGAGACGTGGAGCAATTTTGTTTCGTACCCATCCTTTTCAAGTATGTTGACTGTAAACTAATCCAGTTTTTTTTATCAGTATTTAGTTCCAAGAACTTGTTGCTATCAATGTTTGAAGTTGTTTATTATGCATTTGTACACAATTTTTACATATATATTATTCAGGTGATAATAAACAATGAAATATTGTTTTCCTCAAATTCGCTGGGATCAAACCGACCAGAAGTTTTCTGCGACGTACAGAATCAATAAACGCTAATTTCGCTAGATGCTGACATGCCTTTATTTTTTTAGTAATAACATAGCTAGTACATTGGTGGGTTTCCTATTCACATGTGCTAGCATATTTCCACTTCTATTTTGCCCTTCTCATAAATGTAAAATATCTGCTTTTCCTGTTTGCTTTCCTGAATTCCTTTATGATAAAATTAACAACATTATTCTACTGCTCATTCTTTGAAATAGCCCACTTATACATTGTCTGAGCTTTAGAGGGCGCGAAAAATCGTTCTCCAATGCAGTTTCAGTTACAATCTTCCGTTTAGTGTCAAATGTAATAGTTTTAAATGTGACTGTAATATATTTTTTTTCTAGTGGTAATAACGTAGGCAATTTGTTAATTAAAAACTCTCTAAAGAACTAGAAAATAATATCATTTACAAAATTCAGTGTAAATGTTGTCATAAATATGCTTAAGTTAGAATGGTAAACCATTAAAATTGCGTGTCTAATAACATTAATACTCGGTAATTAGAGCTGAACAAAGTAGTGTTCATGATATAAATTGGGCAGAAGCTCAAATGATCACGTATGAGAGATCAATATTGTTAAGAAATATAATCGAGTCCTCATTAATTAAGTTTAACAAATCTAATACTACCATATTAGAAATGGTTTATTCATATTAGACTCAGCATTAACGAGAGCCTTGTCTACCAGTGTTAACAACTATCAGATTATGTTTTACTTACTTTCCAGAAATCCATTGCTTACCCTGACTTACCCTGCTTTGTTCCCTTTCCTTTTACATCCTTTAAAGTATCTTACTTACCTCCCTCCCCTTCAGTACTACATCACCTATCCACTTTCGCTCGTCGGTTTGTAGTAACTCTTACAAGGACTAGTTATTTTGGTCGAATGACCACTGTCTTATTTCTGAATTTCTTTCTGTGTTTTAGACTTTGATTTTTTTCACATGTTTATTGTGAAAACTTGTTATACGAGTATATATAAACCTGTCAATTTTGCTGGAAGATTTTTTAATTCACATTGGTGTTTTTGCTTCCATTAATTTTTTTATTCAAGTAACTTATAGTTTCACATACTACGATTTAAATTAATAAAACACAATATTTTTTGTTGATTTGTTGCATAAATATAGCAATATATTTAAATATATTAGCACAATCATTCATATCATCCAGAATAACATAACTGTTATTGTTAAATATGAATTTTATATTCTATTAAGGAATTGTAGTTAATGATAAATTTACACAATGAAGGCGAATTCGACTTTAGGACGAGAATACAGAACCTGTGCAAACTCAGCAGAATATAGAGGTCAGACTTGCTTTATTGGAAATGCTTGTGTTTTAATCATTCGGAACTCTACCTGTGTTACCTACATGCACCATTTTACAATCAATACCTTCATTGGGTTTCATAACAGTACAGTCCTTCCTATTTCTTCGCGGTACCAATACAATTATTCAATAGCATTTCACTACTTTAATTCACAATTTGAGATGTGTAACCTTTTTTCAATTTCCATTAGCTAAACATGAGTTTTATTCTCCAGTTTGATTATAACCCAATGATCATTTTATAAAAATAAATTTCACTGTATCTTTTTGGTGTTTAATTTTCCCTATAAATTAAACTTCAACCACTGTACGATTCGAATTTTTACTCTAATATGAGTAAAATATAGTAATTATGAACAAAAATCTATTTCACGATTTTGACAGATTTTTCTATTATGAGGACTCCTGTATCCATTTTATTCATAATGCCTATATATATATATATATATATACATATATATATATATATATATATATATATATATATATATATATATATATATATATCTTGTCTACTTACGTTGCAAAAACGTAAGCCAAAAGTATCGTCTTGTTCTTGCATGTAAATAATGAAAATCATCATATTGATTGGGCCGGAGCTAAATTTATTACCTATGAAAAATCGATGTTGTTAAGAAATATTAGTGAGTCTTCGTTGATTAAATTTAATAGATCAAATATTGTAAACATTAGTAACGGGTTGTTTCGGCTTAGCTCAGTGTTAACGAGGGCAATAGCATCTTCTAAGAGGGTTGACAGCTAGTGGATAGTTTTTACTCTTTCTTGTTGTACTCCTTTGTTTCCCCAAACATCCCTCCCTGGACTATTGTCCTTTCCTGCACTTTACACTCTTTTAAAAACCACTCTTCCCTCCCACTCCTCTCAAACTCTCACCATGATGTTTCTGCATCTAGTGTTTCAGTTGAGTTTTGACTCTGACGAAGACTGCTTCTACGGTTGAAAGATCTTAGTCTTTTTTCCCCATTTCATATTATGGTTTGATCATTGATTGTTATTTCACGGTTTATATGAAATCTTGTTTGTTTTATATATACATATATATATATATATATATATATATAGTTAACACATGAAAGAGAAAAAACAAATAAAGACACACACAAAAGACTCACAACGATATTTCGACAGTCGTCGTCATCGGGTAGAAGTAGTCCCTTTGAGTAGCTGAAGCTAACTGATATATATATATATATATATATATATTTCACTCAAAATTCGAAAAAAGCGATCCAAACTGGACGTAAATCAGCTCAAAAACGAAGAAAAGCAACACACAGAGAAAGTGACACACTTATAAACTCAAATTTTCGGATTTGAGTTTATTTCAGGAGAAAAGAGAATGGGCGACCAAGCACGCCGGAAACACAACCCGGTTGTGCTTGGTCACCCATTCTCTTTTCTCCTGAAGACGGATCATCCGAAAATTTGAGTTTGTAAGTGTTTCCCTTTCTTTGTGTGTTACTTTTCTTCGTTTTTGAGCTGATGTATATATATATATATAGATTTCATATAAACACGTGAAATAACAATCAATGATCAAACCACAATAAGAAAATGGGAAAACAAGACTAAGATCTTTCAACTGTAACAAGCGGTCTTCGTCAGAGTGAGATGTTGGTTTTTGACTCTGACGAAGACCGCTTGTTATGGTTGAAAGATCTTAGTCTTGTTTTCCCATTTTCTTATTGTGGTTTGATAATTGATATATATATATATAAACTTTTTCGATGAAAATACGATCTGAAATGGACAAATACAGTTCAATGTACATAAAGAAACATAGAGAAATTAAAAACACACACTTACAGTCTCTAATTTTCGGTTGAGCCGTCTTCAGGAGAGATAAGAGAGAGAAACCAAACACACTGGTATAGAGCGGTTGGAGACCCAATATATATATATATATATATATATATATATATATATATATGTGTGTGTGTGTGTGTGTGTGTGTGTGTGTGTGTGTGTTTAAATACATTTATTTAGAAGCTACATTGTACATTATAAATTTTAAAATCTCAGAGGTATCCCTATAACATATTAGATTACATTCTTCTGCATGTTTCACGGAATGTATTACATGCAATGATGACTGATTACAATATGCTGGTAAATGAATATTAATTTTAAACTATTCAAATACACTAACTTGTCCTAGTTAATTACAATTAGTAAATACATATTTGTATGAACATCTATAAAATATTTTTTGTTTAGTTTCTTATATTATATAAAAAACATTGTTTCGTATAAATACTTATCACTAATATGTTCAATTATATTCCCTATTTAATATGTAATTTTTTTTTCTTTTAATTGACATTTAGATCTGTTACAGCACTTTTGATAGATGCCCGCCCAGCCACAGACAGGGACACAAAATCAAAAATGAGTTCAAGGGTATGTGTATTCGTATATGTATACGTACGAATACGTATACATACGAATACGTATATGTATTCGTAAAATTTTAAAACATATTTTTCATCATCACCTTACTGGTACTTTATAGTACACAGCTAACAAAATTATCCATTTATAACATACACTATTTGAGAAAGTACATATATATGTTATATGAGTTGAGAAAATGTAACATGACCTTACCATGATTATAGGTGTTACCATACTTATATTTAAAATATATAACTACATAAATCATAAGATTTATAATTATTTAACCATACTATTAGGGTAAAGAAAGATGTTATGTCCTGTCTAAAGAACTTACAGAATGAAGAATAATATCTAAAATTCCTTTTCCTAATAGTATTCGCCGAATTAGTTTAAACATTTTATAAATCTTACTATTCAAATTAACCATGTAAACGCGCTTATTACTTTAAAAAACACATTCAATGTTTAATAAATCTATTTGGCTTGTTTTTGAGGGAAAATTGTCTAAAGTTAATGGTAATAATGAAATGCAGCAGGTAGAACAGGTTGCCATAATCCCAAGGAGTTCTGCCTTATACATTCTTCCTCTTATAACTAACAAACATTTTTGGTTCTTTCTTTTTTTCTTTTAACACTAATTTAATTTGATGCTATACACAAAATTTTACTCCAGTGTTAGTAAATAAATCGGTAAATTCAGGAAAATACTATTTCCTGAATTCACAAAATATTTTATTATTATATTATATTATTACCAAACAAAAATGAAACATTGCCTTTCGGATAAGCTGAAATACAATGTTTCTGATTCTAATTTCTGGAATACTAGCAGAAATTAGAAAAAACCAAATACAAAATCAGACTTACTCAAAATAAAGAATTAAATTTTCACTCAATAATTATTAGATTTCAATAATTCTAATTTTAATCAACTTCTTAAAACAGCGTACTTCAAAGAAGTTCGACTTTCGAATGAAGCCGGAAGGACCCTGATATTTCTTTTGATTAAGTACTCGTAGTTTGCCGACTACCGATGTTGCTACAATTAGATTACCTTTATTGCATATTTCATTTCTTTACTTTATGAAATTTTATTGTTCTTTCAAAACACATGGAATTAATTTGAACATATAATTTACTCACATAATATTCAGATTAAATATGTCTTTAACTCTTTTAAAAGTAAGTCACTTTTATCAACACAACTTGAATTTCTAAGGAAGTACGAGAGGTACTTCAACCCCGGTCACTGGAAATATTAATATTACCTTTGTAATTGTGCGAATCATATTTTGTATGCAAATTATACTTTCAATGTATTTTTGGTTTGAAGTGAAGCATTTCTCGGATTCATTTCTAAGATTAAATACTGTCACAATAAGTAGCCTAATCAATATGAATTCTCTTCACTTTCACATGAAGATAAACAAATATCACATACTCCTCGAGTTAGAATTGGTGTCTGTCTCATGTATCATACAACATTTGTATGTTTGCATGGTATTCATGTTTTTATTTTCAAAATGTTTAAATGTAGGTTTAAATGTTGAGCGTATCAAAATGTTTCCTAAATATTACCTACGATTCGAAGCTGGGCTTTGGAATCACAGCCATCGTGCGATCATCAATGCGTGATGGGCTCAAGCACCAATTCATCAATCCTTTCACCATCCTTTCAACATACTAATCGCTTTTCGCACAGGTGGCACTGAAATGCTATATAAAATGACACGTAGTAAGATCTGAGCGTCGGAGAGGTACTTGATCACACCAGGCGAGTACTAGTTTTCAAGTCCCTACAGCTGAGTTCAGGACCTTTCCCAATGGTAAGGGTGGAGGGTCTAGCTCCCTTAGGGATTGTTTAGCAGGCATTCGCCCGAGAAGTTACTCCTTTTCACACAGCATCCCAACAGGTCTACCTAACCTTGGTGAGAACCACAGCTACTGCGAATCCAACTCCAATGACGGGATGTGGGGAAAATGTTTTCCCCGTACCGATAGATTTTAAAAGGTATCGGGACCAGCGGTCCTACTGAACATGCTCAGCGACAAACTAGGTCAGTTGCCATATAAACCTTCAGACTAGTTAGCCATTACACGCATATTGCGACACCTGTTGTCCCCTCTCGCGACTTGGACGCCTGGGATAGGTCTATGGGTATCAGCGGGTCTACCACCTGAACAGAGTTAACATTAGATTTTGGAGTTGAGGTCCCTGATCTCTTAGGAGAGCGTAGAAGGGCTATACTAGTTTTGCAAGGTGGGATAATGGCTTCGCCGACTATCAAAAGCTAGCCCTCTGTTTATCTGAGGAACTTCTCTAGCGGCACAACGGGGATGTAGTAGATAGGCAGTCGGGCACCAGGAGTTCTACTACATATATTCAAGGAGCCCTTAATATCTTTGGCCGCCAGGAGATGTAATCTTTATAAATAAAATAATGATTTTGTCTGTACATTGCTTAGAACTGACTCATTTCAAGTTTTCTTTACGTTTCATACATTGGAGAAACCGAATCCACCCTTAGAAAAATTTCTGTCGGTTTGTCGGTTTGTCGGTTTGTCGGTTTGTCGGTTTGTCCGCAAAACTTTGTCACAGGTAAACTGAGCTACCATAAGACATATAAAGCTGAAACTTTTACAGTAGATTTGTGTAGGTCTAACTTAAAATATAGGCTATGAATTGATTGGAAATTCAACGTAGAAGTGAAGTTATGGACGTTTAACGCAAAAATGTTTGTCACAAGTAAACTCAGCCACCATAAGACATAGCGAGCTGAAACATTGACACTGGATTTGTGTGTGCCTAACTTAAAATATGGGCTCTAAATAGATTATTAATTCAGTACAGAAGCGAAGTTATGGGGCTTTTAGCTGTATTTTCCTAACTTCACAGACAAGTTTGTTTTGAAAATACACAGGTGTGGCAAGTAGGTATTGTTAGTTGATTTTAATTTCAATTGAGCATATGAATATATTGCGTATTTGACATCATTGAAATGGTGTTTCACAGAGTTAAGGATGTACTATCTATTGAGAATAAATGTTTTGTAAACGAGCAATTCTCAACTCTTAATATGAACAGGGAGGAAAAATCAACAAACAAGTTCTTACGCTATATGAAGCCGAGGAAAGAACTTACAAGTCAGTAAAGAGATTGGATTAGTGACGAAGAAGCAGTTCATTATCTAATTGAATTTCTTGACTCTGAATTTATTTCTCCTGGACTGCCTGCTCATGAGTAAAAACTTAAAGTAGAGCACCAATCATGCTACAATTTAGTAGCAGTAACAAATTTCATGTTACGAAACATGAGTGCCCCAAAACTGTGCAACGGGACACGACTCTGAGTTCGTGCTCTACACAGATATGCCATAGAGGCGGACATAATGACTGGATGTGGTATTGGGGAGTCTGTGTGTATACTTCACATACCATTGATTCCGAGCCACTGTCTGTTTACGTTGAAATGATTGCAAAGTCGGGTCAGAGTCTATTTCGCAATGACGTTAACTAAGTCGCAAAGGGAGACTTCATCTAACGCAGGAATACAAGGTAGCAAAACCAAGTTTTTCTCACATGGTCAAATGTAGTTTACATGCTCAACGGTCAGAGGTTTCAACTCTTTCTTCTACCATGAACCTGAAGGACAGACAGCTAATGTAGTGTATAAGCTGGAGGCATTTGTTTGACACTGTAGTAATAATGGTATTTTCTACTATTCTATAATTTCTAATGACATTTTGAAATACCAAAAATGACGGAACTTCTGATTCCTGCGTGGTGTAGCCGAAAGGCAATAGGCACACGGCAATAAACCAAAACAGGAACTTCTGATTCCGTCAAAGACGGGTACGTTTGCTATGTATTATATATAACTGTCAACTTTTTTTTAATTTAATATTTGCTTAATAAATACACTGGTAATAATGTAAGGTATGGGACCAGAGTAGCCCAGTGGCTTGCGTGATCGCCGATGACAGTAGTGCAAATGTATTATAAATAAATGTAACAAACAAATATTTTTTTGAATTTAAAATGTGGATAATATAAAAGATGGTAATAAAGTAAAGGGATCTAGCCAGGGTTGCCAGTAGCTTGCTTGCTCGCTGATGACAGTAGTGCAAATGTATTATAAATAAACACAACAAAAATATATTTTTTTAATTTAATATTTGCGTAATATAAACACTGGTAATAAAGTAAGGTATGGAACCAGAGTAGCCCAGTGGCTTGCGTGCTAGCTTTTGACTGGGAGCACGTTAATTAGAACTAACTCATTTCAAGTTTTCTTTAAGTTTCATACTTCAGAGTAGCCACATGTACCCTTAGAATAATTTCTGTCTGTCGGTTTGTCCACAAAATATTGCTACCATAAGACATATAAAGCTGAAACATTGATTGTAGATTTGTGTATGTCTAACTTAAAATCTAATCTTTGTATACAGAGGCTTTTTTTTAGCACTGTACTAATAATGGTATTTTCTACTATTCTATAACTTCTAATTGTAGTATTAGTATAATACTATAATTGATATTTTGGAATACCAAGTATAATAGAATTTTTGATTCCGTCAAAGACGGGTACGTTTGCTAGTTTTAAATAAAATATTTAAAGTAAGACTTAATGACATATTAAACGAAGTGCAAACCTACCCAAAAGTTTAATTTTTTCCAATTTCGATAAATTTGAACCACCAAGTAGTTCATCATAGCAAGATGTTTTTTTTTTTAGCTGGTTAAGATGTTTTTCCAGCAAGCAAGATTTCCAAAATTTTAAATTTTTTGGGATATAATGACTTTGAGATTGGAGACCTCTAAACCCAAATTTTAGACATTAGTTCAAGAGCCAAAATTTATATTTTCCTCATGATTGCCCAATTGGTGCCAGTCACATAAAATCAATCAACTAGTTAAATTATTAATTCAACTACTAAATATTAATTTAATTCTTAGTTTGATAATAAGTCCATAATAAGTTGAGTATAAACCACTCGAAATGTTAGACATGAAAATATCAGCACCTTTGAAAAATCGGAAACTCGATTTTAGTACGAGTAATTTAGCATTAAAGCATATTAAGCCAGTTTTTTTTTAAATAAAGATATAATTTCAGTACAGTTCTTGCTGTATCGTTTCTTAACCATTTTAATTTCGATTCAAAATAATTGAGTAATCTGGGAGATACACATGACCGAGAAGTACTGCTAAGCGGCCACATCAAATGACTCAGACGCTCCCCATTACACTGATATTCCCAATTCCAGTAATAACTTAATCAGCATCTTTTCAGAAGAAATCTTTCCAATCCCACTCTACATGTAAGTATAATCAATGGATATCACAACATTTATTAAACACTTATTCTAGGTTCAATTGCCCGACTTCCAATATCTTTCAACATTATTTTTAATGTATGATCAAATTTACTCAAACGACTCAACCTAATTTTAAGAAAACTATGAATGATGATTGATATAACACAAAAAAAATACTTTATTCTTATTAAATTGCATTTAGAACTACGAAATAAGAGTTTTGAAGTCACAAGGTATATAATCTTACACCTTTGAAAAAGCTGTCACTATATTGTTTCCATTTATCATTACAATTATCCACCCCTCCTTTAAAAAGTTGTTATAAGAATAAAACTTGACACATAATCCCAATAAATTTGATATTATGAGTTCATAATGTGTTCACTATATACACTATTTAGCGAATTATAGTGGCTAAGTTGGTTTTTATAATTTAACTTCCAAAGGTAATTCCAAAATTACGTAACACTGGATAGAGGGGGTAAAGCTTGTATTTGAGCGTTCAGGGATTTGTATGAGCTGTTGTCCATGTTATATAACAGCGTGTGATAGACAACAGCTTTGAAATCATATTTATGGAGTTTTGCAGCTTTTTCACAGTGACAATGAACATGAACATATACCGTCAGTGCCACACATTTATATGAAACTACATTATCAATAATAAATAAATAACAAACAAAGATACATGATGAACAAAAAACTCAATTTAAATATTTTAATTACCAAATAGTCATAATAAAAGAACAAAGCTGACAAATTTTGAACGAAAGAAGGTCAATTGATTTAATGCAAATATTTAATTAAAATAAACACTATAATGATGAAAAACTGTCTACTTAATGCCTGTTTTTCTAATGCAGGTCAGTATGCTATTATATTTTTGGATTGCTCCTAATACAGTAACGGAAAATGTAATCTGAAGGAAGTATTTTTTCTTTTGAATTGCATCTATAAACTAAATAATTCAATTAAAAACCTAGATTTGCCTACGCTCCAGTCTAAAGAGATTAATTCGAAACGAATGCCTCTGTGGAAGATAAAATTTTATTTTATTTGGTAGATACATTGAAAGAAAACAAAATTTCAATTGATCACAATGATTAAGATAACTCCATAGATAACTACTCATAGAGAACTCCATGAGTAGGCTATCTATTCTCTTAGTCATGTGCTTGTAACAGAATATTAATTACAATTTGTTGCTTTATTCTTTATTTTTTTTATCTTTTTTTTACTTTCTCAGATAGATCACATATTAGTGAATCTTTGTCACCCATCTGGTGAAATATACGAGGAAAGATACTAGTTTTAGACCAATCTAATAACAGACTTCTACAGCTTTCCTTGATAGCAAAGGGACAAGTGGAATCTGTAATAGATAAACATGGAAGTATATATATATATAGCAATCTTCTTTATAGATACCTGCTTTAGTAAACTCCTACAACATAATGAACATCCACATTTGACTGTTAATTTGACTATAATTGGTATTAGGTACATTAATTCTGACAGTCGTAATGGCTTAACTGGAAACTATTAATATAAGGACTATTAGCTGTCTAGGATAGTTTCATATTGGGAAGACTTGATAAGACATAGGTAGTTGAGTCTCCTAGTGTAGCTGTGGCTAGGATATGCAGTATGCTTGGGCAGGGTAGAGCTGATTGATAGTCATTAGGTTTCAGTGTGCTCCATACTTAACATCGTATCAATTGAAAGAGGAAGCCGTTTTAGCACCAGAATGACAATATAATATATGTTTGCTTGATAGAATCGAATAACTTATTATAAATTAAATTCATGCTTTTTGTTTATGCTATTAAAAAAATGTAACTAGGAGGATGATACTTAGTCTTTATTCAGATTGATAGCCAATGGTGAAACCCACATCCAAATAAATCTTAAAATAAAACCTACATTATCCATGGTAATAAATGAAATTAAGCCTTATTTTCAATATTATGAAGCATGTTTTCAATAAATAAAATTAATGCTTAAAGAAATGGAAAAAGGTAAGGTACTGCAAACTGAATGCAGGGAATCTCGACAAAAGATTAAGGCAAAGATCACTTTAAATGTAAAATTATTGTCTGAATGCAAGGTCCTTTACCTGAGGGTGTAGAGAGGAGGCGGATGCCCTGACAAGCAGAGATAGTGTTATAAGACTGACGGGACAAGGAGGCAGGGAGAGACGCGACATTACAAGGAGCTAGTGTTTCTCAACCATGATCTACGCTTTTGACAGCGATCTCTCGGACAAGACAGACTACAGCAAGTATTCTATTGTTATTAGTCATCAGTAAATAATATTTTCATTACATATTAGTTAATATTATTAGGTACTCTAGTTAAAAATAATCTGCTAAATTAACATTATTTATAATCAATATCAGCACTCTACTAAAGTTAATTTTTCAAAAATATGAAATTTGGGAAAACTTCACTATAAGGCTTGAAAAATAGTTCAGCTAGTTTTCTTACACGGTTACCGCCCACTTAAATACCCTGGACACAGCACTCAATAAATGAACCCAACATTTATTTATAATTGAATCTTTAAAGAAGTCTTTAATCTGGGAAATAATGCTCAATTATAGAAATAGCTGACGACTAATTCTGAAGAAGACTATTAAAAAGTAACAAACCTGTTATTCTTAAAATATGCAGACATACAGGAAATTACTAATTCAGATTACTAAAATAATAGACAACTGAAAATAATAAGCAATTCAAATGAAGTAACAATATAATAAGTCTGAATAACTGAATTCATTGAAAGTATAGAGTGAATAAGTCTTCATGAGAGGTCTATATGGAAAGATGATAGAATAATAGGGAATCGGAGACGATGTTGGGACTGGAGGGAGGCTGCAACCCTTGTGAACCGCCTGAACACCAGCAACCACTGGACAGCCTGCCCACCTGCCAACCCTTGTGAGCCGCCTGAACACCAGCAACCACTGGACAGCCTGCCCACCTGCCAACCCTTGTGAGCCGCCTGAACACCAGCAACCACTGGACAGCCTGCCCACCTGCCAACCCTTGTGAACCGCCTGAACACCAGCAACCACTGGACAGCCTGCCCACCTGCCAACCCTTGTGAGCCGCCTGAACACCAGCAACCACTGGACAGCCTGCCCACCTGCCAACCCTTGTGAGCCGCCTGAACACCAGCAACCACTGGACAGCCTGCCCACCTGCCAACCCTTGTGAGCCGCCTGAACACCAGCAACCACTGGACAGCCTGCCCACCTGCCAACCCTTGTAAACCGCCTGAACACCAGCAACCACTGGACAGCCTGCCCACCTGCCAACCCTTGTGAGCCGCCTGAACACCAGCAACCACTGGACAGCCTGCCCACCTGCCAACCCTTGTGTGCCGCCTGAACACCAGCAACCACTGGACAGCCTGCCCACCTGCCAACCCTTGTGAGCCGCCTGAACACCAGCAACCACTGGACAGCCTGCCCACCTGCCAACCCTTGTGAGCCGCCTGAACACCAGCAACCACTGGACAGCCTGCCCACCTGCCAACCCTTGTGAGCCGCCTGAACACCAGCAACCACTGGACAGCCTGCCCACCTGCCAACCCTTGTGAGCCGCCTGAACACCAGCAACCACTGGACAGCCTGCCCACCTGCCAACCCTTGTGAGCCGCCTGAACACCAGCAACCACTGGACAGCCTGCCCACCTGCCAACCCTTGTGAGCCGCCTGAACACCAGCAACCACTGGACAGCCTGCCCACCTGCCAACCCTTGTGAGCCGCCTGAACACCAGCAACCACTGGACAGCCTGCCCACCTGCCAACCCTTGTGAGCCGCCTGAACACCAGCAACCACTGGACAGCCTGCCCACCTGCCAACCCTTGTGAACCGCCTGAACACCAGCAACCACTGGACAGCCTGCCCACCTGCCAACCCTTGTGAGCCGCCTGAACACCAGCAACCACTGGACAGCCTGCCCACCTGCCAACCCTTGTGAGCCGCCTGAACACCAGCAACCACTGGACAGCCTGCCCACCTGCCAACCCTTGTGAGCCGCCTGAACACCAGCAACCACTGGACAGCCTGCCCACCTGCCAACCCTTGTGAGCCGCCTGAACACCAGCAACCACTGGACAGCCTGCCCACCTGCCAACCCTTGTGAGCCGCCTGAACACCAGCAACCACTGGACAGCCTGCCCACCTGCCAACCCTTGTGAGCCGCCTGAACACCAGCAACCACTGGACAGCCTGCCCACCTGCCAACCCTTGTGTGCCGCCTGAACACCAGCAACCACTGGACAGGCTGCCCACCTGCCAACCCTTGTGAGCCGCCTGAACACCAGCAACCACTGGACAGCCTGCCCACCTGCCAACCCTTGTGAGCCGCCTGAACACAGCAACCACTGGACAGCCTGCCCACCTGCCAACCCTTGTGAGCCGCCTGAACACCAGCAACCACTGGACAGCCTGCCCACCTGCCAACCCTTGTGAGCCGCCTGAACACCAGCAACCACTGGACAGCCTGCCCACCTGCCTACCCTTGTGAGTCGCCTGAACACCAGCAACCACTGGACAGCCTGCCCACCTGCCAACCCTTGTGAGCCGCCTGAACACAGCAACCACTGGACAGCCTGCCCACCTGCCAACCCTTGTGAGCCGCCTGAACACCAGCAACCACTGGACAGCCTGCCCACCTGCCAACCCTTGTGAGCCGCCTGAACACCAGCAACCACTGGACAGCCTGCCCACCTGCCAACCCTTGTGAGCCGCCTGAACACCAGCAACCACTGGACAGCCTGCCCACCTGCCAACCCTTGTGAGCCGCCTGAACACCAGCAACCACTGGACAGCCTGCCCACCTGCCAACTCTTGTGAGCCGCCTGAACACCAGCAACCACTGGACAGCCTGCCCACCTGCCCTTTGAAAGCCCTTCTCGGCCTCGTAGAACATATGCTGCACTATAATACTTATATAGACTTGTATGAGTTCCTTAGAAAATAATCTAACAAAATAAAGCCAGACGCCTTAAATAATGCTAATATATATCAGTACTGATTCATTTTTACGTGTAACATTTTTTTGTTAGCTCGAATTAAAAATAAAATTTCATTTTACAAAGTGACATTTGGATGAACTAAGGAAATAAACTTACTGAATACAATAAACTTGATCATTAAATAAATCAAGGAGGATTAGATTCTGAAGCCTTATCTTCAGGGGAGTCCAATTATATTTAATAATTACAACCAGTGTCTCCTCTATTCTGTGTGAAGGACAATGTTAAAATTGGAAATAAACTTCTATAATAATGCAAAAATAAGAGAGCATTATTATTTGCATTAAGAGAGCAAACAAAGTTAAAGCCTAAAGGGAATCAAAACAAACCTCAGAGGAAATAGGAACAATATAACTTCCTCGACATACTTAAGTAAAGGTGGAGCGGTAAGAAGTATTGGCAAGTTTGCTGAAAATATTAAATCTTTAAGTTGGGTAATCTGGGAACTGAAAATGTCTGAGATACGAAAACAGCACTTGATTTTAAATTTGATTTCTTGGGTTTCTTTTTTATAGGTGTGCTACCATAATAATTTTAATATGTGTAAGAAGCATTTTTTTACGTTTAAATAATTATATATAATAAAAAATTTACAAGTTAAATATATTAACATATTTACATGCTCTATAACAAGATTTCACATAAACACGTGAAATAACTAAAATATATATAAATAACGTAAAATGGTAGTTATACCAGTATCAATGAATACAAATTACTAAAGGAATAAAAGGAATAACTCAATTTCAACATTTTTAATTTTTAAAAATCATTTTTAAGAAAAAACAGTATCATGAAGTCTTATTTCAAAACGTTTTTTAAACTCAACAAGAAAAGCAGTATAGTAGGAAGAATAATGCAATAGATGTGTTTTATTTTTCTTAATAGTAAATTTCAACAACAACGACTCTCAACAACGTTTAATTCAACAATAAAGCCCTAGCAATGTTCAAATTTTGTAAATAATAATATTTTCTCAACAGCACTTGATTCAATAATAACTGTATTAATGTTTAACTTTTTTTGTTTACAGTAATAGTAACCCTTCTTATAATATTCTTGATACAACAATAACGATAACTGGATTTTTTTTTTTAGTAGTAAGTCCATTTTAGATAAGTCTAAATTCATAAATTTGGTAGAACAGATTCCTATTTTCAAAAGAGGATTATCCGGTAAAGTACTTAATATCAACTATAGATTTCCTCCCCGACCCAAGTTTAGTGTACATCTCCCTGAAGTTAATAGTACAATTTTCACAACAATTGGAGAGAATAATAATTTAAAGCACTAACGAAAACAATATATAAAAGACACTTTTATTTCACGGGAGTTACAAAAAAATAACTTATTTACTAAAATACTTGGATCAAAAATGTGTAAAAAAAATGTAAATTTTACACTAATTCATAATAATATAAAAATGGTTGATTAATACAAATATTTACTGGATATATTTCAGCGCATTCTGTTGACATAGGTTAGGCAATATGCTTAAACAAAATCTGTTTTTCTACATAAATTGTTGTACATATGATGAATCAAATCTCGTTTGTAGTCACATATTTCCTTTATTTTAGCCTTGTGTTTGTTCCAGAATGACTCAATATGAAAGTGCACACTCCCATAAACGGATTAACGAATGTAAGGAAATCGTTTATTGTGATGAATAATGATTAGATTTTGCAAATTTATATAAAGTCTCTATTTATTAGAATGAATAATGGTCCCTGGTTTCACTATTTTTTATACCATATAATTGACAAAAATTGGTTCAATCGCTTAGGTCTTTCATTTCCATGTAGCCAACTCCAGAGGTTATGCTAAACTTAATATCATCAAAAGTGAAATAGGTACTCTTCGATGAAGATTTGGTTTACGGGAAAAACAAGAATCGTTTACTTCTAGCCTAATTCCACTTCCTTTTGATGAAATAGAGATTGCCTATAAATAGCGTTCACATATTTCACGAAAAAAAAAATGTAACAATTCACCAGTCTTCTCCCCAATATTCAATATGCCTTGATGCAGCTTTGTCTCGATTCTTTTACAAACGAACTTTTGCAAAGACATATTAGATTTGGTAAAAAAAGAAGACTGTCATTGTTGTAGTGGACTTATATTTTACTCAATTCCTTATTTGACATTTCCATAAAAATCCAGCTTAGTTTTTGCATATTTAGTTCAGTTCATTTACTGTTAACAGCTTGTATTTGTTTGACTTCATCATAATGAGTTAGTTAGTGAACTGCCAATTAACTTTATAATTATAAAGTTATGCTTGACTTAACTTTATAATTTAAGAGCATCGATTGATACTAATCATATATTATGAAGCTATATTAATTAATAACTTCACGTTTTAAAGATTGTTTTAACTTCAACAAATTGCTCACAGCCATAAGACAGAACTCTATTGTAAAACGTCCTTTCCAACAAAAATCAATTGTCGAATTCCCACCCCGAAGCAATCCATTGTAGAATCTCATCCCTGAGTACATCCAGGGTTAAAGATCCTGCATTTGATCCATTAGTCATATTGAACTCTCAAATTTTAATACGATTAAGATAAACAAATGTGGCAAATATCTTACAAAAATCATGTCATAGACTACGCACAAAAGGTAATATCATCTATAAACTTTTATGCTCTTAAAATAACCAAGAAAGCGGAAAATGTAATACTTATTTTTATATAGAGTGTGATAAAATAGCTTTCGTATGATGCAATATTGCCCAAAAAACAACAGGGCACATTTTTAGGACAATATATCCGACAAATTTGTAAGTAGTTGTAAGGTTTATGTGCTGTTCTTAATTTCAGGTTATCGATTCTAGCTTGCCATCATAAAAACGATTATTTATTTTAATTTTGATTCGGTTTATGCTCGAATGATTGTTGGAGTACAGATTACATTGAGAAATTGGAGAAATAATAGCATTTGTCAGCTTTTAACAAACCTTATGAGTCAGGAATATTTCGGTGTTAATCTCGATTTCAGAGGACTCTGGCTTTAAAATCTATAACGGAGTCATGCCAAACAGGTATATCTCCATTCGCAGGTCTTCGATATTACTTTCAGAGCTACAATATTGACTAAATTTTCATCATAATTGGTAATACGTTTAAATGTTATACGTTTACGTGTTAGCTACGTTTAAATAAGTTATATTATTTATCTATGAATTTAAATAATACAATTGAGAATAGACTACCAAAATGTTCATTGTTAATAAAACTAAGTTATATAAATCCTACATGTAAGCAGAGGTGAAAGTTAATAGTTTTCTTTTTGGTAATATACTTCGTTTTCCTATAATTTAATATCTATAATAAAATATTAATTTTATTATATTTTTCTATAATAAAATAATAATATTGTAATGATTTGAAAAGATAAATTGTAAAATGTCATCGTCACTATAAAAGTAAAAACAAAATGGTTCCTGTTTATCAGAAAATACCTTTCCGATGGTTAGTTATACATCAAAACTATACAGTTCTTACCCTAATCAATGATTTATATTTTGAATTTCGTTATGATCAGCCAAACTGTGACCTGTATGCTGTCATAAACTGGTTCACACCCACCAACCACTGGGTGTATTGGTGATAACAATAGGGCGTCTCATTAAAAATGGACATCGACTGTTGCTCCCAACTGGTTTTGAACAAATAAATTCCATTAACTTGACCTGTCTCACTTACGAGGTACTCATTCAGACCTCTGTTATTTAATATACCACATTTCCTTGACTTTTAGTTCACTAAATGAACTAGAATTTTTATATATGTACATTTTATAAACGTAAAAATATATTACTGTATACATTTTGTTTTATCCTGTTTTAATGATAATTGTTGCAAACAAAGTTTTTTGTCTACTATTGCCATTTTCAAGCATGTTATTGAAATAACAGCAACTTTAAGTTAAAGAAAATTATCCGAATATCGTAGAAGTTATGAGTAAGCCATTTTAAACAGTAACGACATTAATGAAGGGCGTAGGTTTTAAAAATATGTGCCTATATCAATGATTACTTATAATATGAATGATGACTGAAAACTAATAAACAAAGCTATTATCTATGAGAGCAGCTCCCTCAAGGGATCTGATATATGTATGGATCATAAAGTACGAGGAATTTTATCTTTAAGCATTACTTATGTCAAAAGCTTACTTTTAGTAGAAAACACATGGTACTCTCAAATTGGTCTACTTGAATCGAAATTAATTCAGTATAGAAACATAGAGCATGGAAAGAAATATTAACAATTTGGATGTAATATGGAGCCAATATTTGTTCTTAATTCTTTGAAAAGAACTAGTGATCTATTAGAAAGTGAAAGATCTCCAACTCAACAGGTAGTATTATTTCACTATTTTTATAAGTAAAGTGGGGGTCAGGTGTGGTCTACAGGTAGAATGTCTGCCTTTATTGCTGAAGATTGGTGGCTTAATCTCTATAATGATCATAGATTTTCATGTGGGATATGGGAAATCTGGTGTAAGCCGATCTCGGTAAAGCTGTCGGTCCCAAGCCTATTATATCAGATACTCGTTAAAGATCCCTATTCTAATATATTTATGTATAGAAAAATGGAAAACTCTCGATTTAGAATCAATCAGCCAGATAATACGGCTCGTTCATAACTAATATTGATTCCAAATAACAAATGATCCACTCTTTCCGCTATTGAAAAGTACTGAAGGTAAAACAATTTATCAAGGTTTAAAACGGTTATAAATGAAAAAAATTTAAAAAACGTACCCAATAATTCTAATTGCCAAGTAAATAGTGTTCCTTCTTCATAACATAGATCTATTTCTATGGTTGAAATTTCACCAATTTAATATGCCAAGTTAATACCATTAAAGGATTTTTAGATTTGCTAACAGTTTTCATGAGGAACTAGTATATCATTTCTGACAAATGTTAAGAGTTCAGGTTTTTATGAAAGGATAGATAAGACATCCAGTAATGAAGAATTTTAAATTTCAGGTAATTACTTGAGCAGTTACAAAACCAATGAAAAACAAGAGACTTGGGTTGTTCAGTTTTGAAAGATCATGTTTTCTTGCTTGCTGCATCAGTTAATAAGTGAATATATCTCCCATTTTAAGCGCACCGATTGAAAAAATATACTTCTAGAATCATATTAGAATAAAGAAATGTGGGCAAGGTTCGTTTCAGCACAGCGATTTAGAGATTTACATCCCTGAATTCATCAGTCTGGTAACGATTACGTCAAGTGGACTGACGGCCTGGCACGGGTGAGTCTTAGGTCGGAAAAAAATACGGACCGAGCACGGGTGGCCGAATAGTGTCTTACAGGCATGAGCTCCCAAATAAGGGCCCACTCTACCTCGCCAGGTGCCTTGGAGACAAGGACAATGCTTGCTGATAAATTAATGAATTTCAACAGTTTTATTATAATTATTATTTAGAATAAACAACTTCAACAACGGATTTCGTTGAAGAAAAGCTGAGATGAATGCGAGCTTGAGATGAAATATTTGGAGAGGAAGGACGAAATCTGGATAGGATGTGGGAGAGGAGACAGAAGTGAGGCAGGAGAGCTGGACAGATGGAAGTGCAGTCGATAGAATGGTTAATGAAGAAAAATAAGGGGCAAGTCTGAAGGAGTGATTTGAGGAACAAGAAAGCAGAGAAGTCGACCTTAATAATGGAGGAGGGCGAGCACCTGGCGTGTAACACCTGCCCCGCATCTGCCACACAGCCTCCGCCTCTATCTGCCGGGCGCACACCTCGTCCCCAGCACGCCACCGCTACAAAAACCCACCACACTCGCCTATTACCATCACAAAACAATCAACTATTTCAACATTTCAAGCATCCTCTGTAAAAAAGTCGTCACTTTCAGCAATATATTCCCTTATATTACAACCAAAACAGCTTTCATTGTAACATGCACCTGATTTCTTACATAGTAGCTGAAAACTGTGCCATTCAACAACAGATATGTGATATCAGCCTAATTTACTTTACCAAATACAAAACTTGTTCTATTAACCTATTGTTTTTTTAATTAAAAAAAATATAGAAAGAACATTGAATTAAATAATACGTATAAATGATATTAATTCAAGGGAGGCAGCTAAAATAAAAATATAAAATAAAATGAAATTATGTATTAAAACTGTTTAATGAAGTAATATTATAATCAAATATTCTAAATCCAGTTAAGAAGTCATTCCATTAAAAAAATTCCTGCATTTAATAGCTAAGTGGAAATTGAAGAAATAAAAGAAGAAAACATATTTGAAAGTGAATAGTATTTAATGAAATATTCAAGGAAGAAGATAATTGTTTCTATTTATTTAGAAAATTCTCCTTCAATGTTCGATTGAATAAGGCACCAAGTCTTTTTCTTGGAATAATAAAAACCTTCTTCTTGGTTTTGTATTACGCAATTTATTTCTTTGATATACTCTTTGCATTGGTCAGGGGTATAAAAGTTTACTTTATGCAAAGTCTCAAAAGTTCTTTCGGTATCCCCAGAATATTTTACTACCTTTTACAGTAGTTTGAGTCATTACAAGTTATTAAGTTCTTAAAAAAATATTCCACTAAAAAAAAACAAAAATGAACGAAAAAATATTTCAATATTAGATAAAGTGTCGAAATATATATATAAAAGATTTCACATAAACACGTGAAATAACAATCAATGATCAAACCACAATAAGAAATGGGAAAATAAGACTAAGATCTTTCAACCGTAACAAGCGTTTTTCGTCAGAGTCAAAAACCCAACTGTGTTTATATATATATATATATATATATATATATATATATATATATATATATGCAGATGAATCACAATAAACACGTGATACAATCAATGAAAACAAACCACAAAGAAAAAAAAAAGAGAACAGATAGAAAAAATGCTCTGAGGCCTTTCAATTTATGTCATCAGAGAGCAAAAACGTTTTGCTCTCTGATGACATAAATTTTTCAGAGCTCCTCAGAGCATTTTTTCTATCTGTTCTCTTTTTTTTTTTTCTTTGTGGTTTGTTTTCATATATATATATATATATATATATATATATATATATGTATATATATATATATATATATATATATGTGTATGTATATATATATATATATATATATATATATATATATATAATAAATGCTATAATTAAAGTAATGTAACTTTGTGTTTTCGTCATTGATTCTTTTCAAACACAAATACATCTGAATCTTATTGAGTTCACTGTCTACTTATCTCAAATTAATTCGGAATGATACAAGATATTGAAAGCCTTTTAAAGGTATCCTAAGATCATAATATCTTTATTATGTAATACATAAAACACAATTTAAATTCCTAGAATGACCAGAAAAGCGGGTTAAATTTGCTAACCATTTTGATGTAAAGTACGGCTGAATACCTTTCTCATGCTTCCATATTACCCAAAAGTAATAAGTCTCGTCACAATACCAAAGATTATTATATATCCTGTCAAATACCATTAAGATTATTATATATCCTGTCAAATACCATTAAGATTATTATATATCCTGTCAAATACCATTAAGATTATTATATATCCTGTCAAATACCATTAAGATTATTGGTAGAAGGTTAGCAAAATTTCCAATTTATATCCACCAAGTAATAAATACACAATGAAAAATTGGTTCCAGGAATCTTAAAACATGTAAATCCATCAAAATCTCGAAAAATATTTTTAATGGAATAAATTTCAAAAATATATTCAGAGTATCTCAAAACATGTGAATGTGTTAAATCTCAACTTTTTTATGTTCACTATACTTTACTTGCTGTAAAATAAAAAAAAAAGCCTTTACCAAATGTATTGCTATCAAATAACTGGGATTTTTATAATCACTATGACCTGGAATATAGCATCACAAAAATTGAGATATAGAGTTTTGTTGTAAAATATTTTTTCAACCAAATTTAATAAAAGTTTTTTGTCTTTCATAGTTATTTCTAATGGCTGTAATCATAATAAATATGAAAAATTTTCCCACGTCAGGAATTTTGAAGACAAAAGAACAGAACATTGTCACATATGATAAAATTTTCACTTAATTAATAATTACGAAAATGACTTTTTTGAAGAGTACTTAATTATGTCGATTAAGCAAAAAAAAATCTGATAGCAAAGGGTTGTTGACTGTGAAATCGATTCCATTCAAGGTTACGGTAGGGAAGAAGTCAGTCAACTTAATCACCTGTGTTTCAACGTAATTGATATAACACTCAGAGATTTTGCAATAAATTATTTCACTTATTTACTGCTTTATCAAAGAGTAATTAAGTAATTGTTAATTCATAAATTAATTACAGTTGAATTTAATAACATTTAAATAATACGAGTATATTATTATTTTTAATAAGATTTAAACGAGATTATTAGTAACAATAAAGAGAAATGTTCAATTTTGCATCGTGAATGTTTACGAGTTAAAATTGTACCTTCCTCTTTAATTTAAATAATAGTTGAAACCTAGATTATTACAATTCTATTTTAAATGAATTTCTTATCAAAATCATTCGTTTAAAAAAAGGCTGTTACATTAGTACTGCATCATTACCCTTGTGACAATACTGGTATCCCCATTTTAAGGTTATTATTTAAATACAATAGTTAATTAGAAGAACAGGTACAAATACTAACTATATTAACATGTACATCCCATAAATACCAAAGACTAAAATAGTTAAAATTAAAGTACCAAGGGAATCTCATTAGATAAAAATAATCTTTAACTTTGGATTCATCTTCAAACTTTCTGAATAAAATCTTTGAAAAGGATCATCAAATAGACTTTCATCCACTATATCTTTTTGTGGATGCTCCATCCATTGAAACATTTTTATACCAATAAGTAAAAAAAAAAGTAACAAAGCCAGTAACAATCTCTTTAGTAATTGTATATTTCCACTTGCTGTTTTCTCTACTCGTCATGATTTTATTTGGATAAATATATTTAAAACTTAGTAAAAATATGAAAATAAAAACATCCGAATAAGGATGAGCTGTTTGGTTTCTTGCTGAAATGAACATAGAGTTAAAGAGAAAACCGTATTCGGACTACAATAAGTAGCATATCGATTATATGAGGCTCGGTTCATTCGCTCCCTAACCTTCTTAATAGCTGGACTCACCCTTGAAAACCATTGCCACAAATTTAAAATAATTAATTCTGATTTTAAATTCGAATAAAATTATGATTTGAATTATGAAAGTTTGATAACAATACGATACAAGACAAATGAATACTATTCTATGTATTATACACCTTCCAATGTATAAATAAAGTATATTTGAGTCAGTATATTTAAGAATATACGTTAGTTTAATATTATGATATGTTGAAAACCCAAAAAGAAACCATTAAATTACGGTACGAATTCAAAAATTTGACTAAGAACTTTCGATTAATAAATCATGCTCTTCAGAATGAATTTCTACAGTTGTTTGTATATATATATATATATATATATTATGTTACTAGCCGTTGCGTCTACAACGTGCTTGGTCTCCCTTTTTCTCTTCTCCTGAAGACGGATTGCCCGAAAATTTGAGTTCGTAAGTGTGTTTCTTTACTTTGTGTGCTACCTATCTTCAATTTTGAACTGATATATATATATATATATATATATCATGAAAAACAAAAGGAATCAGTAATGAAAACAATAAACCACGACTCACTTTCAGTATTTCGACCGTCTGAATTATGTCGTAAGGGAGTGGTACGGTGAGGAGACGACAGTTAACTGAATAGTTTCACAGAATATAGACCCAAGAAGCTTGAGCACACAAAAACGGAAAAAAGTGCCATAAAGCGAAAGATGAACATGAACCAGAAGGAACTAGAAATAATAGTTTTACAAATCTGGAGTAGTTTAACCACACATTCCAAACATTACAATAAGTAAATGTAATATCAAACTCGTTGACAATCAGTTGATTTTTGGTTTTATTTTAATATGGCTATCTTATATACAAAAGATCAAACTCATAGATAATCAATAATGATATAATTTGTCAAATATAGTAATAATTATTTCATGAATTATAAGAACTTGAAATTATTGATCAATCTGACATGGTATTCTTTTAAACTAGGGGTCTGAATCTCCTCGTACTCGTGCGTTCTGTCCCATTATCTCTTGTATTTTTCATCCCATTATTGATTGGCAAAATTCAAATTCTCATCCTCAATATTACCCAAGCCAATTGAGTTCTTAAACTCACCAAAACTACATTTCTGACAATTAATTTTGTAAAAGGATTCTACGCATAGACTTCTTGTAACATATTCGCTAGACGTTCGTCCTTCATCCTGCCAAATATTATATATTGTAAGACTGTTTATCGTTTTTTTTCATAGTTTCAAGAATTTTTTCGCTTTTATATACCATAGTAACTTTTTCAAATATTTTCCAGTTTCTATTACCTTTCAAAATAAGTTTTTATAGATATATTGTCCTTCTAGTGGTCGGAAATTTTTTTTTTGTGATTTAATAATTTTAAACTCATTTTTTTTTGACAAAAATTTCGTTTTTCTAGTCAGCCGTTTAGCCCTAAAAATCGTTTTCTGAAACCCTAAAATACCTTAAAACCCATTTCTCTCCATGTGATTTCAGTAAATAGGTATTTATTTATTCTCTCAAAATGTGCCATTTTTAGTGATAAGATATGTCAAACGGTGTGATTTGTATCACACCATGAATGTTCCGAATCAATCGTAACAAAAAATTACATTTCCTCCGCAACTGACTTCTCTATTATTGGAAAAGTCTAATTTTTTTTTCATTTGATGTTATGGCCAGTTCCAATATAATCCTAAAGTTTCAAAACTGTAGAATTAGGAGTTTAAAAGAAAAAAAATGTCCAAAAAGTGAATTTTCAATAATCTAATTCAGCCTCATAAAATTGGGCACATCTACAAAACAGAAACTATTTTGGTGTAAAATATGAATTGTATCCATCAAACGGCGATCCTGTAGTGTGTCCACAAACGTTACGATACATACACACACACACACACACACACACACACACACACACTCACTCACACACACACACACACACACACACACACACACACACACACATACACGTCAAACAAGGACTTTGGGAACCTCAAAAAAACATATAAACCCGTCAAAATATTAAGATGGAATTATTTTTTATTACTGTACTTTACTTATAGTAAAAAAACGAGAAAACAAAATGACGTATGTTAATACCAGGATGTAAGAGTACTCCTAGGAACCAAATGTGGGCTCTTCAAAAACTGTTAAAGTAACATACCCATTGTTTCAAGGTACATTCTTCAGTTCATGTACTTTAAAATAATATTATCCTATCTGGATGTAACGAAAATACATGATTAACTATGCGAAGGCGTGTTATGGTGTTTGCTAACCTAAATTAAATGCATTACACCGAGTCAGTCCAAAGGGTTGACACTGCGATTAGAGGTGCTGGAGGAGGAAGTATTAATAGGGTAATTGTTAGGTATTAAGGGAGAAGTAAACAATTTAGCTTAGTTAATGATGGGAGAGGTAAGAGAAGCACGGCATTCACACCATCGCATACCTTTAACTCTCATATCGGCCGGCGAGGATTTAGCAACTCTGCTGGAGGGAAAGTTACGAACATTTTCTATAAGAGATACCAGGAAATTTATTAAAAATTACTCATAGGACGAAAAGAAGGAAATAATAAAGGAAGGTATTTTATTGATTACCCAACTTGGGAACTTCGAATAAATAATCCATCTTAGAGGATCGTATTCACTATGGTTTCTCCATTTGGAGGGAATAAGAAAATGACCTCAGAAAGTGGTGACCACGTTCTACGGATTTCTAATTTAAATGTATATAGCTAGTTAGCCGATAGAAAGAGATCGTGGAATAACTAACAGGTGACAACTTTTGCAACGAAGATACTGTTGGGAGTTGGTAGCTTTAATGTCAACTAAGGTTGTTAACGAATGATTCTGTAAGATGATATTAATGCTTAAAATGGCTATAGTGTTGAGGAAAGTTGAGTGTTGAGGGTAAAAGTAACAGAAGGGTAATAATATTTTTTAAAGAAATTGTTTACATCATTTGTTTAAAATAAATTCACAGAGATAAAACACACAGAAAGAGCTCACAAACTCACTACCATAGGAAGACCACTCAGCCTCTCGGAAGGAAAGTGACGGATGTCGAAACATCGTAGTCAGTTATGATTTTTTCTGTGTGTTTTCACACAGTGAATTTCTTTATCTAGTTCGTTGGACAGTTTTCTATTATCATTTACATACATATATAATACATAGCTTTGTTCAAAAGCTTCACTAACAATACCATGTTTTTTTAGGGGGGGAGGGAGATTACTTTGCTCTCCAGCTCCGAAGTGTTATATATACATACATATGAAACTAAAAATAACACTCTCATAGGGAGGAACAAACTACTTATTACGACTGATATTTCGAACAACTGTTCATCATCAGGAGAAGATAGGAAGCTATAGTGGAGCGAGAAAGATGTTTTCACTCTGGTTTACTACTAATGTTTCACTTTTTAACTGTGAAATCTTCTTTATATATATATATATATATATATATATATATATATATAAATGAAAACGTTGAAGACCTTTGATTGCGCGTTGTCGATCTAACTCAGTTCTTTAGCAACAAGTAATAGAAAGGCCTCTTTTCATTTTCTTACCATAATGCCATAATTCGTTTGATTGAAGGGTGATGTGTGTTTATTATGACTCTTCTGCATATGTAAACATATAATCTATGATGAAGAAGTACAAACAGTATGTGACAAAATAATAAAGTAATAATATTATAAGAGCCAAGGAAAACTTCCGGCACACGCTAGCTGGTCCTTAAAGTGCTTCATCACAGAGGTTTGATGCGTGTGCTATATCTTACAGAAGTTACATGTGATATTTTTCTAATAATCAAAATATACTTTTGGCATAGTCTTGTCAAAATATATGTACTTCTTTAATAGTCTATTTCAAATGCCAAAGGTAGCATAATTTTTCATATTCTACCTACTATTAGCATATTTATTCTGTTTCAGAAAAAGGTGAATTATTCTGCACTGAATTCATCCAATATAATTAATTTGAGACTAATGCTATCACTATTAATACTATTTTGCAGAAGGCATATTCACTAACACCAGTGCTGCAGAGACGCATTTACGGTGTTTAATCCCAAAACATAGTACAATGTTGAATATGTGCCGGAACAAAACTTACCCACTTATATGATTATACAGTTACAGTTGTGAAGTCGCAAAATAATATACAATTACCATACATCATATCAATGTATCTACCATTAAAAGAAATAAAGGCAATAAAGAAGATAACACTGTTTTAAATCAGAAATATAAGTAATATTTGTTCTGTAAATGTTCACAACATACAATAGAAGCAAGGCTATATACTTTTAACATATATTAGGTTGATATATTTTGATTGTTAAAATACTTACCGAAACGAGTAGAAGACGAAGTTGCCGGATGTTAAAGAGTTAAAATGAAAGTGAACTCAACCTACCACTGTAACGACTGATCAACTACTAGGCTAGGACAGACGGCTGGCAGACGAGAACTCCGCTAGGGGCGCCTACGTCGCCCACCCACCCCACCTAAAAACTCAACAGGCCAGGCAGGAAGTACCCATTTGTATGTATGTACTAAAGTGCGAATGCCCGTGGAGTAAAGTAAAGATTTTAAAAGTTACACCAGTTTGAAAAAAAAATCTATATTTAAATTCTTTACACTGTTATTTTAGCAAATGAAAATAGCAAACAATGGATGCGAAATAATTAAAATTAATTTAATAAAATATTTAATTTAATTTACCACAAAATAGTAAACAAACAAAACAGAATACTATCAGAGTGGGGAGTAGAATGACTGCTCTTGTGAAAACAATGCAGTGGGAACAGATAAGTTGAGATATTGAATCTTCAGAAGATGCAGTCGGGCAGCATCTAATAAGAGACTTTAGACGTTTGTATATCTATGAAACATATAGAATTTACCCATATTGCATAGGATCTAGTTTTGTGTTCTATACGGTTTAACAGATTTTACAATGCTCTTGAATTATGGAAAGAGATATATTAACCTAAAGTATGGTAGAACAAGAAGATTGGTTATACTGAAGAAAAAGAACACAGTTGGAGATTATATTACCATATCAAATTTGTCTTCTGTTTCACTATAATAAAATAATAAATGATTGCGCATCTTTTACGTTCATGTTGGCTTTCATGTCTCAACAATTATAAATTTTTACAAGTAAAGAACACTGATCATTAAAGAAATCGATACTGAGGTCTTGATACATGTATACGTTCCCTGAGTCTATCTTTAAATATTTTTCAATGATGTAGAGAATGTGAGATAGTGGATGGGTGTGTATCCAAAAGCTCCTTAATGCTAGCTCTATTTAATGCGGGGGAGGGGCCCGCAATCTACTTTTCCTGAGCCACATGCGGCTCTTTGAAAGATTATTTGTGGCTCTCAATAAATGTACCCAAGTTCTCTTTTCATTTTTGTACTATTACATTTTAAAAAAATATTATCGTTCTGTATGTATTTTTTGCATACCTTTCAAATACGTATTTAATTGCGCCTCGCGAAACATTTCAAATTTTGAATAATCGCACGGACTACCAAGGACCTTGGCCACCACTGATCTATTTTATATTTAATTGCTGGATGATTCGTATTGTTCTTTAGGAGATTAAAATTATATTAATTTCAGACATGCAAAATTATATTTTACTGTTTGAAGTAATTTTTATCGATGTATTTGTAGGTTCATATTTCTCTATATAATTAATAATTACTTGGGTTTTTAAAAAAATCTCAAGTTCTTTTTGGTATTACAGCAATCCCCTTTTACATTATATTTCTTTTCTGCAATTATTGTATTATTTTTATATACCACAAAAAAGCCAAACAACATTATGTCTAGTTTTACTACCATCTGTATAAATTTCTTGGAGACAATGAGTATTGGAATTTTCTGTAATATACTCTGCTAACTCAACTCAAAAAGTTTATTATATTTGTTTACGTAGGCATTTAATTAAGTTTAACAATTATTTTATGATTTTAATTACACGTTTTTGTTTTGAAAAATCTTTGATTTTCTTTTATTATGACTCTGTATGTATACGAGTAGTGTAATAAGATGAAAGACCGCAACCAATGACAGCAGTCTAAAATTAGATATTTGATTGTAATTCCATTAAAATAAATATTTTTAGGACCTTCTGGAATTTTGAAGGTTAACAGATTATCAACTGTCAGCGGGAGGGGGGCAAATTTTAATACCGCCCCGTGCGCCTACTGTAACACATACAAAATAATGTGTTTGAAATAATTCTTTAGCATTTTGTCATCCTTATTGCTGTGAATATTTCAACTCTTTCAAGCTGGACCCTATTTTTCTTCTTTTTCAAGAGAAATACACCAAATGGAAACATATTGACACCATCATGGGCAAGGATTCACCATTGTATACAGTTTTTATGGTTTCATTGTTTAGCCTTCAACGCAGTTTTGCTGTCCTTGTTAGACTGTTTACTATTCTTATGCTCTTTTCTGTGATGGAGGTAACATGCTAGTTTCCTAAAGGTTAGCAGTTAATATGAACTCTTTAATATTCAATAAAATCCACCTGTTTCAGTTATACTCCTTTAATTATATCTAATTCATGGTATCTCCAATATAACAAGTTGTTATGTGATCCTGATTTTATCTCTGGAAAAGCTAGAGATAAGATTTCCATATTTCAATGCTCTTCTTCAGTTTTCTGCTTTAACTATCACCTAAATCACTCAGTTTCAGTTCCTGTACCAGACTACAAGTCTTAAGGAGCTATCAGACGCATGAAAAAAAACTCCGTGGTATTGACATTTTTTCATTGATTTTCTTACCCCTTCAAGATGAAGAAACGCAGAGCATAAAAACAAGCTGAAATTTTAGAGAGCTATGCTAAGCTGACTAATATGGGGTAACGTGAGGTTGCTGTAAAACTGTAAATATCCTAACTGCTTCTATGCAAAATTTTAAAAAAATCGCACAAGCTTCAAGATGGACATCTAAAGAAACCAAAAGTTGTGTAAAAGAAGCGGAATGAAAAAGACACTGAAGTCGAATTTGCTTTGAAAATGTGATTTACAAATGTCCGAAATGATTCGAAAGCATGTTTTGGAAGAAACAATTCAAAACTGTTTCAAAAAAGGTGGTTTCTCGTACCACTACAATTGCAACAATATCAATAGAGGACATTGTTACTAAAAACCAAAGTGACATGACGATAGCGGACTTCGAGGAGCGGATAGTAGTGGACAATAACCTCCAGGTGGCTGCAAAGTTAACAAAGGGTGACGTCTGCGATGCTGTTACACAGACTGGGGAGAATAAAGGAGGCAGTTACGATGAAGCAGAGGATGATCGACCAGCAATGTGCATTCCAACAAGTAAGGAAATGTGGGAAACTCTTCGCGTGTTACGGTTTGGAGTGCAAAACAGATCTTCTAAATTTGAACTTCAGTATGGGTACGAGTCCTTTATAAATGATTTGCTGCGAAAAGACGTGAAGCAGACAAAGCTGCACCATTTCATAAATAAATAACTTATTATATGGCTTCTGTGGTAAGATTTACTATATATTAAATATTTCATTTGAGGTTTTTTTTTGCTACACCTGCAGCTTAGCCTCACGTGAACTTTGAAAACTTTCAATATAATTATTACATGGTGTTATTAATATAATTATTATCTAGTAAAATGGCAATTTCCATCTCTTCGGTTAATGTTATCACTTTTAGTGTTTACAAAAGTGATTACATTATGCGGCGTCCACTGTACTTATAATTTTATCTCATTAAATTTTAACTTGTAGTGAAAAGACCAATTTTCTATTATTTGAAGTTCTGTCACTGAATTTATTTCGACCTCCAAACTAGTTACAGAAGTAGCCTGCAAAGGCGAAAACAGCGTAATATGGAGCATAATGTAGTTTTAATAAAGAATTATGCGTATGCTCCAGTAATGGTGCACTGGAGGATCCCTGGAGGACAATATTTTGATATCATTGCATCTTTGGTTACTCCGTTTCTTGACATAGCAGCTATTATATCTTTGAAATACTTTTTCTTTAAACAGGTTTTTTAAGTTTTTTATTATTGGCCTTATCAATTTAAAAGAGGCCAATGCAATTCAGATTTCTTTATATGTGAAGCACAGTCATCCAGAGTTCTTCATTATCAGTAAATTTAAAAGAGGCCAATGCAATTCAGATTTCTTTATATGGAAGCACAGTCATCCAGAGTTCTTCATTATCAGTTGGTGTAAAAAGCTGTAGTATGGTTTCTATTAATTGTTTTTGACTATTTAATTGGTTTTAATCTTGATGACATTTTGTACATAAAAGTTCACGGATTCCATGGATGCAGCATTTTTTTAGGATTCAATTTTTGCTGCTGTGAGTTTTTGTTGGTAGTCAGACTTCAAATAATAATAAGTTTTCTTTCTTGTGTTTATAACTTGTTTGTTACCACAAGTCCGTTGGAAAGGACGTCTCGAGAAATTGATTCTTCTCCTCATATGATCTAATTCAACAGTACTACATACTCTTCTTGGTTTGTTGTGGAAGGTTGAAGTCAAAAAAACCTTATTCAGTTCGGAGCCTTTTTGGGCAACACAGCCCAGTTTTTTCAAAGAAGCAATTACGAATGAATGAAGAAGTAAGTAAATAAATGGGGCTACAACTACCAAGTCTAATCAAGTCAAAAAAGTCCATTCCAAATGAATTTAATCTATATAAATAAAATAATGATTTTGTCTGTACATTGCTTAGAACTGACTCAATTCAAGTTTTCTTTACGTTTCATACATTGGAGAAACCGAATCCACCCTTAGAAAAATTTCTGTCGGTTTGTCGGTTTGTCTGTTTGTCCGCAAAACTTTGTCACAAGTAAACTCAGCTACCATAAGACATATAAAGCTGAAACTTTTACAGTAGATTTGAGTAGGTCTAACTTAAAATATAGGCTCTGAATTATTTGGAAATTCAACGTAGAAGTGAAGTTATGGACGTTTAAAGCAAAAACGTTTGTCACAAGTAAACTCAGCCACCATAAGACATGGCGAGCTGAAACTTTGACACTGGATTTGTGTATGCCTAACTTAAAATATGGGCTCTAAATAGATTCATAGTTAAGTACAGAAACAAAGTTATAGGGCTTTAAGCGTATTTTCCTAACTTCACAGGCAAGTTTATTTTGAAAATACACAGGTGAAGCAAGTAGGTATTGTTAGTTGATTTTAATTTCATTGGAGCATATGAATATATTGCGTATTTGACATCTTTGAAAAAGTGTTTCCCAGAGTTGAGGATGTACTATCTATTACGAATAAATAGTTTTGTAAACGAGCAATTCTCAACTCTTAATATGAACAGGCGGGAAAAATCAACAAACAAGTTCTTACGCTATATCATACCGAGGAAAGAACTTACAAGTCAGTAAAGAGATTATATTAGTGATGAAGAAGCAGTTCATTATCTAATTGAATTTCTTGACTCTGAATTTATTTCTCCTGGACTGCCTGCTCATGAGTAAAAACTTAAAGTAGGAGAACCAATCATGCTGCAATTTAGTAGCAGTAACAAATTTCATGTTACGAAACATGAGTGCCCCAAAACTGTGCAACGGGACACGACTCTGAGTTCGTGCTCTACACAGATATGCCACAGAGGCGGACATAATGACTGGATGTGGTATTGGGGAGTCTGTGTGTATACCACACATACCATTGATTCCGAGCCACTGTCTGTTTACGTTGAAATGATTGCAAAGTCCGGTCAGAGTCTATTTCACAATGACGTTAACTAAGTCGCAAAGGGAGACTTCATCTAACGCAGGAATACAAGGTAGCGAAACCAAGTTTTTCTCACATGGTCAAATGTAGTTTACTTGCTCAAGGGTCAGAGGTTTCAACTCTTTCTTCTACCATGAACCTGAAGGACAGACAGCTAATGTAGTGTATTTAGAGGCATTTGTTTAACACTGTAGTAATAATGGTATTTTCTACTGTTCTATAATTTCTAATGACATTTTGGAATACCAAAAATGACGGAACTTCTGATTCCGTCAAAGACGGGTACGTTTGCTATGTATTATATATAACTGTAAACTTTTTTTTAATTTAATATTTGCTTAATAAATACACTGGTAATAATGTAAGGTATGGGACCAGAGTAGCCCAGTGGCTTGCGTGATCGCCGATGACAGTAGTGCAAATGTATTATAAATAAATACAACAAAAATATTTTTTTTTATTTAATATTTGCGTAATATAAACACTGGTAATAAAGTAAGGTATGGAGCCAGAGTAGCCCAGTAGCTTGCGTCCTAGCTTTTGACTGGGAGCACGTTAATTAGAACTAACTCATTTCAAGTTTTCTTTACGTTTCATACTTCAGAGTAGCCACATGTACCCTTAGAATAATTTCTGTCTGTCGGTTTGTCCACAAAATATTGCCACCATAAGACATATAAAGCTGAAACATTGATTGTAGATTTGTGTATGTCCTACTTAAAATCTAATCTTTGTATACAGAGGCATTTGTTTAGCACTGTACTAATAATGGTATTTTCTACTATTCTATAACTTCTAATTGTAGTATTAGTATAATACTATAATTGATATTTTGGAATACCAAGTATAATAGCATTTTTGATTCCGTCAAAGACGGGTACGTTTGCTAGTTTGTAAATAAAATAATAAATCTGAAAGGAATAATTTAAAAATATAAGTAAAATATCTAACGGAGCATTGCCCGTGCAACTTGCAACTGCCAATTATGTGAACTGAATTAATATCAGAAAAAGAATGTGGACTCTATCTAAAAGAAGCTGATAGATACCCCTTGAAAATATTCTATGTGATTGAGAGCCTTTAATTACCTTTTATGAGGTTGTAGATTTTTGGCAAATCATGCATAAAACCAACAGAAATGAAAGACACTTCTCCTAAAGTACTTAAAAGTTCATTAAAGAACTTGAAATTGAATGTAGTTTTTAGAAGGGAAGCTCAATAAGACAGGTATGGCAGTGGTGCGCATGGATCCGACGAAACTTAGCTTCTCGGTTGAATAGTGACAATAATAATAATATTTTGCCAAGTTCTTCGGGGACAATGAATCAAATTTCGTTATAACTGATATAAGGATATAACCTCATTTAAACAAATGAAATAATTAAATTAATTATCTATGAGATTGAAAATACATACCAGACAGTTAGATCGTACATCTAAACGATAGCCAAATTAAAATAAGCCAAAACTAAATTGATGGTTAGCGAGTTTGATATTGTTTTCCTTATATTATAGATAAGTGTAGCCATCTCCAGATTTGTTTACCTACATATTCCAAAAAAATACTGATTTTTTTTATATGTAAGTTTTAAAAACTTATTATGTCACTACAGATAAAACTTAATAGTAGTAATTTTTAGTGTAACGTTATTCTCTAATACTTCAACTCATGGATATTCATAGAAGGAAAATAGTTAATAAAAAAAGTATTTTCATCGAATCACCCGAGAAGTAGCTTAAAATTAGTATCCGTTTTGTAATAAAGAACTAAAGAGCGCCTCTCTCACACTTTCATATTACTCAAAGACAATGGGGTTTTTACATACACCAAGAAGTATTTGGCATTAAGTTTTGTTTAAGGGTGCAATGTAGTTTGAATACGCTTCGTTAGATAACCATTTATTTTAACTTGCAAAACATCACACTGTTTGACAGATCGTCCTGAAATTATGATACCCAAAAATGAATCATATGAAAGGATGTACTGGACTTTTTTTTGTATATTACATGGACGGAAATGGGTGTTTATTATTTCAGAAAACGTATAAGTATGCATATTCGTAAGAAAACAACATAAAATTAGTTAAATATGAAAAAAAATTCTCGAAATTTTGAATACGGTAGAAGGTAATAAAACTATAAAAACTGAAAACTCAACTTGGACTAATAGATTGCCTACTGCACTTGTCGGACTTGTTTACATTGATTTAAATTATTTTTCCAGAATCGATTCAAACAGAATTATTGTTTAAGATTTAATACAAGACATTTTGAAGTAAAGATGTTTTAATAATTTGATTGCTATGTGAAAACAATAAAATACTTGAAACTATATAAGTAAACACCAAACATCCATATATATTTGTTGGAGCTCTCATCATGAAGGAAGGATAGTTGACTAAGGAATAATGTTGCAGGTTCGAATCAAACTACAGTTGTATCCTTTAATACAACTAATTGTCAAGGACATATATTTCTTGCATGTTTAAGAATTCAATTTTTTTAGGTATTATTTTAGCATCGGAAAGAAGGTACATATTATTCTTTGTGACAGTAAGCAACTTCTCGATGTTCCATTTAGAAGAGGCTGAATAATTAAAAAGAAAGTAAATAAAAAGTAGGTACAACAGACATATCTAATTTAGTTTAAGAAACTCATTCCAACTGAACTTATATTTATAAGAAAATACTATACCTTCAAAGGAAGGGTTTATAAATATATGTAGAATATCTAACAGCAATTTATCCTTTTAACTACAACTCATGCAAAATGAAATTAGCATCACATGAATATTCCAGACTCTGTCTGGAAGAGGGGGATACCTCTGGCCAAATGCTATCTGAATGCAAATCGGCAATCGCGTTGAAGAGGATAGACTTTTGGAAAATCATACCTGTGCTATAACCAAAAGAAGTGAAGACAATTTTAAAGTTTAACAAAGAAATTAAAATCAAAAGATGATTTAAATATGACAAAGAGAAGCTCAATAGGGCAGATATAGGAGTGCTACTCACGAGTCCGATGGTTCTCAGACCCTCAGGTTAATCCTAATAATTATAACATGTCTGATTGTTCTAGATCAGCAATTTCAAATTTTTTATGACTGACTATATGGCTTTATATAACTGACTTTATAACTGACAAAGTTTTTATAAATGGTCATAACTACAATAAAATAAATGAAATCATTAAATTAATTATCTATAAATTTGATGATACTTGATTATAATGGCTACATTAAAGCAGAACGAAAAATCAATTTATGTTAACAAGTTTGATATTATGTTTACTTCTAGTAAAGTTGAGTGTAGGCCATGCCAGATTTCTGTCTATGTAATTTAAAAAAAAAACACTTTCAGCTCATCCTAACATAAAATGCAATTTTTTGGCATTATTTCATTTTGATCCGTCAAACGGTATGACTTCTACCCTGCCCACATGCTTTCAAAATCAAACATAAATCAACATTTTTTCAATTTATTGCAAAAATAACTTTCCAGTTGTTTTAAAAATCTGAGGTTTTTTCAATTATTGGTTCTGTCAGTTCAATGATAATAATAAAATTTAAAGATACAGAGTTAATAGTTTAACAGTAAAAATATGTCAAAAATCAGATTTTGTCCAAAAAGGCTACTTTCCCAGCATGCAATGTTGCCCAAAAGTAGGGCACATCAACATTATGGGAGCTATTTCTATGTAGACCAACGACCAACGACCAACGATTCTTTCCACGCACTGTAGTGCGCGTTGTAATTAGCAGTTCCAGGTCACGGACCTACTACTGCTGAGTTTCTGTACTGCTGTGTTTGTGGAGTCAGTAAGTAAATGTCTGTAGTCTTTTGTTTGTTATTCATTATACATTATTGCGTGGTCGTCTGGTCTTCTTGGGTCGTGAAATGTTGTCAGTCTAGGGTGTGGCTTTCTATTTCAACATCAGCGTCTATGATGGATATGGTTGGGAGTTCTTAGGGATAAGCTATGAACAAGGGGGTTTGGATGGGGTGGGATTTTCGTGTCCTCATTGGCCACCAGTCTATTTGTGAAGTCGTCAATTGATTCTAACCTGAGGTCTCTTTGAATGTCCACATTTCTGGCATACCAAGGTGCCCCAGCAATAAGGCGTGCACATTTATTTTGAACTACCTGTATCAGGGTTTTATTTGTTCTTGCGGCTTGTAACCAGGTCGAGCATCCATAAGTAATGCTAGACCTAATTACCACCTTATAAATGAGGTCCTTTACTACTTGTGGAGTATTCTTTGACTTCAGGATAGGGTACAAATTTGACATTAGTGCCAGACCCAGTTTGTATCTATTCTTTAGATGGAGTTTGAAGGTGAGCCGGCTGTCAATTATTATACCTAGGTATTTGGCCTGGGTTTTATAAGGTATTAACTGGCGACCAATGAATACTGGAGGGGGTTGCTTTGGTGTTCCTTTACTGAATTGTATGTGGATGCTCTTTGCTGGGTTGACTTCAAGCTTCCAGCTATTGAACCAGTACGAAATTTGATCAAGGTAGTTTTGCAACTCACCTGTCGCAAACTCCACACTGGCGCATCTAAAGGCCACCGAAATGTCATCAGCAAAGAGACCCAGAAACGATTCAGTTTTCCTAGGGGAATTTGGGAATAGAACTGCAGGAGGATTGGGCAAGTCATATGTATATAGGGAATAAAGGATGGGTCCTAGCACACTTCCCTGAGGTACACCTCTCAGCATCTGCCCTATTGGAGAATGTTGGTCATTAATGGCAACAAAAAATCGTCTGTTAGAGAGGAATGATTTCATAGTGTCAGTAAACCAGTCAGGTAGGCTGAAACATCTCAGTTTGTAGAGGAGTGCCCTATGCCACACCGAGTCGAAGGCTCGCCGCAAGTCCAAGAACACAGCTTGGGTTCTTTGAGGGGACGGAGCCGGACCATGTGACAGCCCTTGGTTTACGAATTGTAAAAACCTTCTAATTTGTAGAGTTGTTCCGTGTAAGGCACGAAAACCAAATTGCTCAGGCCGGAAGGGAAGGTCATTTTTGACCTTTAGTAGTATTAACCTCTCATAGACTTTACCAAGACAGGATAGGAGGCTTATGGGTCTGTAGTCTGTGGGGCAGTGTCCTGATTTTTGGGGTTTAGAAATCATTACTATCTTGGCCATTTTCCAGGACGCTGGGAAGTACCTCATTCTTAGGCAGGAGTTAAAGAGCGCAGTTAGGGTGGCAATTACTTTGGCTGGTAGCTTCATTAACATCCTGTTAGTAATGCCCTGATGGCCGGGAGAACTCTTTTTCTTAAGGGTTGTGATTACTTGATTAATATCCTGAGGGGTAAAAAATATTGGATTATCTGGGGCAGTTTTAGTTATGACACAAGACATTGGAGGGATACGTGAGTGAGGGTGAGGTTTGTAGAGGTCAGTGAGGTGATGGAAGAAGGTGAGTGCCTTTTTGGCATCATCTATGAGAGGCTTTCCGTTCTCCCTTAAGGGGTGAGTGGAACTAGTACTGTTGGGTCCTTTTTTCATAGCTCTAACTATTTTCCAGGCTGTAACATGGTTAGGATCTTCGTCCCTGTCAAGGAGTTGCGTCCAATGCCTGCTGTTGTGAGACCTGACAAGACTGCGCACCTTCCACTGCGCCCTGTTAAACTGTCTTCTATCTCTGGGGTTTCTCGTGACTTGATACAGCTTCCTTAGTTTGTTTTTCTCTTTAATTTTAAGAAGTATGAATGGAGGAAGTGGGTTACAGAGTGATGGTGTTACTATGGGGGTGGAAGCTACGTTAAGGGAGTTTTTTAAATGAACAGTAATTTCTTCAACAAAAGAATCTATTTTCTGATGGGTGGTCAAGTTAAGTGGGAATGGACAGTTTTGTGAAACTATATTTTGAAATAAGGGCCAATTTGTCTTTTGTTGGAGGGTGTTTGGTCTATATCTAATTCTGAATTTCTGTACGGTAAACAAAACTGGTAGGTGAGTTGAATCAAGACCCTCTAGCACCTCAGCTGTAATGACATGGTTAACATTTGATGACAATGAGATATCCAGTATGTCAGGTCGCCCAACAGCAGGACTAGGGATATGAGTGGGAGTTGAGGGAGCGTGGATAAGAGTGTTGGATTGGGTTATGTGGTTTAGTAGGATTCGCCCTGACCTATTGTCACTGTTACAACCCCAAGCAGTACTCTTCGCATTCAGGTCACCTCCTATTAAGGAAGGTCTACCTGAGTGGAATAGCCGCCTGAGGTGATCAATATTCAGGGCTACTGGAGGTGGTTTGTAAACAGCTGAAATGAAGAGGGGTAAGTTTGAGTTTGGGAACGAGATTTTAATGGTCGTGTGTTCAAGGGGTGCAGGCGTGTCCTCAACCCTGGCATAAGGGATGCCGTGGCGTACAAGGATGGCCGTACCTCCACCTGGTGTGAGGCGGTCAGTTCTTTCAACCTTGTAGCCATGCACAGAAAAGCGCATGTTAGGTTTCAGAAAAGTTTCAGCCAACAGAACTAGATCGGGTTTCACTTTTTGTAACATGTTTTCAAGTTCTATTTTTCCTCGTCTGATTCCACCTGGGTTAAAAACGAGGTATGTCAAGGAGTCGGGATCTGTCTTAGTTTGTTGTGCTGCCATTGGTCAAGTCGGAGTCATTTTCAGGTCGCAGAAGAGACGCTATCAAGTCAAAAGCCTCTGAGGGGCACAAAGTAGACTTGTTAAAGGACTGGCTCAGTGTATTTAGGATACCCGCTTCCTGGAGTCCTTGTATGACTACTTCTTCCAAAGTAAATTTGGATCTCTGTTTATTTACAGCCTCGCTGTATGATAAGGTTTGTGGAGGAGGGGGGGGGGGGCCGGAATGAAGGAAGGTTTGCTTGAAAGTGCGGGAGTGGTGGAGAAGGCCCGACAGCCCCTGTAGTTGGCGGGATGAGGTCCCGCGCAGTTTACACAGGAAGGCTGCGTTCCCTTTGGATTGGGGTATGAAGAATAGTGGTGGGCCCCTGGGCACCGAACACAGCGAGGGGTATCCCTACACCAGGTCTGGGTATGCCCCAGACGCTGGCATCTGAAACACTGTGTGGGACCAGGTCTCCTATGAGACTCCTCAACTGTTACTTTGATGCCCAAGATATTTGTTATGGATAATATTTCTTTGTGATTTTTGTCAGGCTCTATCGTAATTTCGAAGAGTGACAGGGGACGGGGAACAATGTCTCCTGGGAAGCGGAGTCGCCTAGACACGAGTTGTCTTGCCTTCGCTCTGATGCCCTTGGCAAGAAGGTCTTGTTCTATTTCTGTTCCCTCTGTATCGACCGGTAAATACTTGACCATGTATCTTACCATTTTTTTCTCCCATGGAGGTCGAAAAGAATGAAAATCAATGTCAAGTTCCCGGAGTCGTTTAGTCAGTTCTCTGTATTTGTCCGGTGTATTTGTCATGATCCTAATAGACTTTCCTCCTGAGGTAATGGTCAAGTCCGTCATTAGGTCGTCGTTCGTATGTTGTCTTAGTTTTTGGAACCCCTCCATGGTCCTAATCATTACCGGTGGAGGGGAACGTATGACAGTTTGAGATTTTACAAGGCCGTTTGAAGTGTTTCTATGTAGCGTGATACAACATTTTAGATATCTCCCCACACACCCACAAACATCATGAAAAACCTACCTTGGGGACCACTAAACAAGTCAATTCGTCAATATCAAATTTTTTCCATGATTTTACTGTACTTAAAGTAAAGTAAAATATTCAGATTAAAAATCTGGTGTTGTCTACATTGAACTTTACGACAAATAAACGTGCTATCAGACATATTTCAATCAAATAAATTAGTTAATTTATTTAAAGTTGCTCTAATGTAAATGTATTATCAAACTCTATGGTGATAGCATAATCAAACTCATAAACAAGCAATTAAATTATTTCATTTCTTTTAATGTGATTATCTCTATCTTCAACTATACCAAAAGTGCAGTGGTGTTATACTCGTAGTACTACCTGATAACTTCCTGAAGATGGAACTTAGTGTACTTTTAATCCAATGATCTTGAGTGTTACTAATTCAGAATATTATGATTTTTTAAAATTATTATCAAATAAGTTATTAATAACTTATATTAAATAATTTTAATTTTTATTGAAAATTTTAATTTTTATTTTAATTTTATTAATAATTTTTATGACTTTATATAGAGTTTTGATATAGAGAACGATGTAGTCCCTTTCTTGTGTTTTAATATTACCAACATTTATAAACAGTTTTTCCTCAAACTATAGTGATACCTCAGCTCACGAACATAATTGGTTCCGAGAAAGTGTGTGTAAGGCGAAAATTTCGTCTTCCGAACATTTATTTCCAATAAGAAACCATTAAAAAGAGAATAATCCGTTCCCAGGTCCCCATAAAACATAATTTTCTACTAAATAAGCCTTAAAACTACACAAAAATATACCTTATTTTATGTATAATAAAGGTGCTATTGTATTGTAATTAAAGAAATAAACTGTACTGTACAGTAAAGTCCCTTAGCCACACACGCACCCTTAATAGCTTCCTTGTTCTTAAGGATGGTAGCAATGGTAGACTTAGCGTACTGGTACTGGGACGCTAAGTCACACAAATGCATACCTCATTCGTGTTTTTCAATGATCTCTTTCTTCTGCTCGATCGTAATTTTCTTTAATGTCTTCTTAGGCTTAACACTAGCCTGTGGTGGGGTCTTTTTCGGTCCCATAATAGCAAAAGTACACTCAATATGGTCCAAAATGTCTATCAAACACAAACACTGGGACGCCGTGAGCGTGCGTCAGCTTCTCGTGGCCGCCACCGTGGCGCTGTTCGACCGCCTAAAACTAATTCGTCAGCAGAGACTATATGCTCGCGAATTTAATGTTCTTGAGGCGAAAAGTTCGTGAGCTTAAGCGTTCGTCAGCGGAGGTTTTACTCTATATGTCAGTTATTTGGATTTGAGGAGTGTTTGCCAATTACCACCAGTTATCCATCCCATCTGCCGCGAAAAGAACTCATCAAATAGAGGACTAGGACTCCTTCTGGAGTAAATTCGTTAAAAAACAAAAAAAATTATTTTCATTATCAATTCTAATACATACAAACGAAATAAAAAGGTTATTACACTGATGTTAAGAAACAAAAATCTTCTGTTTGTATTAATCCAAAAATAAGCATACTGCCATTATGTATCGATACCATAATTATGTTATAAGCCTTCAACTATTTATAACATATATATTTATAAATGTTCAACCAATATTTAACCAACTTAGTTTGAAGAGTGAACAAGTATGTATTGTCCGTGTCAAAAGAACACAGACACAGACACTGTAATATGAAATTTAAATGCCTATTATATTGCTTTAACAGTTTCAAATATTTTCTACTTTATAAACCTCAAAATGATGCTATAAAAACACTTCAAAGTTTTAATATCTAATTGATCTATTTGGCTCGAGTTTAAAAAAATAGTCTAATTCATTTTGATAAATGCATCAACTAGGACAGGTAGGGATTATTTGAAATCGAGTTCTTAATGATTGTCTCTTATAATTGTAAAAAGTCTGAAGTTTTTTTAGGCAGATTCCACATGCTAAGTTTTAGAATTCTAATGATAGTAATTAGAGTTAAGAGAACAAAAAGAAAAAATATATACTAGTGTCAACCATTTTGGTTGACAATATATCACCAAAAAAGATGCACCTCACCCTCTTAAAAGGAACTATTTGCCATTTAAGATTATAATCCATCTACCACTATAATAGAGTTAATTAAGTTATGTGTGGTAGATTGTCATTTTCAATTTGAAAATAATTATTATATACAAAAATTTGGTCTTGCTATGGGTAACTGTTTATCCCCCCTCGGTATGGAGTTTTTTGAGAGTAAAATGTTAAGCTCAATTTTGCCCAAAAATGTTAAATGGTATAGATATGTTGACGATATTCTTTGCATTTGTCCCAATTCTTTAAATAAATTTGATTTCCTAACAAAATTGAATTCATTAGTGCCGACAATCAAATTCACAATGGAAGAAGAAATAAGTGGTAATTTGCACTTCTTAGATGTCCTGATCCATAGGTTACCTAATGAGTTACGCTTTAGTGTACGAGTATATAGAAAACCTATGAATGTACTTGCATAGTTATTCTTCGCATCCAAAAAATGTTAAAATTTCTGTTTGTAGAAATATGTTTTTGAGGGCGTTAAGAGGTTGCTCTCCTGAATTCCTTAATGAAGAGATTAATAACATTAGGTCAATTGCCCTTTCATTAAAATACCCCTCTTCTTATATCGATTTAGCTTTGAAGGGTGCTAAAAAAACTTTCTCTAATACTTCAACAGAGCCCCTTTTATTATCAAATTCTATAGTTTTGCCATACCACGAATCATTGGACCCCCTTCCAAGATTAGCCAAACAACTTGATTTTAATATAGTGTTTTCTAATCGTAATAACGTGGGTAATATGTTAATAAAAAACTCTCCCAGCGAATTGGAGTCCGCTGGTATTTATAAAATTCCGTGCAAAAATTGCCATAAAATTTATATTGGTCAAACTGGTAAATCATTAAAGACACGTGTAAAACAACACCAATATAACGTAAGTAGACAGGAAAAAAGTAGTGCCTTATTCTTGCATATAAAAAATGAAAATCATCATATTGATTGGACAGGAGCTAAATTTATTACCTATGAAAAATCAATGTTGTTAAGAAATATTATTGAATCGTCTCTAATTAAATTTAATAGATCTAATATTATAAACATTAGTAACGGTCTCTTCAAACTTGATACTTTCGTCACGAGGGCAATAGCCTCTTCAAAGAGGGTTGACAGCTAGCGGATAGTTTTTTACTTTTTCTTACTGTACTCCTTTGTTTCCCCAAACATCCCTTTCTGGACATTAGTCCTTTCCTGTGCTTTCACCCTTTTAAAATACCACTCTTCCCTCCCACTCTTCTCAACTCCTCACCAGATGTTTTCTGCATCTAGTGTTCAGTTGGGTTTTTGACTCTGACGAAGACCGCTTGTTACGGATGAAAGATCTTAGTCTTGCTTTCCCATTTTCTTATTGTGGTTTGATCATATATATATATATATATATATATAAAAAGATTTCACATAAACACGTGAAACAACAATCAATGATCAAACCACAATAAGAAATGGGAAAACAAGACTAAGATCTTTCAACCGTAACAAGCGGTCTTCGGGGTTTTTGACTCTGACGAAGACCGCTTGTTACGGTTGAAAGATCTTAGTCTTGTTTTCCCATTTCTTATTGTGGTTTGATCATATATATATATATATATATATATATATATAATATATATATATATATATATATATATATATATATATAGAGGGAGAGAGAGAGTTAAAACGAAAGTAACACGCAAATAAATACAGACATAACATACTTCTATTTTTTTATGATCGTCGTTCTTAGGAGTCGAAGAGTACCGCAGGAAGCAAGGCGACGACTCTTCCTTCCTGCGGGTCTCTTTGCCTCTTGATGACAACCATCGTCGAAATATAGAAGTGAGTTATGTCTGTGTATTATCTATCTGTGTGTTCTTTCGTTTTAACTCTATTTTGTGTATATATAAATCAATGTTTTCTTACCTTAGTCATATATACAACACTATTTTTCTGTCTTTATCGAGGTTTGGTCCACTATCAAACAGTAAAACACCTTTAAACTGCCTTCTTCTTTTGTATGTTGAAACCATAATGTTGAAACCAGAAAATGGTCTAATAAAGTTTTATTTCTTTGCACTTTACGTGTAGTGCTCTTTAAACTTATTGAAAAAACCCACTTTTTTTAATTGAATGGTTAACTTTCTAGCATATTCCACTGGTGAGTTAGCTCACCAGATGTTCTCTGCATCTAGTGTTTCACTTGGGTTTTTGACTCTGACGAAGACCGCTTGTTACGGTTGAAAGATGTTAGTCTTGTTTTCCCATTTTCTTATTGTGGTTTGATCATTGATTGTTATTTCACGTATTTATGTGAAATAAATAAATAAATATATATATATATTCACTGATAAAACGAAATACGATCCAAACTGGACACAATACGAGTTCGAGATTAACAAAGAGCAACACACAAAGTAGGGAAACACACTTACAGACTCAAATTTTCGGGTAATCCGTCTTCAGGAGAAAAGAGAATGGGAGACCAAGCACGTTGTAGGCGCAACGGCAAGTAACCCTTCAATAAAGTACAACGGGTTACTTGCCGTTGCGCCTACAACGTGCTTGGTCTCCCATTCTCTTTTCTCCTGAAGACGGATTACCCGAAAATTTGAGTCTGTAAGTGTGTTTCCCTACTTTGTGTGTTGCTCTTTGTTAATCTCGAACTCGTATATATATATATATGAACCTAAAAAATTGACTTAATGCTGATAAAGTAATACACCTATTGTATCAAAATTAAATATTATATTATAAATATGTAAATACTATTTTTTTTCTTTTTTTTAAGAGAAAATAGTGTTTTAAAAAAGATGTGAAAAGAGCGTTTTGAACTAAGATAGATAAACGAATGTTTTTATTGACCCAATTTTTTTATTTACAATTCACTACATTGCTTTGAAATAATTATTATGATCGATTAAATAATTTTCATAATCAACATTTTGTTGAAAAATGAAAAAATAATCAGTTATATTACAAATATAACTTCATTTCTTTAAATATTACTTCATTAATTAAATTTATTCCTTTATGAAGTATCTTATTGTGAAAAGTTCGGCAATATATTCAGTAAATAATATATTCAATTTATTCATTTTTGAAGTACTTTATTGAAAAGTTCGGCAATATATTCAGTAAATCATGTATTGAATTTATTCATTCTTGAAGTACTTTATTGTGAAAAGTTCGGCAATATATTCAGTAAATAATATATTGAATTTATTCATTCTTGAAGTACTTTATTGAAAAGTTCGGCAACATATTCAGTAAATCATGTATTGAATTTATTCATTTTTGAAGTACTTTATTGAAAAGTTCGGCAATATATTCAGTAAATCATGTATTGAATTTATTCATTCTTGAAGTACTTTATTGAAAAGTTCGGCAATATATTCAGTAAATCATGTATTGAATTTATTCATTCTTGAAGTACTTTATTGAAAAGTTCGGCAATATATTCAGTAAATCATGTATTGAATTTATTCATTTTTGAAGTACTTTATTGAAAAGTTCGGCAATATATTCAGTAAATCATGTATTGAATTTATTCATTTTTGAAGTACTTTATTGTGAACAGTTCGGCAATATATTCAGTAAATAATATATTGAATTTATTCATTCTTGAAGTACTTTATTGAAAAGTTCGGCAACATATTCAGTAAATCATGTATTGAATTTATTCATTTTTGAATATTTTATCGAACATTTCAGCAGTATATTTAGTTAGTAATAGCGTTTTAATAATGTAGAACAATTTTTTCAAATGACTATTTTGTTTCATCGCAATTTTTTTTAATTTCTTTTTTAATTCCTTTTTTTTTTTTTGTAATTTATAAGTTCAAATTTACAAAATGTTTAACTTAATAATATACAAGAATTACTTAATAATTATATAGTTAATTTCATGTTATTCATGTTACTTATATCATTAAATGAAAGTATCATGAAAAAAAATTATTTTGTATTAATTGTGTTGCAAATGTTAGAACTATTGTTTAAAACAATAGCATTCTGTGACAGTTACTAAAAATCCATTGTAATTGAGTAATAAGTTGCCTTATTGAATTCATTTCTGTGATTTTATCAGTATTTTGTTATTAAATGTAAATGTTTTATTCTTGTTAAATGGTTTATTTAGTATTGTTTTGGTTGGCAGTATTAATTTTGTGATTTTTATCGTTTATACGACTGTGATTGAAAAGTGATTTGGCTCAACTTCAAATTATATCGACGTTAATTATATTTTGTCATTACTTGTAATTTTATTTATTCGAAAAATAAAATATTACCAAAGGATTTTTAAGTTACTTTTGGAAATGGTTTCTTATATATTGGAAATGGTTAAATATTGTAAATATTTCTTCTACTTTATCAATATCTATGGATTCTATTCACTCATTCCTCCTAGTCTTAAACGTAGTATTCTTTGGGTAGGAATACCTTTAATTATCTTATAATTCTTAGATAAAAATGCTAGTTTATTAAACTGAGTCAGTAGAAGGTTTTTTTTGTTTTTTTTTGTAGACAATATTTCACTAGTGTAAAGTTTCTTTTGTGACCAAACCAAATTTTTTTTCTTATACTGCTCTTTTTTGAATGTTGAAATTTGGAATGGATACAATGAAACTAACACTAACTGAAATCTCAGATTTCTTGGATTAAAGGCTGGTTTACGAAAACTGAGTTAGTGGGAGCTCTTTAATTTATTTATTTATTGTTGTCAATATTTCATTATTTTAAAGTTTCTTTTGTGACTAAAATCAAATTTTGTTTTTCTTACTTCCTTTTTTTTTTAATGTTGAGACTTTGGGATACAATGAAGCTAACAATAACTGAAAGCTGAGGGCTTTGGTAGTAGGTTATCAGGGTCAAACTATCCTCAGGCTTAATACATTTAAATGTAATAAATTAAATAAGTGCCTTATTCTTGCATATAAAAAATGAAAATCATCATATTGATAGGACAGGAGGTAAATTTATTACCTATGAAAAATCAATGTTATTAAGAAATGTTATTGAATCGTCTCTAATTAAATTTAATAGATCAAATATTATAAACAAGAGTAACGGTCTCTTCAAACTTGATACTTTCGTTACGAGGGCAATAGCCTCTACTAAGAGGGTTGACACCTAGTGGATAGTTTTTTACTCTTTCTTACTGTACTCCTTTGTTTCCCCAAACATCCCTTTCTGGACATTAGTCCTTTCCTGCGTTTTCACCCTTTTAAAATACCACTCTTCCCTCCCACTCTTCTCAACTCCTCACCAGATGTTTTTCACCAGATCAAACCATTTTCTTATTGTGGTTTGATCATTGAATGTTATATATATATATATATACTTTCTTATTTATATACAGTATATTTATATATATATACCATGATAAACGAAAAACGGTCCGGCAGGACAAATAACAATTAAAATAAGCAGTGACACATAAACAGAAACACAACAAAGACTCACTTTTCAATATTTCGACCGTAATGGCGGTCGTCCTCAGGAGAAGAAGTGAATTGACGGAGGGACGACAGTCAACTGAAGAACTCACTGGGTGAGGGCTAAAGCAGTGCTGTCGCAAAGGAGACAAATAAAAAAGGAACTAGGAAGTCGAGAGCAAAAATAAAAAATAAAAAAAAATGTTTTTGAAAGGTAGAAAAATGTTAAAAAAAGAAAAAATAAAGAAAATATATAGAACAATTAAAAAATAAAAAAAAATAAATAAATATTAAATAAATAAAAAAAATAAAAAAAATAAAAAATAAATAAATAAAAAACTAACGATTTAAATTCAAGCCAGGTTTCGAGCGTGCCCCCAGGAGCCAAATGTGGGCTTCCTCAGAAGCTTTTAAAGTAACTTGTCTGTTATCACTGGGGACTTGTTTAAGAACTTGGACTGTGAAACAATCATTGAAACTGAGATGGTGGGAATTAGCGTGAGTGGCGACAGGGAGACTGCTGCGTTTACCAACCGAAAGCCTGTGATTATTCATCCGAAGGTTCAGCATCGTAGATGCTAAACCAACGTAAAAAGCATCACATTGGGTGCATTTCAAGAGGTAAACGCAGTCAGTGGAGATACAGGAGGAAGGACTGTGAATAGGGTAAGAATTAAGATTAGTTAGAGACTCAAATGAAGACCCAGAATCAACAATGGGACAGGTAAGACATCTCCGACGTCCACAACGTTGTAGACCACCGCTGCTTTGGGGATTCTGAATAAGTTTGCCGGCCCGGTGGGAAAAATATTTGAGAGATTGGGGGCTCTTCTAAAGGAAATGCGGGGCAACTGGTTAAAAACTGAAACGGTAGAGGGGGAAGAGGAAAGGATAGGGTAAAGTTCTTTAATAAATTTTCTTAATTTATGGACACCAGGGAAATAATTTGTAAGAAGCGAAGCAGTAGTAGTGGGGTCTCTTCTGTTATTAGTGGAAAAGTTGACATTGGCAGGGATGATTCGTCTATTGATTAAATTGGGGGGATAACCACGCTGAGTGAATTTGCATTTAAGTTTTTGAAGATTGGTATCTCGATCTTGGATATTATTACAGAGGCGATGAAGACGGATTGAAAGAGACCGCGGGATAGATTTTTTAATATGAGGAGGATGACAACTTTTGTAATGGAGGTAGTTTTGGGCGTTGGTGGGCTTAACGTGAACAGACGTCGTGAAGGTCCCACTGTTAAGAGTGATGTCAACATCTAAGAAAGTTATGTTGTAGGGGGAGGAATGGTGTGTGAAAGAGATAGAGGTGGAGAAAGCTTCGAAGGAAGTGATGAAAGAATCCAAAAGATGTTGGCCGTGCTGCCAAACAAGGAAGATGTCATCAATAAATCTAACATAGAATAGTGGAGAAAGAGGGCAAGAAGCAAGGAACATTTGTTCCAGCTTCGCCATAAATAAATTGGCAAAATAAATAAATAAATATAAAAATAAATATATAAAAAATTATATAATAATATATATATAATAAATATATAAAAAATATAAAAATAAATAAATAAATAAAATAAATAAAAATAAATAAATCACTCACCCAGTGAGTTCTTCAGTTGACTGTCGTCCCTCCGTCAATTCACTTCTTCTCCTGAGGACGACCGCCATTACGGTCAAAATATTGAAAAGTGAGTCTTTGTTGTGTTTCTGTTTATGTGTCACTGCTTATTTTAATTCTTTTATATATATATATATATATATATATATATATATATATATATATGTATACTTTGAATTGAAATCAGACGGTCCAAACGGACAAATAATTAAAGTTACAGCTAGAGAACACAAGAAAAAAGACGAACACTCACGAATCTCGATAATTTCGGCGTCTTGCCGTCCTCAGGAGAGTAGAAAGAAAGAAAATAAAAGGAGAAAGAATGAAGGAACGGAGACGTAAATGCGTCCACTGGCCGATGTGGACGCATTTACGTCTCCGTTCCTTCATTCTTTCTCCTTTTATTTTCTTTCTTTCTACTCTCCTGAGGACGGCAAGACGCCGAAATTATCGAGATTCGTGAATGTTCGTCTTTTTTCTTGTATTCTCTAGCTGTAACTTTAATTATATATATGTATATATATATATATTATATATACATATATATATATATATATATATATATATATATATATATATATATACATATATATATATATATATATATGTTAACACATGAAAGAGAAAAAACAAATAAAGACACACACAAAAGACTCACAACGATATTTCGACAGTCGTCGTCATCGGGTAGAAGTAGTCCCTTTGAGTAGCTGAAGCTAACAAATATATATATATATATATATATATATATATATATATATATATATATATATAACCAATTAGATGAAACGATTCTTCGAACTGAATAAACTAGAATTTTCAAAACAACACACAAAAAAGAAATCACTGAACTCACTACTATATTTCGATGTCCTGGTCGTCAGGAATAGATGAGAATCGCTCCAGTCGTTATCAGCCTTTTCAATTGCTCGCGATCAATTGTCAATCAATCAACTAGGTTAACTAGTTATTATATTTTTTGGTTGTTTCATTTAGCTTTTTGATGATGTTGTAACGAAAGGTCTTAGAGCATTTTAATTTATATATATTCTTTATTGTGGTATTTAATTCATATATTATATCGAGATATTGTTGATTATTAATTTATATATATATATATATATATATATATATATATATATATATAAGAATGGGAAACAAGACTAAGATCAGTTGGGTTTTTGACTCTGACGAAGACCGCTTGTTACGGTTGAAAGATCTTAGTCTGGTTTCCCATTCTTATTGTGGTTTAATCATTGATTGTTGTTTCACATGTTTATGTGAAATCTTTTTATATATATATCACTTTATATCGGTCGTTGAACGCTCTCACGTTTCCACTCCTGTGTTTTGTCTTCCTTTTCTCTTGAAGATGGCAAGAAAGCCGAAATGATTGAGAATTGTGAGTTTTAGTCTCTTTTTTTATAGTATTTAGTTGCAACTTTAATTATATATATGTATATATTTTGAAGATAAGGAAGATTAGAACTCGTCATACGGTTAAGACATTCTATTTTAACTGAGTTTAGATGTAATTACATGGTTAGTTGCTTGTCATAGTGCTGAATATTTGAGGCTTAAGTTTTGGGCGCGATCTTAGAATTCTTGTGTTGGGGGTGGGGGTCGTATGCATGGCCGTCACTCGTAGAGAATGTGAAGCCATCTGTACTATGCTGTTACGCACTTGTTAAAGATATCTACTTTAATGAACTAATGAACTTGAGTAGGGAAATATTTATGACTTCTGATGTAAACAAACCCAGTTATGTGTTTTACCATATAACTAAACTGAGTGTGAGCCGCACTTAATCGCTTCTAAAATAACACAAAAGTGAAACATATACATGTGTGCGTTGGAAACAATCTACGTATTTGGATTTAACCTTTCCTAACCTATGATTGGATTGGATGTGATTATCAATGGCTCATAGACTGGGTGGAGTTCTATACAAATATATAATGATAACTTTAAGCGTTTCCCCACATTACAATTGACTTTTCAAATTATTCAAATGTAATAACCGACCTCGCTCATTTTTTTTTTCAAGTATTTTATTTTTTTATTTTACCGTAAATAGATATAGTATTCATGAAAAAATCATAATATAATAAAAATTACTTTACATCCCTTCGAAATTTTAATGCATTTACGATTTTTAAAGTACCTGGAATCGATTTGCAAAGTTATTTTTTGTTATGTCTGTCTCAATATATATCAAAACATTTGTCACACTTAATCCGTTTAGGTTGTCAAATTGGTATTATACCAAAAAAAAAATGTCATTATACTAAAGAAGTACTGTATAGTTGTTATTTAAAAACTAGTAGAGCCTTCATGATCAAATTGTCTTAGAATGCTATATTTTCTTTTTAAACATTCATTTCTATTTCATGTATTCATTGCGAAATTTCACTTTATATTTATAGAAATTTCACAAAAACCTACGTGACTCTACAATTAAAGAAATCATTACAAAATGAAACATTTTTGTTTCTTTCATTCTGTTATGATTTATATATATAAATATATATTAGTGTATTTCGGCAGTAAGTCCAAAATAAATATTTATTATTTGGGATTCAATCAAAAATAACTCCTATGGACCTACCAAAAAGAGATTTATTGGCAGATAAAAAAATTAGCTTTCTTGAATTCTATGAAAAATTTTGAAGCAAACAAGAAGAGATTTGATAAGAACAGAATCGAGTACGAATTTAAAGTGGGAGACCAAGTATACATTGAAAATGGAAGCAAGATAAATAGAAACAAAATGGATAAAGTACGAGTTGGACCTTTCACCATTCTCAAAAGGACATCATCATCATTTTATGAATTCGACTTATTAACATATAAGTAGAGCAGAAACAAATACATCTACAGAATATCATCCAACAACAACCAAAAATACAAACCAAAATACAATAAAAGGAAAACCACAAAAGGATCATAAAATAGCCAATGTTATTGTCCTTATTTAAAAACTAACATTTCTTGTTTAAACATAATTACTTATTATTAATTATTAAGAACAAAAAACACAATTTTCAAACAGATAAGCACAATATTCCAAAAAATTCTGCGAGGATACCTCTAACAGTGCATTCAAGCAAAACAAACAGACAGTAACAAACACAGTACACAAGGAAATACAAAACAATGAAAAAAAGTAAAAAATAAGTCCCCTTAATTTCTTTTATTTTTTACCTTTTTATTTTAAACGACAAGCTACACTAATTGTCATTATCTTATTATACAAGATTACAACATATTCTTGAAATGCAAATCACCTTCAAGTTATGTAATAATTATCTCTTTATAAAAATTAAGCATTGTGGGACTGCAAGATTCGTAAAATAACTTGCGTGCAGGAACGCAGAACAACTTGAAAATATTACTTCTTTAACTTCATATTCATTGCCAAACTAAAAGAGGTTGGCTTAAAAATTAATGAAAACAATAATTTTAAAACATTAAAAAGAAAGAAAGATGTATCAGGGAGAATTTGTTTTTAGCTTAAACACATATAAAAAACATAGCTAGCATAACAGTAAAAATGTTAATATAAATATTTCATTTTGTAAAGAATAAGTGATTCTCAATAAGCATGCTCAAATCTCCCATAATTTCAATTTATTGTTGACTGACAATTTCTGAATGGCTAATGTTTTCCCTTAATGACATTAAGTCACGATATTTCTGAACTAAGTAATTAGTTCAATTTCTTTTCCTTGCAAAGTCAATCACATTGCAGTTACTTTGAATTAGACACGTCGTTAGTATTTTTTTCAACTATCACACTTGTAGGTTTTTGTCTCCAGTGTTGTTCTGAGAGTGTAAAATGGAATAACAAATAGAATAACAATTTGTGTCACGATCATACAATGTTAATATACTTTCCTTATGTGTATACTTCTTGTATATATAAACATTTCTTTTTATTTGCTTTATTTAACGAATAGGTTATACAGTGATACCTTGGTTTTTGACTATAATTCGTTCTAGACTTTTGGTCGAAAACCAAAAATAATTTTCCCATAATACATAATGGGGAATGGGATAATCTGTTCGGATTCGGGCGCAGTCGGGTTTCGACTATTGTTTGAGTTTCAAAATGATGTTCGAATTCTGGGGGCATAATTTTCTCGACATCTCTGTTCAAACTCCGATTTGTTTGAGTTCAAGGTCGTTGGAAAACCGTATTTATTCGAGGTACCACTGTTTTTAATGTTCAAATCAAATCATCTTTAGCAGCTATTTGAATCTAGGGGCGTAACGAACAAAACTGTTATTCGTTGAAATGGAAGTATGCCAATGTAGTATTAGAGAAGGTAACATTCAGGTTATGTTTAAGTTTACAATGAATTCATTTGGTCAGTAACTTTTTCAGATTCTTGTTTGTAAAGGGTCTTTCAAAATGTAAACGCCTCTTCTTTTATATTATTGTATAATTGGGTGCTTTGAATTTGATGAATTATGAATTATAGATTTTTTAGTCGGTTTTACTCAGGTGCTAAACCTGACTTCGCTGTTTCCAATTTGTTTAATGCTTTAAAAGTAAAAATAGATTTTTCTGGTCCTATAACTGTTGCTGATTATATGAGACATGTTGTAACCAATAAAGGAGGTTATTACACTAAGAGAGATGTATTTGGTGCAGAAAGGGATTTCATTACGGCACCGGAGATTTCTCAAATTTTTGGAGAAGTAATATATTTTTATAAATTTTCTTTTATCTGATACTCATAATTGACTTTGTGGAAAGCCGCCTTTATAATTTTAATATCCATGATTTGTAGATGCTGGTTTGAAAGAAGTTGCCAAATTGAAGGAAGAAAGTAAAGAACCTAGTAAGGTTGATGACAGTAGTACAAATGTATTATAAATAAATGTAACAATTTTACATGTAATTAATTTTTTTAATTTAATTTGTTACTGCTGAAAACAGCACAAGTATATCTATATACATAAAAGAAAGGTTTTGTTTGTACATTGCTTAGAACTGACTCATTTCAAGTTTTTCTTTACGTTTCATAATTTAAAGAAGCCGCATGTACCCTTAGAAATAAATACAGAACACAGTGTCGGCTTAGAGGAAGATCTCTAAGTCCTTCAACACTTCATGAAACCTCTTTCTTTGTTGTATATTGAAAACCATGTTGGGATATTTGAAAATTAAAGAAGGTAAAGTGATTTTGTTTTTGAAATAAATTTTAGAATTGTTAGGTTTATGATTCAGATTAAATTTTGCTTTCAATCGTGCTTGAAATGCTAAAAATGTTTATAAAAATATCTTTTTAAAGAGTTTTAATTAATATTTTCTTCCAGAAGAATTTGACTTGGTGAGCGACATTAAAATTGAGGAAGATCCTTATAATATTCACAGTTCAGGTAAATTTGTATTTCAGTGAGTTCAATGAATAATATGTAATATTCAGTTTAGTAATTGTGGTTATACACTAAACGCCTATAAAACGTATAGAAAGAGGTCATTGTTGGCTATTGTTTATTTCTTAACGTTTACTTATACTTTTATGATCGCATAAAATAATTATTCCTGGTCATTCAATGATAGACAAGTGAGCTTAAATGACATACAATTCTGTTTTTGTTTGTCGTTCATATTTTTTAACCCGTCATGCAAACTTGTGCATATATTTTACAGCAATTACTTGTTTTATTCTGATGTCATTTCAGTAATTGCATTTAGATCCATGATGTCTGTATCAGTTGTTTAATGTTGAGTGTTGATTTTTAGGTAAAGACTGGAGAACATGTGCTAGTAGACTAAAGGATGTTCAAGTCAAACTCGTTGACATTGTGAAATCAAAGTCTTTCGTTAGTAATGATATCCTAAAGGATGTGCAGAACTTCAGTGGACACGGAGAACTAGAGTGTAATGAAATCAGCAAAGTCAAGGATCAAAACATAGCTAACGGCAAGATGAAAGCAAGAAGTGACTGCGATGATGTCATCAGGAATAACATAGCTAATACATTATGCATCAACATAAAGACAGAAGAAGATAATGAGGAAACAAATTGTGATACTTACCAGAGCATCAGTATAGACATAAAATCAGAAGACGTTATGAAGTATGAAGAGGACGATACTATATGTTGCAATGTAAAGGAAGAAGTCAGTGATGTGATAACATGTGGTGACTGTTGCAATACTATTAGCTTTTATGTGAAGGCAGAAGATAACAGTGGTGGGTTTAAGACTTAGGAAGAACCAACAGAAAATGCACTGATAGAGAAAGATTTAAGAACAACATTATCTTGTAGTGACGAAAATATAGGTCGATATAGTAGTAATGTTAAGGAAGGATCTTCAGTAAAGCTGAGAAGAATTGTGGAAACTAAGAAGACATTTACATTTATCAGGGATGCTGATGCCACTGAAGGTGCTTCTGTTGCCATGAGGAGTTCACTGAAGAAAGTGACTGGCAGCAACATATGGGCATGTTCTCCAAATATGTAGGGTGTTTCCCCAAAAAATCTGACATTTCTATAGATTCCCGGGAACAGGAAGTATTTGTATGTACGCGATAGATTCAAAAACCATACATCCAATCGCTGTGAAAATTTAGGAAATTATTAGGTATATCCCCGGGAAGGTTTATGTAAAGTTTTTTTTTTTAAAATCAGAGTTGTGGTTCAGGTAATATCCCAAAAATATTATAATAGATAAGGTTTGCTGTATAACCTGTTTGTTTACATTTTGACTTTATGATAATATTTCCACATGCTTTTACTTTTACTTATGTTCAATTTGTTATGTTCAATTGGAAATAACCAGGTTCCAGAAATGTTGTTATTGTTTTCAGATTGATATTAAAGACAATTATTGTAATTTTATATGGGTTTCTTATTAACTTTAACAAAGCTTTAGCTATTATCAATAGTTTACAATTAACTTTTCATATCTAATTGGTTTAACTTGCTTTAAGCATTAAAGAAAGTTATGCGTTAAATAATAACTTATTAACTTTAAGTATGCATGATAGTATTACGAATAATAATGATAATATTTGAACCATTAATTCTAATCTTAAAAGAATAGTTAAAGTATTGTTTAAGTTTAATGGATGTAAGGTTTCTTTATTTATTCCTGATTGATTAATTCGTTTGTTTAAAATATTTAATTATTAGTAATTAATATCCGGCCCTACACCATATAGGGCAAAATGATAAATTATTATATATACCGATGATATCTAACTAGAAGACGTTTCATTTCTTTATGTATTGTTCGGCAAAAAATATTCTTTTTATTATTTGATTAATCTAATCTATCAACTACCAATTGTATTAGACAAAGTGTGCAATTTATAATCAGTGTTAGATTTTATCTTTTTTGCGTAATAATCTATAATTTTAATTCTGTATTAATTTCGCTTATCTCAAAAAAGTTAAGTGTAACGGAACGATAGATATTGCCTTTGATTTCAGAACGCTGATTGATATTGCGCTTTCTACAGTGATTTAGTTTTGCAATCTTCATTGAGTATGCTTTTGCTTTAACATATCCTAGAAAATGAAACAAAGGGGAGAAAGGTCTGGTGATAGATTTCCTATCCAGTGAGGAAAACTGACATTCAGCCAATCTCTAACAGTTGTTTATATCTTGAAAAATGGAATTTTGTTGTTCGCATTAAACATACTATTAAGAATGTTGTTCCAATAATTACGTGAATACCATGAAATCCTGTTGCTATAAAGAAGCATGATCCATGAACTGAATCTCTAATAGTAAATGGTGATTCTATGTATTCATATCCTTGTAAAATTGTAAATACGACTCCTAATATTACTGTTATAATTAGTCTTTTTACAGTTTGTTTATGGTCTCTATTTATTATTCTATGATGAGCTCATGTTACTGTAATTCCTGAACATAATAAGATTGTTGTATTTAGTAATGGGATGTCTATTGGATTAAATGTTTTAATTCCTTTAGGGGGCCATAATATTCCTACTTCTATTGTTGGTGCTAGTCTTCTATGGAAAAATGCTCAGAAGAATGATACAAAAAATAATACTTCGGATGCAATAAATAAGATTATTCCTCATTTTAGTCCTTTTGTTACTTTAATTGTGTGTTTTCCTTGAAATGTTCCTTCTCGTACATTATCTCGTCATCATTGAATTATTGTTAAAATGATAATTATTGTTCCTATTATAAATAATGCTATTCTTTTTAAGTGAAATCATATTACAATTCCTGATGTTATTGTAAGTGCTCCGATTGATCCGGTTAAAGGTCATGGTCTAGGGTCTACTAGGTGAAATGGGTGGTTTTGTTTTTTCATAATTAACTTCTCTTGCATATAATGTTGATAGAACTGAGAATACATATGCTTGAATTATTGCTACTGCTGCTTCAAATATTATTAATATTATTTGTACTCTTATTATTATAATAATTATGATTGTTCTTGAATTAGTTATATTATTTCCTAGTAGTCTTATTAATAAATGTCCTGCAATTATGTTTGCCATTAATCGTACTGATAATGATCCTGGTCGAATTATATTTCTAATTGTTTCAATGCATACTATAAATGGTATCAACATTCTTGGTGTTCCTGTTGGAATTATATGTGCAAATATTATTTTTGTTTTTTGAATTCACCCAAATAGTATTATTGATATTCATATAGGTAATGCCAATGTTAATGTAAATGTTAAATGTCTTGATCTAGTAAAGATATATGGTACTAGTCCTATTAAATTATTAATTAGGATTATTGTAAATATTCCCGTTATTATTATGGTAATTCAATTTGAATTTTGAGTAATGTTTACACAGGATGGGTAAAGTTGATAGCCCTCAATGTAAGCACTGTAGCTCGGGGGAAAACGGCGATGCAGAGCAGAGCATACCTTCTTCTTTTGTGCTAAATGGGGAGTGCTGCGCCAGGAATTAATAGCACCACTGGGTAAGGTCACTCCAGAGACCATAGTTCAAAAGATGCTCCAAAATGAAGATAATTGGTCAAAAGCTGCAAACTTTGTAGAGGCGGTTCTCCGTCATAAGAAGAACGAAAGTGGCGTGAGACAAGGGCAATGATAATTCATAGGTGAACGAATGGGGACAAAAGGTGAATCCTATTCAGGAGGACTGAGGCACCGGCATGAAGTAATGTGCAAACGGTTTCCGTGTCGGGTATTGCCAGGAAATAGGATGTGGTTTTTTAGTGGGTCGGGACCCCCAACCCCACATACCCTAAGCAAGACGTCTTGCTAAGGGGTCTGATGAACAGATTTTTCCACATCCTACGACGAAAAAAAATTATGGTAATTCCTTTACTTTTTTGTAATAATATTTTAAATTCTTTATGTATTGAATTTATAATAATTTCTATTATTTTGTAATTTCGTGATTTTATTATTCAAAATATAATTGTTCCAATTCAATTTATTGAATATGAGTTTGATGTTGCTGGGTCAAATGTTGAAAATAAATTTGTTATCATTGTCAGTTTATTTTGTTTTTTTTTATTATCTTTTTTCTTTTTTTAATTGAAAAATTTTTGTAAAAGTAGATTATTGAGTTATTAATATTAATGATGTAATAAATAATACAAATAGTGTGGTTCATCATATTGGTGATATTTGTGGTATTAAAAAGTATTATTAATTAATATTTGACAAATTATTGTTTTTTTTAAACTAACTTTTTCATTAAGAGTATTCGTTATATACTATTTTTTGGTTTAAGAGACCATTACTTTACTTTCAGCCACTTAATGAGTAATTCTTTATTCAATTAATGAAGTCATTTGTATTAATAGCTTCTACTGTAATAGGTATGAAACTATGATTTGCTCCGCAGATTTCTGAACATTGACCATATATTATTCCTGGTCGATTAATAAAGATTGATCCTTGATTTAATCTTCCGGGTGTTGCATCAATTTTTACTCCAAGTGATGCAATTGTCCATGAATGTAAAACATCTGTTGCTGTTACTAAAATTCGGATTTGGGTATTAATTGGTATTATTGTGTGGTTATCTGTTTCGATTAGTCGAAATTCATTTATTTCTAGTTCATTTGTAGGCTTTATATATGATTCAAATTCAATATTTTTGAAGTCTGAATATTCGTATCTTCAATATCATTGATGCCCAATTGCTTTAATTGTTATTATTGGATTTTTAATTTCATCTATTATATATAAAATTTGCAATGATGGTATTGCAATTGCAATAAGAATTACTGCTGGAATAATAGTTCAAATTGTTTCGATGGTTTGATTGTCTAAGTTGAATCGATTAATTTTTTTATTTATTATTATTTTTAGTATTGATCATCCTACGATTGCTGTAATTATTATTAAAATGATTATTGTATTATCATGGAAAAATACTAATTGTTCTATTAAAGGTGAATTTGCGTCTTGAAAATTAATTTGTGATCATTTTCTTATTTCTAATAAAAGGTTTACCTTTATATATAAATCTTAAATTTATTGCACTAATCTGCCATATTAGAATTTATTTGTTATAGGCAATTCATCGAATGAGTGTTCTGCCGGAGGATATTTTTGTAATCACTCAATTCTTGAATTTATTCTTTCTGAAAAAATTATTTTACGTTGTGCCACTATTCTTTCTCATATAATAAAGATAAATATTATTGTTCCTATGATTGAGATTGTTGATCCTATTGTTGAAATAATATTTCATGATGTATATGTATCCGGATAATCTGAATATCGTCGAGGTATTCCTCTTAATCCCAAAAAGTGTTGCGGGAAAAATGTTAAGTTTACTCCTAAAAATATAATTATAAATTGTGTTTTTAGTCATTTTGGATTTATTGTTATTCCTGTTAATAGAGGATACCATTGAATGAATCCTCTTATGATTGCAAATACTGCTCCTATTGATAATACATAATGGAAATGAGCTACTACATAATATGTATCATGTAATACAATATCAATTGATGAATTTGCTAGTACAATTCCTGTTAATCCTCCTATTGTAAATAAAAATACAAATCCTAGTGCTCATATTATTGCTGGTGAGTATGAAATTTTTGATCCATGCATAGTTGCTAGTCATCTAAAAATTTTAATTCCTGTAGGTACGGCAATAATTATTGTTGCTGATGTAAAATATGCTCGTGTATCTACGTCTATTCCTACTGTAAATATGTGATGTGCTCATACAATAAATCCTAATAATCCAATTGCTATTATGGCATAAATTATTCCTAATGTTCCGAATGTTGTTCTTTTTCCTCTTTCTTGACTAATAATATGTGAAATTAATCCAAATCCCGGTAAAATTAAAATATATACTTCTGGATGCCCAAAGAATCAAAATAAATGTTGGTATAAGATTGGATCTCCTCCTCCCGTAGGATCAAAGAATGATGTATTAATATTTCGGTCAGTTAATAGCATTGTAATTGCTCCTGCTAAAACCGGTAAAGATAAAAGAAGCAATACTGTAGTAATTACAACTGATTATACGTCCAAAAAATCAAAATAAATGTTGGTATAAGATTGGATCTCCTCCTCCCGTAGGATCAAAGAATGATGTATTAATATTTCGGTCAGTTAATAGCATTGTAATTGCTCCTGCTAAAACCGGTAAAGATAAAAGAAGCAATACTGCGGTAATTACAACTGATCATACAAATAATGGAATTTTTTCTGCTGTTATTCCTGTTCTTCGTATATTGATTGTAGTTGAGATAAAATTTACGGCACCTAGAATTGATGATACACCTGCTAAATGTAGTGAAAAAATTGCTATATCAACTGATGCTCCTCTGTGTGCCATATTTCTTGATAGTGGAGGATAAACTGTCCATCCTGTCCCTGCTCCTATATCTACTATTCTTCTGGATAAAAGTAGTGTAATAGATGGAGGTAATAATCAGAATCTTATATTATTTATTCGGGGGAATGCTATATCTGGTGACCCGATTATTAATGGTACTAGTCAGTTTCCAAATCCCCCAATTATAATTGATATAACTATAAAGAAAATTATAATAAATGCATGTGCGGTTACAATTACATTATAAATTTGGTCATCTCCAATGAATGATCCGGGCTGTCCTAGTTCAATTCGAATAATTCATCTTATTGATATTCCAATTATTCCTGCTCATATTCCAAGTATAAAGTCCTAAAATCTTTATGGTTGGTTGAAAATAATCATTTGTTCAATTTTGTCAAGGTGGCTGAATTATTAGGCTGTAAATTGTAAATTTATATATGAAATTTTTTTCTCTTGTCAGGCTTTATAGTCAATTTTATGATTTTAGATTGCAATTCTGAAGTAGCTTTATTTTAAGGCTAAAGCTTATATATAATATAATTTTAACTTTGAAGGTTAATAGTTTTTTTAACTTAAAGCTTTAAAATATATTTATAATTATTATTGTTGGTAATATTAAATTTATTATAATAATAGTTTTGTTTTCTTTATTTTTGGATTTTTTTATTATTATTTTGTTTCTTTCTCTATTAATAATTAATATGGGTGTTATTATTCGCAAATAATAATATAATGTAATTATTGATATTATGTTTATAATTAATATTATATTTTTAATTATTATTGATTGAATTGCCATTCATTTAGGTAAAAATCCTAATATTGGAGGTATTCCTGCTAATCTTATTATTATAATTATAATATTGATTACTTTACTATAAGTAAAGTATAGTGATCGTGAAAAAATTCGATCTCGAGATTTTTACGGAATTACATGTTTTGAGGTCCCAGAAAGTCGTTTTATCAAGTTTTTACGATGATGTCTGTGTGGTGTGTGGGTGGGTGAGTGTGTTAGCATTGCTTGTTACCACGCTACGGTCCAGAATCTTTGATGGATCAAGTTGATATTTTACACAAAAATGGGCCTCATAAAGACGAAGATCCCTATTGTTTGGGAAGAATTATGCATGATGGGAAAGTCACTTTTTTTGCCAAAAACCGTTTTTTTTTTTAAACATTTATTTCTCCTATACTGATAACCCTAGAGTTTTGAAATTTTGACATTATCTTTGAGGTTTCAAATGCAACAAACGAAAAATATATTCAGAATTTTAAAACAACAGGAAATATTTTTTTTTCACTAAAATGTAAAAATGTAGACTTATAATTCAATCTCAAACCTTGTGAGAGCGATAGAAGCCATACTGTTTGACGGACAAGAATGAAACTATGCCTATAAATAGAACATTATGTGGAGAATGAGTTGAGATATTTTTTTCTCAAATTACATTCCCTAAAGGGGCGTTACAGTACGATTTGTGTTTTCAGAAAATGTTTTTTTGACGTTAAACGGCTCATTAAAAAATAATGAAAATTTGACCAAAAATGGAACAAGAAATTAGCAATTCATAAAAAAAAAATCATGAAGTTTCAATTACGGGAAAGAGCAGTAACGCTATAAAAACTGTTTGTTTATCCTAGACTAAGAGATCTCCTGCTATACTTGTCGATTTTTTTATATTTTTTTACATTGTTTACATTGACTTAGAAATTTTTTGAGCGAATCCACTGAGATAAAATTGATATTAATAAAGGAATAATTTAAATTGTTTATTGACTTATATGAGATGTAAGAGGAATAATGTTGTGCAGGAAAATAATAACACTCTCTGTGAAAAAATTCGTATATATGTTATTTGACAAGGGGAAGGAAAATGATCTTATTAAATACTAAGAAGCCATAAAATTCCCAGTATAATAATTCTGTTAAAAACCAAACATGTAAAAGATAATTCAAAATTGAAATCTTTCGTTTAATTAATTAATTAATGTTAAATTAATTTCATTAATTAATTAATGATAATTAATAAATGTAATTATCGTACATCTTTAATTAACAAATCACCTTAAAATAACATTTTCTTCGCTGTTTAAGATGTTTTTCAGAGAAAAAAAGAGTATTTTCCTGTTTTAAATTTGAAAATTTTACTTTAATATTCAATGTAGAAGGATGTCAAGTAAACGATGTAAGAAATCTACTAACTATTTGAACAATACCAATGTTCACTTGTAGGATAATATTTCGTTTCTAGAAATGTTCACTTTGGATTTTCAAAAATGTTATTACTGCTGTAGTTATACTAATGAAATTATTTGCAAATAATAAATTATTTGTGATGTACAAAAATAAGCTTATAAATTGATATGTCCTTCAATCACTATCTGTACTACCTCAGGAATGAAAGGAAATATTTTTTTTATAAATTTTATTTATAAATTTTATTTAAGTTTTTATATCCCATTTAGATGTTTATGTTATGCTTAAATGAGACGTTATGTTTTATATACTCAAGAAATTTGACATTAAGTAACTTATAGTAAAGTAGAGTGTAGGCCACTCGAGATTTTCTATATTGGTTTTACAAATTCTTTGAATCTGATTTATAAATTGAACGGACTTTTTTTCTATTATTTTTATAATTATAATTACTATAATTGAATATAAGATTAAATATTTTAATCAAATTTCTCTTTCTGAATTTAAAATTATTAATATTCATCCTATATGATTAATTGATGAAAAAGCTATGATTTTTTGAATATTTGTTTGTTTAATACCTCCAATTGCTCCAATTATTGCTCTGGAGATTGCAATTACAATAATTGTTTTTTCTCGATAAATTATTGTTATAATTGATATTGGTGCAATTTTTTGTCAAGTCATTAAAATTATTGAGTTATTTCAGGATATTTTTGTAATAATTTCTGTAAATCATATATGGAAGGGTGCTGCTCCTATTTTTATTGCAATTCTTATTACTATAATTATTTTTGTAATTTCTCTAATTATTTCTGAATATATAACTATAGGGTTTATGATAATAGTTATTAAAAATACTATTGATCTTGTTCTTTGAATTAGAAAATATATTATTTTTGATTCTGGTCTCTTTTTGTTTTTGTTTTTTATTATTAAGGGAATAAATATTATTATATTAATTTTTAATCCTATTCATATTCTAATTCAGTTTTCTGATCTTATTACTATTATTGTTGATATAATTATTATCATAAAAAATATTGTTTTTATTGAATTTATTTTTATTAGAAAGAAGATTTTTGTCTATATTCAGGGTATGAACCTAAAAGTTTAATTTTAGCTTATCTTTCTACAATTTGGTGTAAGTTGCACGTGGAATTTTGATTTCTTTGGTTAAAGTTTAATTCTTTAAGTTGTAATAGAGCAATATTTTTGGATTTTCGATTCTATCAAAATAGTCCTTTATTCAGGCATCTCATTTATTGCTACTTCTAATTTTTAGGCACATTTATAGGAAAATTAATGTTCCGTTATAAGACTTTTTTTTAATAAATAAAGTATTTGAATGGGGGGGGATCAGTCTCTGTCACTCCTTTCTAATAAGTATTTATCCCGAAGGGGGTGTAGAATAGTCCTGTCATATAAGTATAGTTAGATCTAGTAGATGTTAAAGGGTTAGTAGTCAACAATTATAATAAGTATTTATGTAAGTTAAAGGGGATGGCCATATAAATAAGAAAAGATGGACAGGATAAGTTAGGGAAGACTAAAAAGAAGTCTTTTTAGTATTTTTTACAGCATCCTCCCTAAAAATAGTTAGGGAGGATGCTGTACCAACGAAGGGGCTACAACATACGGGTAGAGCCTAAAATTGGCAATATTATTTGATTGGAAAGTCATTTACAGTAATGTCTGATCATAAACCCTTAATTAATTTGCGCTCAAAATCCAGAACAGATGAAGCATTGGGAGATATGATTTTATATCTATCTCAATTTAACTTTAAAATAGTTTACAAGGAAGGAAAAGAGAATATAGAAGCCGACTCTTTATCTAGAAACCCAGTCCTTGAATGTTTTAAATGCAGTGAAAACTGTTTGAAGATAGTTATTATGATTGAACTGGAAGAAATCAGAAATGATCAGAAAACCATAAAACAAGAAATATCAAAAGAAAAACACATTTTGAAAGAAGGAGATATTAACTATAAATTTGTACGCAATCGGAAGAGAATATATGTATCAACCACATTTGGCTTAAAATTAATTCTTAAAGTTCATCAATATTACGGTCATATAGGTAGTAATAAAATAGCTGAAAAATTAAGACCACTTTCCTATTTTAAAGATATGGACAAACAAATTAAGAAGTTTTGCAGAGAATGTGAAGTTTGTATAAAAAATAAAACAAGATCTTCACGGGCGATTGGACTATTATCAAAATTAGGTCCCGCAACATATCCTTATGAAATAATGTCTATAGACACCATCGGAGGTTTTGGTGGCAACCGATCACCCAAGAGTTATATGCATCTACTTGTGGATCATTTCACCCGCTATGCGTGGATTAGAACATCAAGTACACAAACTGCATATGATTTTATAAAGTTGATACAGCCTATTGTTAAAAATAATAATGTTAAAATGTTAATGGTTGACCAATATAGCGGATTGAATTCTTCAAAATTTAAACAATACATAAAACACAAAAATATCCAATTGATTTTTACAGCAGTGGATAACCCTCAGTCGAATGGCTTAAACGAGCGTCTGAACCAAACGCTCGTGAATAGAGTCCGCTGTAAAATAAATGAAAACAAATATCAGAACCGACCTTGGACAATTATTGCTAAATTATGTGTGGAGGAATATAATAACACCATTCATGCATCAACAAAATTTTACCAGCCTTCCTACTCTTTGGACAAAGATCTGAAATTGTACCTGTATCATTACAATCTACAAGCCAGGACATAAATGAGGCAAGGGCACAGGCATTAATGAACTCGAAGAAGAACTTTCATAAAAATAAAGTAAGGGTGGACCACAATAGGAAAGATCAGGAGTTTAAAGAAGGTGATTTAGTATATATTTCAAACGGAAATAAATTAAACCGCAATAAATTAGATGAAGTACGAAGTGGTCCATTCAGAATTACGCAGAGGGTGTCCAAATCTATTTATGAGGTTAGGTGCAGAAAGAAACGCAAAGAAGCAAATTTGTTTCATGCAAGCAAGTTGGTGCCTTACTCATTTTCTGAAGAAAAAGAGTCACCGGGGGAGGAGCATGTAAATTTGAATCTTTGCTCTAAGGACTGCCTGGTTGGTTGACCTGTGATTGCACAATTGGTTGTCTTGACATCACTTGTGAATGGACAGTGTATCCTAGTTAGTGTTTTCATTGTAAATTAAGGAAAGGACTATTAATCAATAGTATAGTTTAATAAAAACTAACAATAGTTTATTTGTCCGACTTTCTCTAAAAACTTCCACATCACATATTTTTATTAAATTTCTTTTATAATTTTTATTTATTTTAATAATGATTAAATTAGTATTTTTGTTAATTTTTATTTAGTAACTCGGCAATTTTTATTTCTACCTGTTTAACAAAAACATGTTTTATAGATTATAATTTTAGATTTGGCCTGCCCAATGATTATTCAAATGGCTGCAATATATTGATTGTGCAAAGGTAGCATAATAATTTGTCAAAAAGCCGAAAATAATATAATAAAAGTCAAAAAGCTGAAAGTTTTTTACAGGACGAGAAGACCCTTCAGAACTTTATTTATTTTTTTTATAATTTTTTTTGTTTATATTTCTTTTGTGATTTTTATTTAAATTTTGTTGGGGCGACATTAAAATTTTTTAACTTTTAATTTTTTTTCAAAAATTTTTGGTTTTTTTTATCCTTTTTTATGGATTTTAAGTTTAAGTTACCTAAGGGATAACATCTTTATTTATTCGGAGAGTTCATATTGATGAATTAAGTTTGCGACCTCGATGTTGAATTTAGATTGGATTAAGGAGCAGTATTTTTAATTTCTAGGTCTGTTCGACCTTTAATTTCGTACATGATTTGAGTTCAGACCGGCGTGAGCCAGGTTGGTTTCTATCCTTATTTTGCATATTTTAGTACGAAAGGACCAATTATGCTAATTATTATTATTATTATTTTTGATTTAAATTAAGCTATTTTGGCAGATTAGTGCAATAAATTTAGAATTTATTTATGTAAATATTTTTACAGATAGTACATTTTTATTTTTAGTTTTGTTTTTCTTTTAATTATGGTTTTGCTTTGTGCGGCCTTTGTTACTTTATTATAACCTAAGTTTTTAAGATACATTCAAATTCGTAAAGGTCCTAATAAGGTTGGTTTTCTAGGTCTTTTACAGCCCTTTAGAGATGGTTTAAAGTTATTTTTTAAGGAGTAATCTTATCTTTATGTCTAATTTTTTTATTTATTATTTTTCTCTTATTTTTATGCTTTTTCTTTCTTTTTCTTTATGGTTAACTTTTCCTTATTTTATTAATATTTATTCTTTTAATTATGCTTTTTTATTCTTTCTTTGTTGTACTAGAATTGGAGTTTATGGTGTTTTAATGTGTGGTTGATCTTCAAATTCTAATTATTCTTTATTAGCAGCTCTTCGTTCTTTAGCTCAGACTATTTCTTATGAAGTAAGAATATCTTTAATTTTAATTTGTGTTTTTATTTTTGTTTATTCTTATAGTTTTATTTCTTTTTATTGTTATCAGTTTTACATTTGATTTGCTTTTTTTTCTTTTCCTTTACTTTTCTGTTGAATTAGAAGATTTTTAGCTGAAGTTAATCCTTTGATTTTGCTGAAGGTAAATCTGAATTGGTATCAGGATTTAATATTGAATACAGAAGAGGTGGGTTTGCTTTTATTTTTCTTTCTGAGTATATAAATATTATTTTTATAAGTTTACTTTTAAAACTTTTTATTTTGAAAAACGTACCAGGGCTTAATTTAAAATTTCGAGGGCTAAAAGATATTGAATAGGGCTAAATCAGCAACACTGCTTTCGATTGAATTTTATGCGGCCCGTCATCTTACCCTGGACAGTATCTCAATATAAACTAACCTAGGCATCGTGAAAGTTAAGAGCCCCAATATATCACATCCAAATCATCAATGGTCAATATTATAAAATTTGAAATAGTTTGGAGATCACGTGAAAGGAAGTTTAATAATACTCGAACTTATTTATGAAGCTGTAATCAAAAACATCGGAACTAAACATCTAATTATGTTCTTTTTTACTGTAATAATAAAATAAATCGTAATTAAATCTGGTACTGAAAACAGAGATTATTTTTTTACCAAATTATACTAAGCGTAGCACTGCCTTAATAACACTGGTTATTAAGTTACCGGGAAATGGCGCTGTATTTGAAAGTGTTTAGATTTAGTTTTATGCAAGTTTTATTTTTGAAGGATTGTTGAAATTTTTATGTAGATTTTGTAAGCTTAGACTTATTAATTTTGTTTAGCAATATGATCACATAATTAAGAGTGATTTTATGATAAACATCTTTTTATAAATCATACGATTGCTTAAACTTCTTTAGCTAGAATACGAAGAATGTGAATGCATTGAAAAAAACCTCTCAATAACATATCCTTGGATCTTATTATACTAAATCGAAGTAAGTATAAAGTTTCACTCTGTGAAACAATTTATTTTAGCATTTTATCGTTCCCGTATAATTGTTCTAATGATAATATTAATATATAAATTACAACACACCTTTTTTATAACCACTGTCATGTTTCCTTATAACAAGTTTCTCTCGCTTTTAAGAACCATAAGGTCCTCCTTAAAAAATTATGGAAATACGAATGTTTGCCATCAAAAGTTTTCTTTGATGCAGGTGAATAAAAACTCAAGCTATTTAGCAGTAACTGTAATAGAAATATACTTTCACTTGATGAAATTTTAAAATAATGAAGAAATTCAAAACTTAAGTGAAGGATTGGTAAGATTGCATTAATTACTAATTTATGTAATTAGTTGATTTATGATTTTTTGTTATTATAATTTACTATTTATTATGATAGGTTGATTTTTTATTTTATTTAAAAAAGACAACCTTGTTATAAGAAACATGATCGTTACTTATAAAAGGTTGTATTGTACTTGCATTTCTTATGCAAGTACTGTCCAAAACTTAGTAAACATTGTAACAAAATAAGTTGAATCACGTTATAATTATTTAGCCGCGACTTGAGTATAATCACAAAGTTCCTAGAACATTAATAAATAAGTGTAAAATGATTTGATGTACTGGATCAATAGAAAACTCCATACCTTGTAAAAAAAGTTTTTTAAAAAACTTTAACATATCGAATGTTTTATATGTTAAAACATTAAAGTTATCACCAATAATAACCTGTGGTGTTATTATATGATGTCATTTCATCAGCTATGTAGAATGTTCCGAGACTGGCCTTGATGACCTGCCTGAGTTGAACATCATTCACGCAACAGATGTGCAGTTGTGAAAATGCTTTTATCTAAACCTTCGTATACTCCATAGAACAACAGTTATTCTTATGACATGTAGCAGTTAAAAGGAAAAAGAAGGCATCTCCATATATTGTTTTTATAAATTTCTTTAACAAAACCTTTATAAAAACAGTAAATCTTTTATATTCTAACATTGCAACCCCAATGTTATTCTCAATGCAGCGTCTATTCTCAAGCACAAGAGAATTTATATTTCTATTACAGTCACTACTAAATAGGTTGAGTTTTTCATTTACCTGTATCAAAGAAAACGTTTACTTCGAAACATTCGTATTAACATACTTTTTTTTTATAGAATACCTCTTTTATAGAATACTATTCTATTACATTTTATAGAATAGTAATGTGGTACTTAGTTTTTCTGTTTCAAAATTTATACTTCTGCCTATGAAAAAGGTTTTTAATAAAAACCGAAATGTTGGTTTTGAGAGTTTAATTTGGACCTGAAGAATTGACCGAATCCTGATAAACTTTAGTTTTGTTTCTATTCCATGGTCGATACTTTTATCAATATATATATATATATCTTATATAAGTTCAAAATCGAAGAAGAGTAATAGACAGAGTAAAGAAACACACTTACAAAATAATAATAAATACTTATAAATTAATTAATTAATTTAAGTTTTTAAGTGTGTTTCTTTACTCTGTATGTTAATCTTCTTCGATTTTGAACTCGTATCATGTCCAGTTTGGATCGTCTTTCCGATTTTAATGAATATTATTATATTTACTATAACTGAACACTTAATAAGCCAAGATGGAGGCTTGTTCTGCCAATGCCCTTGTTCTGCATATTAACAAGAAAATGTACTAACATGTTAAGTAACATGGTTCTTCTCCATGATGCTGCAGCCAACTCTGACCCTCGTCCATGACTCTAGATAACTGTTTGGTCCTCACTCTCAAAAAGGTTGAGGACCCCTACTCTGCTCCAACGATTCAAATAAAATGTTGTTTACTAACACCTGTAGGACTCACAATATGCATATATTTAAAATGATTTCTTATTATTGGTTTTGGATTAATTGTGGTGTTTTCAGTTTGAGGATTTGGCCACTTTTATCGCATCGTGAAGATGAACGCCATGTCATCAGTTACAGTGAGGAAATCACTTGCTTCGTCGTCACAGTTGATTCAAAGCATGTCATTACTGGGTCAAGGGACGCTTCACTCAAAGTTTGGACAGTGGAAGGAGGAAAGCTAGCTCAGGTTAATACCAACGAACTAATTACTTGTGTTTAGCGACAAACAAGGAGTTTGGGTCTTTTAATTTTGTTTGTTTGTTTTTAAGGTTCTGGTTGGACACAGTGATCATGTTACATGCGCTGCTGTTGCTGTTACCAACAAGTCAATCGTGGTGTCTGACTCTCGTGATTCAAATCTGATAGTATGGGACATGGAAACCGGTGCAGACCTCCATCTACTTTAAGGTCATCTGGGTTATGTTACTTGTGTCAGGCTTACTGGTGATGGAACTGTTGCAGTCTCCGGTAAGCAAAGATCAAATGAAATAATACAGACTCATCCAAAAGTAAAGATTTATTTATTATACATATATATATATATATAAACCAATTAAAAGAGTCGCAAAAAAAGTCGCAAAAAAAAGTCGCAGCGGAGACTCTGCCTTCCTGCGGGACTCTTCGCCTCCTGATGACGACGATGGTCGAAATATAGGAGTGAGTTATTCCTGTGTCTATCTGTGTGCTATCTTTTTTAATTGGTTTTTATTTAAAACTCTGTTGGACCGTTTCATTTAATTATATATATATATAATTTATTGTTGTATTTAATTCATATATTATATCAAGAGTTATTGTTGATTATTATGTTTTAAGTATATATATATAAATTAATAATCAACAATAACTCTTGATATAATAGATGAATTAAACACCACAATAAACAAATATATATTAGATACAATGCTCTAAGGCCTTTCGTTACAAAATCATCAGAGAGATAAATGAACTAAACAAAAAACATAATAACAAGTTAACCTGGTTGATTGAAGCAATCCTGAAGACTTCAATCAACCAGGTTAACTTGTTTTGCTTTTTATGTTTAGTTCATTTATCTCTCTGATGATTTTGTAACGAAAGGCATTAGAGCATTGTATCTAATATATATTTGTTTATTGTGGTGTTTAATTCATATATATATATATATATATATACAGATTGCTGCTCGATCTTCCCCTGGACTCATGCTCAACAGCTTATTTGTTTTATTTTTTATTTGTATTTTTTTCTTAATTTACAGTATCTTCTTTATTGTTATTTTATTCATCTTTAAATTTTTTATTGTGTTATTATTATATTTGATTAATTATTATTTATTATTCGTTTTTTACTTCTTAAATTATTTTAGACCTGTCTTTAGTTATTTCTAGATTATAATATATAATGTAATCATTATATTGAATATAATACAATCTTATATCAAGCTCAATGCCTTTACGTATACGTTTCGTTTTAGTACAGTTATAATTTAGTTTTGCTTCTGGGCAAGTATGTGCTAGACTGACATAGGACAGCGGTCATAAGCTTTCAGTCTGATCTTTTTCCTCACTACAGTAACCTGTTATGAAGGAGTTTATTTCTAACATCAGTTATCACACTAGTTATAACTTACACACAACTACATAGAACATATGAAATATAACTAAAATACACAAAAGCAAATATTACACATTCTTGGAGTAATAGTTTATTATTATTAAACTATAAATAACAGTTTATTATTTGTTCAGCATTTCAAGCAATGAAGACGATGATGACTACTTTGAAGAATTCTTCCATTTTAAGTCAATTTATCAGATATGTTGCATATTATTCCATTTAATAATAGAATTTTTTTCAGATATTTGAGGATTTTTTTGAGATTATTCTATATTATTTTTTTTTTTATAAGTTAGATTATTCTGCCAAAGAAAAGTTACCCTTTGCCGACATCCTTTCATACTATTCCTTTGAAACCAATATTATTATTATGATTGTTGAGGAAGCGAAGACAAGAGAATGGTGGCGTGGGACACTGAGCGAGGCGTTCTTTTGACCACTCTACAGCTTCACCAGCCCATTCTCGACCTCATCATGTCAACAGATGCCACTCGACTTGCTGCTCTTCTGCTCGACAGTAAACATCTCCCCATTGTTTGCCTTCACAACACACCTGCTGCCTATGTCAAAATGCCCACTTGTGTAGCTCCTGCAAAGCAAATCCAAAGTAATATTTATTTTATCAATAAGCAATAACTAGCCAAATATAATTAAATATGCATATATATATATAAAAAGATTTCACATAAACACGTGAAACAACAATCAATGATCAAACCACAATAAGAAATGTGGTAGCAATAGTGTACTTCGGTAGCAGTCCTTCCTTTATACATGATTGGTTATACACGACTGAATATTGTCGATCGATGATCTTCTTCTCCAACTTTTCAAGTTTGCGGAAAATTAATTTTTCGTTGTGAGAACAACGGTTCAAGGAATGAATTCTTCTTGTCGACGCGTTTCGACTGTCTACTGCATCTGCGGAAGTGGTAAGCTTGCGTGATTGTATACTGCATTACATATGATGTCAATGGTAGGGCCCACTGGAACGTTGGTGAAAAGGGACTCCACATCTAGCGATGATAGTTTTCCTTCGGGTCTGATAGTACGTAGAATATGCAGAAGGTCGTCAGTAGAAGTCAGAGTGAATTCGGCAGGCATGTATGGCGTGATGATGCTGTTAAGTTGTTTTGCAGTCTGATATATTGGCGTAGTGACTTGAGAGATTATGGGTCGTAGAGGGTTGTCCGTCTTGTGTATTTTGACTGTCCCATAGATGTAACCGGGTGAGAATTCGCCGACGATAGGTTGTAGCGCCTTGTCCTTAAGTCCTTTGTTGGCAGCACTTATCAGCTTATTTACTTCCGTTTTAAGTGACTTTGTCGGGTCTCGCTTAATCTTTATGAACTTTGTTGTGTCGGCCAGGATACTGTCGAGCTTTTCTTTGTATGTTTTTCTATCTATTACGACGAATAAATTAGTTTTATCTGCTCTGCGAACAATGATTTCACTGTGATGTTTTAGTTCCTTGGCTGCCTGGCGTAGTTCCGGTGTAAGTAGGTCAGATTTGCCATTTCCTCTTCGTTTGGTGCTTTCTGCTCGTAATTGGTCTCGGAGGTCCGGGCAGACCTCGATAATATTCTGTTCGCTTAAGTTCAACAGTGAACAGTACAGCTGTTCCAGCTCAACCGCCTTAGTGTCTCTATCAAATTTGCTAGAGAAATGGCACTTTGGGCCTAGGTTGAGGAGAGAAGTCTGGTGTTGAGTTAATTCGGTCTAAATCCCCTTTCCGGCATATTGACGGAACTCTCTACCGCCAAGTTGATGGCGTTGCAATGGGGTCACCACTAGGAGTGACCTTCGCAAACTTCTACATGTGTCACGTGGAAAATCAAGTACTGCAACAAGCCAAAGCTACCCTCTATTGCCGTTACGTTGACGACTGCCTCGTGGTTACAAAAACGAACCAGGAACTCCTTTCCCTTAAAGCTGCTCTGCAAGAAACATCAGGACTAAACTTCACCCTGGAAGAAGCCAAAGAGTGCCAAATCAACTACCTCGATGTGCACATAGATGGACGAGGCACGAACTATGTGACATCAGTATACCAGAAGGAAACGGATAAGGGCATATACTTAAATGCCAGAAGTGAATGCCCTGAGAGGTACAAGACAGGCACCATATATGCCCTCATACACCGCACATACAAAACCTCATCTACGTGGCAGATATTCAACGAAAGAATAAACCAACTCAGGCAAACCTTTGTGAATAATGGATATACAAATAACGCCTTCGATAAAGTCCTGAATTCCTACTTGGTCAATAAGGAAAGAAATACCAATAATGACCCAGACGGAACGGTATACCAGCTGTACTACAGAAACCAGTTCACAAGGGAGTACAAAACAGAAGAAGCCGCACTTAAGAATATTATACGAAGAAACGTAAAATGCAAACAGCCCAACGACAGAATAAAATTACATATTTATTATAAGGCCCGGACCACAACAAATTTAGTCATAAAAAACAGCCCCATCACCGCAACCAGCGATCTGCAGAGAGTCAACGTCGTGTACGAATACAAATGTAAAAAAGGAGAGTGTGAGCTCCTGGCTAACGCCAAGTATATCGGCATGACGAAGACAACGCTTTCCAGACGCCTCACCATGCACCTTCAATCAGGAGCTATAAAGAACCATACCAGACAAGCACACAATTCCGACCTATCCCGCCAGGACCTTACAGAAAACACCACCATCATCAGGCAAACCAATGATTACAATAGACTCCCAACCTATGAAGCAATAGAAATATCCAAAAATAGCCCTATAATCAATAGACAACAAACTGGGATGTCAAGAGTACTCAAGCTACTCGGAGAACAAGCCCCAGCAATAGGCCAAACCAATAACCAATGAGAAGGAAGAACCACAATAGCACAGCCAATCAGCGCTCACCCCCCCTGACTCTCGGCTATATAAGGAGACCGGTAACCCACCTGTTCTGTGTCTTGAAAATGACTGCAGTAGACAGTCGAAACGCGTCGACAAGAAGAATTCATTCCTTGAATCGTTGTTCTCACAACGAAAAATTAATTTTCCGCAAACTTGAAAAGTTGGAGAAGAAGATCATCGATCGACAATATTCAGTCGTGTATAACCAATCATGTATAAAGGAAGGACTGCTACCGAAGTACACTAATATATATATATATATATATATAAAGTTTTCACATAAACACGGGAAATAACAATCAATGATCAAACCACAATAAGAAATGGGAAAACAAGACTAAGATCTTTCAACCGTAACAAGCGGTCTTCGTCAGAGTCAAAAACCCAACTGATAGTTGGGTTTTTGACTCTGACGAAGACCGCTTGTTACGGTTGAAAGATCTTAGTCTTGTTTTCCTATTTCTTATTGTGGTTTGATCATTGATATATATATAACTTAAAATGACACAAAGCACGACACAGAAAAGATAATAAAATTAACACTTACAGAATTCAATATTTCGAACTGTTGTTCGTCATCAGGAGAGTAGACTAGAAGAGAGGACGAAGTGAGAGAGATCTCCCCACGTCGAAGAACGGAGCGCGAATCATATATATATATATATATATATATATATATATATATATATATACAAAACTAAAGTTTATCGGGACTCGGTCAGTTCTTCAAGTTCAAATTAAACTCTCATTGCCAGAGATAAATTAGTTTTATCTGCTCTGAGAACAATGATTTCACTGTGATGTTTTAGTTCCTTGGCTGCCTGGCGTAGTTCCGGTGTAAGTAGGTCAGATTTGCCATTTCCTCTTCGTTTGGTGCTTTCTGCTCGTAATTGTACTGTTCGCTGTTGAACTTAAGCGAACAGAATATTATCGAGGTCTGCCCGGACCTCCGAGACCAATTACGAGCAGAAAGCACCAAACGAAGAGGAAATGGCAAATCTGACCTACTTACACCGGAACTACGCCAGGCAGCCAAGGAACTAAAACATCACAGTGAAATCATTGTTCTCAGAGCAGATAAAACTAATTTATTCGTCGTAATAGATAGGAAAACATACAAAGAAAAGCTCGACAGTATCCTGGCCGACACAACAAAGTTCATAAAGATTAAGCAAGACCCGACAAAGTCACTTAAAACGGAAGTAAATAAGCTGATAAGTGCTGCCAACAAAGGACTTAAGGACAAGGCGCTACAACCTATCGTCGGCGAATTCTCACCCGGTTACATCTATGGGACAGTCAAAATACACAAGACGGACAACCCTCTACGACCCATAATCTCTCAAGTCACTACGCCAATATATCAGACTGCAAAACAACTTAACAGCATCATCACGCCATACATGCCTGCCGAATTCACTCTGACTTCTACTGACGACCTTCTGCATATTCTACGTACTATCAGACCCGAAGGAAAACTATCATCGCTAGATGTGGAGTCCCTTTTCACCAACGTTCCAGTGGGCCCTACCATTGACATCATATGTAATGCAGTATACAATCACGCAAGCTTACCACCTCCGCAGATGCAGTAGACAGTCGAAACGCGTCGACAAGAAGAATTCATTCCTTGAACCGTTGTTCTCACAACGAAAAATTAATTTTCCGCAAACTTGAAAAGTTGGAGAAGAAGATCATCGATCGACAATATTCAGTCGTGTATAACCAATCATGTATATATATATATATATATATATATATATACAAAACTAAAGTTTATCGGGACTCGGTCAGTTCTTCAGGTTCAAATTAAACTCTCATTGCCAACGTTTCGGTTTTTATTTAAAACCTTTTTCATAGCCAGAAGTATAAATTTTGAAACAGAAAAAATAAGTATTTACATTACAAATTATTTTACAAAAAAAAATAGTATGTGGATTTTAACAACTGTAGTCTGAATGAACACCTGACATTGAACTAAACAGTGTCACGTGTTCATTCAGACTACAGTTGTTGTTAAAATCCACATACTATTTTTCTTTGTAAAATAATTTGTAATGTAAATACTTATTTTTTCTGTTTCAAAATTTATACTTCTGGCTATGAAAAAGGTTTTAAATAAAAACCGGTGTTTTTAATTTCCCTATGTTTCTTTATGTACATTGAACTGTATTTGTCCATTTGGATCGTATTTTCATCGAAAAAGTATATATATATTGTTGATATGTACCGCAGCTTCGGTATTAACGACTTTCAAACTAAGCTGTTCCAGTCTCCTGACAGTCTTACGAATATAAGGTGGTAATTCCCAAATGAGTTGTCCAAAGGACATTTATTCGTAATACTGTCAGGAGACTGGAACAGCTTAGTTTGAAAGTCGTTAATACCGAAGCTGCGGTACATTTCAACAAAATATGCCTCCAAGAAGATTTGCTGCCAACCTATACTAATATATATATATAAATATATGTTTATAATCAAACCACAATATGAAATAGAAAAAAAAAAGACTAAAATCTTTCAACCACAAGAAGCGGTCTTCGTCAGAGTCAAAAACCCAACTGACGAAGTAGTTTGACCATTGATTGTTATTTAACGTGTTTATGTGAAATCATGTTATGTATTAAATATATATATATATATATATAATCTAGGAGGTGTCAGAACTTATTTTTCTTCATTCTGATTCTTCCTACGACATTTTGTCTCATATACATATCTTAGGTGTTGCTGGTCTGAATACTGGGCGGTGACTGAGTGTCGGCTTGGCGAGTAGCTGGTGGTTGGTCACCTAGTAGCTGCAGTGTGCGTGAAACCCCCGTGTGTTGACGATTAATTAATGGGTTGTGCTTCATGATTTTCATGGCTTCATATATTTGCAGTCTGGCTGGATCATTAATTTTCTTTAAAATGATGGTGTTTTGAACAAGGTCCTGGCGGGTGAGTTTTCTTCCATGTTCCTCGGAGGTGTGTCTAGCGATGGCTCCTGCTTGCAAGTGCATTGTCAGTCGTCGTGAGAGTGTGGTCGATGTCATACCGATATATTTTGAATTGTCTAGGAGCTCACAATCTCCGATATTGCAGTTATATTCGTATATGACATTGGCCTTTTGTATCTCCGGGATGACTGCATCTGGGCTATTTTTCATTATCAAGTTAGCGGTGGTTCTACTTTTATAGTAAATATGGACTTGAAGACGTTCATTTTCGTTATTACATTTAACATTCCTGCGGATAATTTGTTTCAACACTCTCTCGTCTTCTTTATACGCCTCTGTGTATTGATTCTTATAGTACACCTTATGGACTGTGCTACTTCGGTCGATTGTTTGATTAGCATTGTTGGACCGGGTTTTGAGGTAGGCGTTAACTACCTCTATATATATATATATTTGTGTACAGAGGCAGCAGGTCTTCCCTTAAGCATATGTTATTAAAATAAGCAGCAGCTTCTGCATTGACCAGTTTCTTGTTGACACTCTCTACTTTTCGTATCACTTTGCGGTGAGACTCTGGTAGCTTCCAAAGAAGGTTAGCAAAAGACATTAACACACACAATAAACATAGGTCAAACACGAAAAACTAAATCTTAATCACTGTATTAATCACTAAATAAAAATGCGTACAAGCTTTCGGCTCTCATTGGCCATCTTCAGGTATAAACTAAAATTAATAAAGTCTAATGCACTATAGTTAGAATAAAATAAAATATTTAAACAATGTCTAAAACATTACTGTACTATAGGAAGTGAATCTAAGGTGGGAGTGAGGGGAAGGGGAGGTATGCATGGCGACAGGGTCGGCCAAAACTACCTGTGGTTCATTCACCTCCCCGTCTCCCTTACAAGCTTGAAAGTATTGTCAAAATTTTTAAAGCTAGGCACAGAGTTGAAATCATTGCTCTGGACATTTAGGCTAGGGTTACATTCCTTAATATATAGAGCCTCCAGTATATGTAACCTGCCAGGCTCGTGGCACGCTTGCAGAATGGAAGTGCCCTCAATCAGGGCCTGCCTCGTCAGTTTTTCTCGGTGAGCGTCCTCCGTATGGCCCTGATTGAGGGCACTTCCATTCTGCAAGCGTGCCACGAGCCTGGCAGGTTACATATACTGGAGGCTCTATATATTAAGGAATGTAACCCTAGCCTAAATGTCCAGAGCAATGATTTCAACTCTGTGCCTAGCTTTAAAAATTTTGACAATACTTTCAAGCTTGTAAGGGAGACGGGGAGGTGAATGAACCACAGGTAGTTTTGGCCGACCCTGTCGCCATGCATACCTCCCCTTCCCCTCACTCCCACCTTAGATTCACTTCCTATAGTACAGTAATGTTTTAGACATTGTTTAAATATTTTATTTTATTCTAACTATAGTGCATTAGACTTTATTAATTTTAGTTTATACCTGAAGATGGCCAATGAGAGCCGAAAGCTTGTACGCATTTTTATTTAGTGATTAATACAGTGATTAAGATTTAGTTTTTCGTGTTTGACCTATGTTTATTGTGTGTGTTAATGTCTTTTGCTAACCTTCTTTGGAAGCTACCAGAGTCTCACCGCAAAGTGATACGAAAAGTAGAGAGTGTCAACAAGAAACTGGTCAATGCAGAAGCTGCTGCTTATTTTAATAATATATATATATATATATATATATATATATATATATATATATATATGTGTATATATATACATATATACCGCCCAAAGACTAATAATTTTCCTCTTTGTTTAATTAATCACCCTGAAGATGACTGGAAGCCAGTCGAAACATGTCGGTTATAACTTAATTAACATTCTCCAACGTTTGGATGAAGGAAAGAAGAAGGTATTCAGAAACCTTGAAAAACTAGTGAAGAAAATGACATCAGCGAAATACGGTCAGCTGTTCAACGAAATATATATATATATATATGTATATATATATATTATATATTTTGGGAGCAGACATGCATTTAAACATGTTTTATTGAAAGTATGTCAATTTTAATTTTTGTTCTTTTTCGGGTTAATTTTTCTAAAACTTTTCCATATTTCAGGTAATATGTACAACAATTCGCCAAAAGATTTATTGCTTAAAGCCATTACACTAATACAGATTGCTAAGAATTATTGTTAGTGTATTAGTTAGTTATTGTTAGAACCTGTATTAGTGTAACAGACTTCCGCAATAAATCTTTTGGCGAATTGTTTTACATATTACCTGAAATATGGAAAACCAGTTTTAGAAAAATTGAAAAATTTGAAAAACAGAAGAAAATTAAAAATAGCGTACTTTTTAATAAAACATGTTTAAATGAAGGTCTTCTCCCAATATATATATAAACTAGAATTTAAAAAGAACACATAGAAAAGAAATCACTGAACTTACTACTATATTTCGATGTCCTCGTCGTCAGGAATAGATGCGAATCGCTCCAAAGGTTGATAACGACTCAGCCTAAAAAATTAAAATATATATATATATATATATATATATATATATATTTATATAAGTTCAAAAACGAAAAATAGTAACACACAGTGAAAGAGACGCACTGACTAACTCAAATTTTCGGATAATCGGTCTTCAGAGGAAATGAGAGTGGGAGACCGATACATGATGTTTCAAAATATTATTAGAAATTATAGAATAGTGGAAAACATGATTATTAGTACTGACCATAACTGTCATTAGATCTTTTTACGTCTTGAGGCTGTAGATACGTGTACTCAAATTTCATTTTATTATAGACATACTTCTTATTTAGTATGCAGATAGGTAGGACTAACTTTTTTAAAGCCAATAAATTATGATAACGCAAACGAAATTAAAATAAACTAACAATTCCTACTGGCTGCAGTAAAAATACCTGGATATTTTTAGCTATATACTTGTATACCTGTGTAGCTAGCCAAACGCAGCTTAAAAGTCTATAATTTCGCTTCTGCGTTGAATTTCCAATCCATTCAAGTCTTAACTTTCAAGTTAAACATACACAAATCTACTGTCAAAGTTTCAGCTGGCTATGACTTATACTAAGTTGTCTTGTGACCAAATTTTTGGACGAACAGAAATTTTTCTAAGGGTGGATTCGGTTTCTTTAATGTATAAATCTTAAAGATATCTTGAAATGAGTCAGTTGTAAGCAATGTACAGGCAAAACCTTAATTTTATTTATACAGTTTGATGTACAATTGATTAATGATTGGTTCTAGAATTTCAATTGGACAGATGTATACAAGTTCAGGCTTGACAATATCATTACTAGTTGTGTTTTAATTATCTAAGGTTGATTTTTGGGACTCATACAACTTACTCAATAACAAGATTTCAGAATAAACATGTGAAATAACAATCAATGTTCAAACCACAATAAGAAATGAGAAAAAGACTAAAATCTTTCAACTGTATCAAGCGGTCTTCGTCAGAGTCAAACCCCTACTGATTTCACAAATGACATATCTCAGTTGAGATGACTGCTTTAGTCTTTTTCCTCATTTTTTTCTTGTAGTTTTGATGTTGATAACTTATTTAGTTTTAACAGTCTTACTTGTTTTGAATTAATGGCTAATCTTTTGTTGACATTGACAGAGCTAAGAGGGACAGGAGGCGGAGGAGGTAAGAGACCGACAAGGTGACTGCTAAAGAAAGAAGTCTCCCTGGATACGTACACATGGCAGAGGAAATACGGTCATCTTACCAGCTCCAAGACGAAGCATACGTCCTCCTTTACTGGCCGACCTCCCATTAGAAGATGACTTTTCTCTTTTTCTAGTTTGATAAATCTAGGACCTCCTAACTACTTCCTACGATTTAGATGAATTTAGTTCTCTATAATAAGTAAATTATAGAGATCATGAATAAAAGTCAATCTCGAGATTTTAACGGAATTACATGTTTCCTCAAAGTTGTTTTGTGATTTTTTTTTGGATGATGTATGTGTGTATGTGTATTTGTGGGTGGCTGAGTATCAAAAAGGTTCTATAGACGATACAGTCCACTTTGATGGATCAAATTATTATTTAACAAAAATATAGGTATCATAGTGTAGATGTGCTATATAGTTTGAGAGCAAATTATATATGATATGAAAGTTACTTTTGTAGGGTAAAAGCTAATGAAATGGTGTCCACATATAAAAATTTAATGGTATAAACAACGTGTTTTGAATACGTAGTGTTCTTCCTCAGGCATTAACTAAGGGTGAGTATCTTTGGTTAATGCTTCACCCTTGGTTAATTCCTGAGGAAGAACACTATGTTGTTTATACCATTAAATTTTTATATGTGGAGACCATTTCATTAGCTTTTTACCCTACAATGAGTAAATACCACATAATAACTGATTGCACTACGTTAGAAAGTTTCTTTTTTTTCAAAAGTAAAACATAGATGTTTTTATACATCTATTTAACCTAAACTACTGGTTCTAGAGTCCTTAAATTTTGGCATTATCCTTCAACCTACAAAGGAAATAACTGAAAGAATACTAACGTTTTAGAATGAAAGCAATCTTTTCTCAAGAATGCGCTATTAGTTATTGACTAATAACCAGTTTTTTATTATATTAGTCTAATAGTTCATATTTATTATTTCTAAAAATTTTAAGCTTCCTGCTATTAAATTTTTAAATTATACTGAAATGCCGCCTTTGAATTTGATTTGAGTATGCAAAACTGTCTAATTACTAATATATTTTTTTTCAATGTACATTCACATCAACCTTATCACAGAGTATAGCTAGCAGGAAAAAGATAAAACTCACTCACAGTAAATTGGCTATGATTTTTGGGAAAGGGAAAGAAAACGGATTTTTTTAAAAAAACACCTGCATGCCATAAAATTCCTCAATATTATAATTTTATGAAAAACAAAAAATGTAAAACATTATTCAAAATTGAAAACATTCTTTGAAAAATAATTATGAATAAAAATGAAATGAACCTGCATCTTAAATTAAAAACTATCTTAAAACGACATATTTTCTTACATCTTTCTGAAATTTTTCAGACAAAATAGTTATATTTTCAAGTTTAAAATGGGAAAATTTGTCTTAAATATTCAATGCAGAAGGAGGTGAGATAAACTATGTAAGAGATCTACTGGCTGTTGGAACTAAATCCATGTTCTCCGGTAAGAGATTACTTCTTACCACAAAATCTACATTTTCGCATTTCAAAAATGTTATTGCGGCTGTAGTTATACTAATGATATTATAATCATCATTGGTGTGATATACAAAAAGAAGCGTATATATGTTGCTAACAAGATCAGTCACTATCTGCACTACCTTTAGGAATGAAAGACTAACTAAAAAATCTCCCATTCAGGCATTTATATTATGCCTCAATGGGAAATTATATTTTATAAACCCAAGAAGTTTGATATAATGTTTACTTATAGTAATATTATTGCCAATTATGCCTGACTATATCAATCAAGACCATTCCCAAAACTGTAAAATCAAAGACCCTTATTTAAATAGAGAATTATCACAAAGCTAAAAGATTTCAAAACTTGTGAACAACAAACTAATAACGTTTCTGATTATTGTACAATCAAAACAAATCAGTTGAAATGCAATTATTAGCCAAAAAATGAACAATCAAAGTATTATATATCAAGGAATACTTTTGATGAAAGGACATTATAATTCCAATAACTTTGAACTGAAAATAATTCACTCAGTAAACTAACTTAGTTTGATTTTTGAAATTATCTACGTGTCCCATAAAAACTAAGGAAATAACTTTTATTAGGTAAAAAATCTTCAGTAATCAAGCCAAGTTTTATCTCAAGTAGATATGAAAAGTATTATAAGGCCATAGGTTTCAATAAATTATGCAATGAAAATAAAATTATTACTAGCTACTGACATTTCATTTCCACATACTTTGAAATGAACAATTTATTGTATTGAAGGAATATTAATTTTAGAAATTTCAATGATTATAACATTATTTTTTCAAGGATTAGTATTATAAAAGTAATGTCTCAACGAAATTTAAAAGAAGCCTTTATACACTCTTTTCAATACGACTCAGAAATTTAGTAAATTGTTGTCTTAAATATACTAAATTTTAAACAATTAGCTGAGAATGATTAATCACTTTCAACCGGAAAAGTGATGGTTAATTCCTGATTCTCTAATCTTTAAGCTCTATTGGTTGTTTTATAGATTATTATAACTTAATTTAAGAAAAAAAAAAAAATCTGGAGTGACCTACACTCAACTTTACTATAAGTAACTTAATGTCGAATTTCTTGAGTATATAAAACATAACGTCTCATTTAAGCATAATGTAAACATTTAAATGGGATATAATTTAATTAATGGGATAATGTTTTAATTAGCCTTTCATTCCTGAGGTAGTACAGATAGTGATTGAAGGACATATCAATTTATAAGCTTATTTTTGTACATCACAAATAATTTCATTAGTATAACTACAGCAGTAATAACATTTTTGAAAAACCAAAGTGAACATTTCTTGAAACGAAATATTATCCTACAAGAGAACATGGCTATTGTGCAAATAGCCAGTGGATTTCTTACATCGTTTACTTGACATCCTACTACATTGAATATTAAAGTAAAATGTTCAAATTTAAAACAGGAAAATACTCTTTTTTTCTCTGAAAAACATCATAAACAGCGAAGAAAATGTTGTTTTAAGGTGATTTGTTAATTAGAGACGTACGATAATTACATTTATTAATCTCTAAACGAATGATTCCAATTTTGAATTATCTTTTACATTTTTGGTTTTTAACAGAATTATTATACTGGGAATTTTAAGGCTTTTTAGTATTTAATAAGATCATTTTCCTTCCCCTTTGTCAAATAAGATATATACGAATTTTTTCTGAGTCAGTGTTATAATTTTCCTGCACATATTATTCCTCTTACATCTCATATAAGTCAATAAACAATTTAAATTATTCCTTTATATATATCAATTTTATCTCAGTGGATTCGCTCAAAAAATTTCTAAGTCAATGTAAACAATGTAAAAAAATATAAAAAATTCGACAAGTATAGCAGGTGATCTCTTAGTCTAGGATAAACAAACAGTTTTTATAGCGTTATTACTCTTTCCCGTAATTGAAACTTCATGCATTTTTTTTTCTGAATTGCTAATTTTTTGTTCCATTTTTGGTCAAATTTTCATTATTTTTTAATGAGCCATTTAGCGGCAAAAAAACATTTTCTGAAAATAGAAATCGTACTGTAACGCCCCTTAAGCGAAAGTAATTTTGGAAAAAAATATCTCCACTCATTCTCCACATAATGTTCTATTTTTAGGCATAGTTTCATTTTGATCCGTCAAACAGTATGGCTTGTATCGCTCTCACAA